>JBBBVM010000735.1:0-248870 GCA_037355625.1 Petunia x hybrida
GGAAGAAATTCGCACTCGACGTGGAGCAATCTGCCACCGAATAAATATTATAATATCCATTGGCATATGATGGATGAAAAAGGGGATGAAGACTAAGTTGCAGACAAGCATAGATATTGAAGTCTCTATAACCTGATGGCGATGAGAAAGAAACTCTGAGCACCAGCAAAAGAAAAAGAGGTGAGGGTAGAAGAAGAAGGCAAGAAGGCTTATTGCATCGACAGGACCCCCCGGGAACCGGAGCGCTCAGGAAAACAAAGGCTTAACGAAGCAATGACATCCAAAAGGGTCCACTCCACATGACGAGATAATCATCATAACTACTACTGCGTTAGTTAGTGATTCCGTCGTAATAGGTGCGCATCTGACCGCAAAAACTGCTTTGGACACCACATTAAATCTCAATCATACCATAGTTCGGAGAGGGTTATCTCCCTTTCAACCACGACATCTACTACTATGTTATAAATGAAAATAAGCACCTGGGCGTCAACATGCTTACCGACCAGAGGAGATTTGCGGAATTCCAAAGTTTTGTCCTTATCAATGATGTACTCGGCTTGCATACAAGTTGCACTGTCAACGTCTTAAAGTCGGACCCTATGAAATCTCTATTTAACCCACCATTCTACTTTAACTCATGTGCTGGGCCGTAAAACTCAAAGTGGATGCGGGCCCCCCTTCCTTTTTTTCCTTTCTATGTGCTGCACAACACATATATTAACCTACAGATATACCACGTGTACAAGTATTACGTGGTCAAGCTCTCGATTTAATTTTGGTATATTGACCAAAGTTAATACTTGCTCCAAATTTTGTAACAACATACAAATGAGACAGAAACCTTGTTCAAGGCCGTCAAAAGATGGGAAACTTTTATTTAAAATCTTAGCCAAAATATCACTATATATTTTTGAAATCTGATGCTAATTATGTAAAATGGTGATATTATGAACGGATTTTCGTAATAAAATATTAAAAGTGGTTAATACTAAAAATTTACTCATGCCAAATATATATACTGATTTAATTAATGAGTATTATTAGCAAATTAATCATCTAGCTACTATTCTTAGTATGATTGCGTAGCTGAAAAAACACAAATTTTAGAGAAAGAAAGATGTTGTAGTCACGCCTTAAATTATGAGGCATAGGGTATAGACTAAGTACCAAAATTTGGACAGATGTGTGGCAAAAGAAAGTGCTAAAAGAATTATATTTATCTGAAATGATACTACATTCCTTAAAGAAAGGGTAAAACCACTACAAACAAGTAATGCAAGTGTTCAAATAAAATAAACAAAAAAATTAAAATTCAACTTGCACATTTCAAGTATCAAAAAGCTTAAATAGGCCTCCACAAAAAATTAAAATTTATTGCTTTGAAAATAAGACATGTTACATATTATAATAAATAATACGATTGAGTTTAGTTTCTTACATTAACGTTCAATATATTAACTACAACTCAAATGCTCAAAAATTGAAATTTCAAAAAGTCATAGTTAATGTACAAGTATTTAAATAGACACGAGTTCAAGAACAAATGATCTGAATGTAGTTTCTTACATTGATATTACGTTGTATATAATTTCAATCAGGGGGACCTAGAGCTAACAAATGGGTATCAACTGAAACTCATTTGTCGCTAAATTACACGATACATATAGATAAAAATTCATTTTTATACGGATTACATTATTTTAGGTCCTTAGATTGAGTCTCATGCACAACAATTATATTTTGAGTCCCCTTGGCAAAAACTCTGCATCCGCCACTTACTTCAACTCAAATGCTCAATAAATTAAAATTACAAAATCTCATAATTAATATACTGTTTAACTAGACATGGGGTTTAAGAAAGAATATAATACTTTTAATCTATAAAGCAGCAATCGATAAATCAAAATTTCAAAAGTCATACCAAATCCTAGATAATGTAATGGTAAATTCAGCACTTATGAAACTTATGATCTAAAATAAGAATCATAGAAATTATAAAACTATAATTCATCTTATAAAAGCTGAAATATCAATATTTTTAGAGTAATAAAAAAATAAAGAATAGTATTACATAAATTAAACTATGAAAGTAATTGACTATTAAATTATTTTACTCGGTAACATATAATTCCTATATGATGTCATCATATCAGGACACTTGCATTACTCCACATGATTGACATAAAAGAACTAGGGACCCACTAGGCTATTTTACCGAATGCATTTTTACACATAATAAGACATTATTTAAGTATTTTATGAATACTTAATTTGGTAATCTTAATTTTTTCCTATTTAGTAATGTTTTGAAGTGCTCTCTTTGTGGACGTTCAATAAAGGAAAATGAAGTTCTTTGAAATCAAAAGATGATTGAATAAAAAGTCTCTCTTCTAATTGTATCAATTTGACAGAAAAATTGTGTAGATGTTATGACATCTTAGGTTAAATCGAACTAACATCGGAATGAGAGAGAAAAGTGAACAATTTTATAAGACATATCACGAGTTCACATTGAACACGCGCTTTTAGAGCTCGATATATAAAGTAGCCCGAAAATAAATTCGTACAAGTAAGGACATATAACGATTCACTTTATACTTCTTTAACTAGATGAATGATTTTAAATATTTATACTATATTTAATATTTTTATTTAACTAATTTTTTTTTAAATAGAGCATATATAACTAAATAATCTAAATTCATATTAAAAAAAGATGCAATTTGATTCAAAACTTCCAACAATATTAATGTAGGTGTGGTTAAGAGAGAGAAAAATATACTATTTATATATTATAATCATTAGGTTAAATAAATAGTGATGATTAGGTATATAAGTATTTTTTTATACAGATACTTTTGGAATGATAGAATTAAAAACAGTTTCTACTTCTGCTTTTAGGTAAAACTACTCTTTTCAACTTTTTTCCACATCAAAAAAAACTTCTACTACTGCTTAAAAGTATTTTTTTTTTCTTTCTAAAAGCTTGGTCAAATACCAATCTTTCAAAATATGCATTTTTTAAAGAAAAATAAGCATTTTTGGCTTCCCAAAAGCTTTACCAAACATACTCTCAATGAGTTCATAAATTAGATTCTACAAAATTATATTATAGCAAGAACAAAGTTTCTCGAAATTGGAACATAATTCATACTGATACATTTTATTGTTATAGAAAGTCTTGTCTACGATATATGAAATTGTTTATTTATTCAAGCAATATTGGAATTTAGATTATTCGCGCTTCATTGTTTTCAAAAATGAAAAGTAAAAAAATACACCACTTAAGTAAAAACGAAAATTTTTTTGTTGGGCCGTGCATTTCACGGCATACCTTAACTAGTATACGTAGAAAGGACTAAAACCAACCCTTCTCAATTTTTCAGATCTCTCACGCACCTTCTAACTTCTGAACGGAAAAACACTGAAAGAAAAAAAAAAAAAAAAGCAAGGTTCAAAGATAGGAGGACGGTAATCCAAATCTTTATCAGAAAAAAAAAAGGAAGAATAAAATCATTTTACAAGGGATCAAAAGCTATCTCCGAATGAAAGTTAGGAGGAAGATGATGAAAGGAAAGAAAAAGCAAGACCCTTTATATAGGCAAAGGAAAAGAGAAGAGAAGGATGCAGATAAGAACAGTCAAAAGTAATAATAATGAGAGATATGAAAAGATTTGGAGCAATAATGGCGAAGCAGAGTGACGACGCTTGGAAATATACAATAGATTGGGAAACTAGTCAAGCGTGGACGCGTGTATGTTCAAGGAATAGAACGTTAGTCGCCGGTCAAAGTAGGGAAAATCACTCGAAAAAATAGCTGGACAATCGCCAGAACATCACTTCACTTAACTTCCTGAGCACCTACATCAACATCCAGAAGAGGGGGGGGGGCTACCTGTATGGGTAATAGTTATGCCACCATGTGATAACAAACGTGGAAGGCCCGCTGACCCAAGTTAATTTAACCCAAAAGGAAGTACGGGTGTAGAAAACCTCAGAGGGACACGTCAGCTTCCTCAACTATGGCGGTAGAGGCCGTAGGGATGCAGGACCGATGAGAGAAATAATTATTCTTTAGTCGCCTTTAGTAAACCCTATTTCTAATTACGATAAATTTTGGGCAACCGCATCTTTTGATGGGCCAAAGGCCTCATGTAAAAGTATTATACTATAATTTGAACTGGGGTAAAATTTAGCGTATAAATACCTCACTCTTCTCATTGTAATTCCCACGCTGAGATTCAACTGGAATCCTACTTTTTCTTCACTAATCAAGCAATAAGTTCTTATTTTGATTCTGCTTCCTTCAATATAGCTTTATTGTCTGTGGCTCGATTCACAAATTTAACTATTTTTCTAGTGACCAAGTTTTAGGCATAAACATGCAGTAATAGTTGTTTGACCTATGCTATAACCTCAAATGGGCTAATTACTATACCTTTTAAAGAATATGTGCAATAGTAACTATTTGACATATACTATAACCTCATATGGTCTTTCTCCTCATGCCTTTGAATATGATTCTCCTGTGGCCTTGTGCGGTAATATTTATGGGTTGATTATACATATGTACAAAATTAAAATCTCTATTAAAGGCGGATTTAGGATTTCAAGAAAATGGGTTCACCATTTTTAGGGGCGGAGTTATAGCGTCCCAAGAATTATCCGTGAACCTCCTTCGTCAGTTTTTTTATTGTGTATATAAGCTGAATATTATTTTCTATAATGATATATTAAGAAAAAAATATTAAAGGGCATTTAAATGCGGAGTGATACATACTCCTTAAGTGTAAGTGAGCCATCAGTGACCAAGTGAACCATTTAAACTTTTAGAGTATGAGTTCCTAAGCATCGTATCCTGCTACCCCTTCCGCCGATGCGGCTAGTCTGCCATCACCTCTGCCGCCTACCGGAAGAAGGTAGATACAAGTAAAATGCAATGTATAAACAAGAGAGAGGGGAGGGGGGGGTGGGGAGGGGCTTTTGCAATGTTAGGGTTTCTTCGATATGTTTTGAAACTAATCTCAAAATATTTTTATATTTTGTTATAATTAATGGTCCCCAAATTTCACTTTTGTGTAATTTTATCCCTTTACTTGTAGGTCAAACTTAGCCCACAAATACTATCCATTCCCCTTAAATATTGTCATTTTCTCAAATACTTTGAGGATCTCACTCTACTAGAGTTAACATGTATCATTTAAATTGATTAGTTTATGATGCAGAGAATTATTAAAAATGCATGCGTGGCCCTCGCGTAGTTTTGTTTTCCGACATGGGACCTCGTAGTTCGTATATTTATTTATTTGATACAACTCACTGTTGAAAATATATCTCAAAATCGTGCGACCACGTAGTACTATACATCTTCAAGATCGTAATCTTTAGAGCAAGTACAACTGTAGAACGCCATGTTATGTTTAATTTTTCACGTACTAATCAGTGAGTTTGTATATGCACGGTGGGCGCCGAATATTATGCCAATACTGTTCAAAAGATTCCTCTGATTGAATATATCAAGGTGTTTACAACTTGTTCTTTGAGGATAATACAACTTTGTTCAAGTTATGCTAATCAATACACTAGATATCACCTGCTATTTAGGATAAAATTATGGGAAAATGGAAGGACAAGAGAAAAAAAAGGTTCATTGCAAATGAACGAGACATGCTATATGTTCGGTATATGAGTATTATTTATCTTCTTTAATATCTTTTGGTTACCCTAAATATCTTCTCTCTTTTTCTTTCAAAAGCATTAAGCAATCATAAAAATTGTAGACTTCAATATGTTACATTATTAAATAGAACAAGAGGCACAAGAAAGCTTCGATAATTATAAACAAAAGATTTAAGAAACATAATCACCAAATGTTCCACAGCAAAATTGTGATGCACAAAAAATAATTAAATAAAATTACAACGTGGCTACTTTAGAAGTTAAATAAAATTGAGCTTGAGCAGGTTGAATATGCGTTAGCTAGTACACGTTGAATGTGACAACAACCAATTAGTTGGATCTTGTACTAAAAATAATTGCACAACAGGTGGTTTTCAATTAATGAAGTGAAAGTCAACCATATTATTATCAAAATACTCTAAGGAGTAGCGAACTCAAAAAGTAAATAAGCTATTCTTGAGGGGATGAAGTACAAAACTCAAAGGATTACTGGAAAATTTCCTCAAATCTTTAGTTAAAGATACGAATTTTAAACACAGTTTTTAGGTGCGAGGGACATGGACCCTGTCCAGGGCCTCCAGGCTCCAACGCATTCTCGAATCCATCACTATATATCACAATCTTCTTTTCTGAAAGATATAATTATATCTGGCATTCTGGCTCCATATAGCCTCCATGTCAATTTGTAAGTTAATCTGCTTATTTATTTCCATTTCTTAGATAATACTATTTCATGTAATTTCACATTTTTTCAATAATTTATATTTCCCTAATAATAGGAGTATTATACAGTACAACTTTCGGTGCTCCAATAATTTAACTGATATGTATTGGGTAAAAATCGACATGCTTGGATAGCACTTCGGTGTGATGAATCGAGGACAATCGAACTAATGTTCCGAAATAAAAGGATCGAAGCAAATAATTGAACCGCGGAAGTCGAGCACCGAGGTCATCGATATCATCGAAGGCGAAGTCGCGAGCTGTGCTCTGAGGGTACTCACTTTGACCGAGCAGTAAGGTCACGCCACCGAGGTCATGCATTTGGACTTCGGTGGAACACCTCGGTTCAAGCGGCTCAGCAGCCCACTACTGCAACCCACTAACTCCACTGCTGGATATGTTGAACGTGGACACATGATCAGCCATAGAAAACGTGGACAAGGCCCCTTGTATCTATAAATAGCATTAGCTTTCACTTTGTACTCATTCAGAAATACTTACAGAAACTCTGGCAAAATTTTTCTCACAGATATATATTGAAATCACGTCATTCTCTTATATTTTCGCTTATTATTCGTATTGTCTCGACTTTGATACTAAGATTTGCTTGTATTCACTACCCAAATTCGATTTGTGATCCTAAATCAGTTTAGGCCCATAAAAATTAGCGCCGTCTGTGGGATACGAGCATAAACGCTTGGTTCCAAAGTTGAACGTCTTCTTCATTTGAATCCATATTTTTTACTCGATGATATGGCTGACAATATCAGAAATCCTATTGATCCGCAGTTAACTCCCGATGAATAGACTAGCGTTCAATCGAACCCAAACTCTTTATCTTCAATGACAACCGAAGCTTTCCAAGCTTACGTTGTTGCCACACGGAAAGCTCTTCAAGAGTAGCAAGCCGAGCAGGCCAATATTAATGCCAAATTTCGTGCCTCGTTAGAGGCGAGGAACAGCTCAACTCCGAATGGAGTCCCAAATGGAGGCATCCTGCTCTTCGTTCCTACAGGCGCGATAACAGGGGGACCTCAAAATGGGGCCACATCTGGGGTTTGGGTACCTTACCGAGCACCACGCCACACTTCGAGACGATTCCCACCGTGGCAGAAACTACCTCTTCAGTAGACGTTGAAAAACTAACGAAGGAGATCGAAGCCCGAGTTGAGGCTCGCGTCGAGGCGCACGGGGAAAAATGCCTCAAAAGCGTCCCAGGGGTGACTAAGGCTCAAGATGCTCTTGATATTGACCAATATAGGCAGTTTCCATTCAAGCCCGAGGCCGCTCCAGCCCCAACTCCAAAAAATTTCAAACTCTTCTTTTTGAAAAAATATGATGGGACCACTGACCCCAAAGAACATATGATCGAATACATGTCAATGATGCTGAGCAATGACTTAACGGAGAGAGAGAAGGAGTCGATGTTCTTGAAAAAATTCGGCAAATCTCTAGAGAAGCGGGCACTACATTGGTACATGCGTCTACCATCGGGGTAAATTTCCACTTTTAAGGAGCTGGTTAACGCTTTCGTTAAAGCTCACGCCGGAGCGCAGAAAATCCTCCAAAGGAAGGAGGATATATTCGAAGTCAACAATGGCCCGGTGAGCCACTCAAGGACTTCCTCGAGGGCTTTCATGACGAACGCATGGAGTTACCTCCCATGGATGACACTTTGGCCATCATGACATTTGAGAAATGCATCAATGTTCGCAACTCTGAGGCTGCTGCTGAGTTGCTAAAAGAACTCCAACAATATCAAACCCTGAAATGGGATGATTTGCACAATAAGGCCTACACCAAGATCAGGCTGGAGGAAGACGAGTGGAAAAATAATGGCCGAAGTAACCACTACAAGAACCAAAGTGAATCCTCATATCGCATCGAGGCAGCCTGTTAGCCAAAGGCTGTGAAATTCACTTGGAAACTCGCATGTGAGCCAACGGCTCGGTGGAAAGGTTTTTCCCAATACGAACCAAAGGAACTCCTCGAGCCCAGCTCTAGTCTCAAAGAATAAGGAGCTACGTCGCATCTCCGACTACAGCTTCAGCATATCGACCTCGGAGCTGGTCAATATAGTGAAGGGGACAGCTGGGGTGAGAATACCAAAGGACATGAGAACTCCTGCTGATAAAAGGGATCATATCTACACTGTGAGTTCCATGTAGACTATGGCCACCGCACCGAGGACTGCAAAACATTGCGCCTCGAGGTGGCACACTTATTGAAGAAGGGTGTGTTAGCTGAATTCCTCACTGATAAGGGGAAGGAAAACTACACAAAGAACCGAGGTGATGGACAACCCCCTCGGGCACCACCCCCGAGAGAGTCGTGAATGTTATCACCGGGGGGTCAGAGGTGAATAGGGTGAATTTTGCAGCTGCTAAGAAGTTCGAAAAGCTGTCAATCACCATGGAGAAAAGAACTCGAGTTAGAGGCTCGGGGAAAGAAATTGTGTTTGATGATGACGATTATGATGGGATGATGTTCCCTCATCACGATGCTTTGGTCATCATGTTAAGAATAAATGACTCGGATATCAAGCGAGTCCTAATTGATCCCGGTAGCTCTGTCAATAAAATCAGCTACGGGGCCATTAAAAAGATGTGGTTGAAGGGAAAGGTTATCCCTAAGGCATTTTTGTTGACTGGCTTCAACAACTTCACTGAAAAGACATCGGGTGAAATCACACTCAAAACGTTCGACGAAGGAGTTTGCAAGGAAACACTGTTCCAAGTTCTACCCGAGGACATGGCGTATAGTGTGATCCTCAGTAGACCATGGATTCATTCCATATAAGCTATTCCATCCACTCTTCATCAAGTGATCAATTTTCCTACCCCATGGGGAGTTCGGTCAATAAAAGGAGAGCAACGAGCAGCGAGAGAGTGCTATTCGGTTGCATTGAAGAGCGGAGTCATCCCGACTGGACAAAAGAAATAGCAACCAATGTAACGGGGGTCAAACGAAGAGGGAGGGTCAAGTTCCTAAGATGACCCCCGAGGAGAAGTAGAGAAGATCCCAGTATGCATACAAGAACCTCGGAAGCAAAGAGCCGAGGACTCCACCATGGAAGAGCTGGATTCTTTCATGTTATCGAAAGATTTTCCAAAGAGGAAAGTGTTTGTCGGCTCGGAGTTGGACCCAGAGTCGAAAAAAGCTATCGTCGATGTTTTGAAGTCCAACATCGATTGCTTTGCTTGGTCCCATTCACACATGGTCGGTATCGATCCGGAGATCATGACTCATAAGTTGAATGTGGATCCCCAATTCACTCCAGTGAAACAAAAGAAGAGACCACACATCGGGGTAAAAAAAAAGAGCAATCGAAGACGAAACTATGAAGCTGCAAGAGAATGGCTTCATAAGAGAGGTGAAATACCCAGAATGGCTGGCTAATGTCATCGTTGTGCCCAAAAAGAACGAAAAATAGAGGATGTGCGTAGATTACACTGATCTAAACAAGGCTTGCCCCAAAGATTCCTATCCATTGCCACAGATAGACAGGTTAATAGACTCCACGGTTAGACACAAACTGTTAACCTTCTTAGATGCTTATTTAGGGTACAACAAAATCCTCATGGATCCGAAGGATGGAGAAAAGACCTCGTTCATCACTGACCGACGCACCTTCTGCTACAAGGTGATGCCCTTCGGTTTGAAGAATGCTGGGGCGATATACCAAAGACTAGTATGTCGCATGTTCAAAGAGTACATTGGAAAATCTATGGAAGTCTACATAGATGATATGTTAATCAAGTCTATTCGAATGGAAGATCATCTGAACCATTTGAGAGAAGCTTTCGTTATTCTGAGGCAATATGACATGAAATTGAATCCTGAGAAGTGTGCCTTCGGTGTAAGGTCGGGAAAATTCTTGGGATTCATAGTCTCCGAACGGGGATTCGAAGCCAATCCAGACAAGATCAAAGCCATAGAAGAAATCCCGAAGGAGCTAACCAGGGTAAAGGAACTTCAGTGCTTGAATGGCCGAGTCGCTACCTTTAGTCGATTTATCTCAAGGTCTTCATAGCAATGCCACAAATTCTTCTCTGTCTTAAGGAAGAATAATCACTTCGAGTGGACCTCAGAGTGTAAAGAAGTGCTAAGGGAGTTGAAACGTTATCTTGCTAACGCGTCGTTGCTCGCCAAGCCAAAAGATGGTGAAACTTCGCTAGTTTACTTGGCTGTATCCGAGGTGTCAGTTAGTGCTGTGTTGGTTCGAGAAGAAGATGGAAAGGGACATCCTATCTACTATATGAGAGAAAACACTCCTCGATGCTGAAACCAGGTATCCTCATTTGCAGAAACTAGCACTTGCTTTAATTGTTACTGCTCGGAAACTACGACCTATTTTCAATGTCATCCAATAGCAGCAGTTACCACCTTCCCCTTAAGAAGTATATTGCATAAACCGGAGTTGTCAGAGAGGTTATCTAAATGGGCCGTAGAGTTAAGTGAGTATGATATCACCTATCAACCCCGAACGGCCATTAAATCCTAAGTCTTGGCCGACTTCGTTGCTGATTTTAGTGTTGGGATCCTACTCGAAGCTGAAAAAGGAGAACTCGATGTCGAAGGGTTCGACTTCGTGGACTATGGGTACTCTATACGGATGGGGCGACCAATTCTAAGGGTTCGGAATTAGGCATAGTGTTGAAAGCACCCACCGGGGAGAAAATAAGGCACTCAGTCCGGTTTAAAAAGGTTACCAATAACGAGGTCGAATACGAAGCAGCCTTAGCAGGCTTGGAGCTAGCCAAAGATATGGGGGTAGAGAGAATTGAATTATGGTGTGATTCACAACTGGTGGTAAACTAGGTGCTCAGTGAATATACGGCTCGTGAGCCCAGAATATAGCAATTCTTGAACTTAGCACAAAGAATCTTGGCTCAGTTCCAAGAATGGAAAATTAAAAAAATACCTTGGGAGGAGAATACCGAAGCTGATGCCTTGGCGAACTTGGGTTCTGCAGTTGACGAGGCACACTCGGGGACTGATTCAGTGGTTCGGTTATTTTCTGCGCAAATGAGATAAATGAAATTGGAAGTCAACTTAGTGGACCACAAATGGGATTGGCGGAGTAAGTTTATCTCTTACTTCGACTTGGGGACTCTCCCCCAACATAAGAAAGAGGCAAAAAAGTTAAGCACTCAAGCAGCTTCGTACTCAATAATTGGGGGAATCTATATAGAAGATTATACAGCGGCCTGATAGCCAAATGCTTGGGTCCAGACGAAGCTAGGTATGTGATGGCAGAAATACACAAAGGCGAATGTGGCAACCACTGGGGGGGGAAGTCCTTGGTGCGAAAATTACTCCGAGCTGGGTACTATTGGCCAACTATCAGTGCAGATGCGAAGGCCTTCGTGAAACAATGTGATAAGTGTCAATGCCATGCCCGAATGATTCATCGGCAAGCTGAACCCCTACATTCGGTCGTGTCACCATGGCCCTTCATGAAGTGGGGGATGGATATTGTTGGCCCCTTACCGAAGGGAAAAGGTGGTGTTCGGTTTATTCTTGTTTTAACCGATTACTTCACAAAATGGGTGGAAGCAGGAGCTCTCTCCGAGGTTAAACAGAAGGAGGTAATTGATTTTATCAAAAAAAAAAATATCATCTACATGTTCGGCGTCCCAAGGGAAATCACTTGCGACAATGGTAAGCAGTTCGTGGGGGCGGCTATCATTGATTTTTCTAAACAATGGGGAATAAAAACAATAGCGTCAACCCCCGACCATCCAAGTGCCAATGGCCAAGCCGAATCTTCAAACAGAGTGATAATTGAAAGTCTTAAGAAGAGGCTTGATGAGAAAAAAAGTCCTTGGCCCGAAGAGTTGCCACGTGTGCTATGGGCTATGCGAACAACGGAGAAGAACAACACCGGTGAAACCCCATTTTCCCTCACCTATGGCATGGATTCACTTATCCCCGTGGAAATGGGAAAACCAAGCCCTCGGTATGCTCACACCACCGAGGATACCAATCAGCAAGCCATGCGAATTGAGTTAGATTTGCTCGAGGGGAAAAGGGAATTGACTTTGGTTCGGTTAGTCGCACAAAAAAGGCAAATCGAGGCATATCTCAACAGGAAGGCGAAACTTAAGGATTTTAAAGTTGGTGATTATGTGGTGAAGGCCTCGAATCAATCAACAAAGGAAAAGAACGGGGGAGAAGTCATTGCAAACTGGGAAGGACCTTACAGAGTCAAAACAATTCTTGGAAAGGGATCTTATCAAATCGAAGATCTACAAGGTAGACCCGAACCTTTGAATTGGAACATCTCAAATTTGAAGCAGTACTACTTTTAAAATCGAGGTAAACATTCCTTGAACATTTAAAGTTTACCTACAGCCTCGAGCCGAAAAACGCTCCTAGGGCTTCGGTCGAAATGTACTAACTTAGTCCTCGTTTCATTTTGCTTGACCTTTTCAGGAAGCGGATAAAACGACTTCCAGTGCTCGAATCTTCATCAAGATTCAAACCCGAACACTGGGGGAGTAAAAGGTGGGTTGCAACCGAGGTCGACACCGAGCCTCCCAACTTAAGTCTTCTATTCAGCAACCGGGGACTGACACCCAGGAAACAGATTCGTACTTTTTAATTACGCCCGATAGTGGCATGTTGTCGATTTGTTCTTACGCCTAAGTTCTACTTAGACTCGGACTTATGTAAAAATTCAATTACGGCTCGTCGATATCATCAATAAAATAAACTTGATTCAATATTTCTTTGTTTCTATGATTTTACATACCGAAGTTATATTTCAAATACATTGACTCGAGAATGAGACGTCGTTCTAAGTTCGCATCCATTTTTTATAAGATTAAGTCTTGCAAGCACATTACTTTAAGTGTTTGGCTCAAAGGTTTTCAAGAAGGAAAAAATAAAGCTAGCACTTAAACAATAAAATACGAAGTCATTGAAAATCCCGAAGGCTATAAAGTTTTATGTACATCAAGAAGCCCGAAGGCCTAAACAAAAACAAAAATACAGAGGATGAACGAGCAAGCCAAGTTTGGGAACTATCCCCCCCCCCCCCCCAAGGATTCCCCTCTTCGGCATCTTCATTATCCTCTTCGGCGCTCTCGCCCTCCTCATCGCCCTCGGATTCACCATCATCTGAATCCTCACTCGAGGGAAGATCATCTACTATTCTTTGGGCTTCGGCACCAGCGTCCCAAGCCTTGCCTATTTCCTCTTCGAGCACGATCTGCCCAGCATGGACTTGCTCGATCGTGTCAAGCCTAGTCTTAACAATAGCCCAGGCCTCTTCAAACTTCGCCCTCGTCGCTTTGACTTCTGCCCACTGATTGAGGTAGGCAACTCTTCCTTGAAGCTTTGAAACTTTTTCCTAGAGAGCATGCACTTGATCTACCTGGCTTTGCAACCCAATAAGCTTGGTGTTGTACTCTTCTAACTTGCCACGGTGTTTCTTTCCTGCCTCCAACACCTCGGCTATGGCGCGAAAGAGTTCAGCTTCGAGCCGTTCAGCTTCCAAGCTCAGCCTCGAATGCTCACTAACGAACTCATTCGTCACGGCCTGAACCCTTGCCTCAGCGAACTCCAGGACCCCGTGTAAGTCAGCCTCGACCTTAGCTGCAGCCTCATTGACGCGCCCCAAGTCTTCATTCAAAGCAGCAAATTGAGTTTCCAGCTCGGCGATTCTGTCCAAAAATCCCCTCTTTTGCTCTCCCCAAGCGGCAGTCGCCGCTTCAACTTACTCCGCTCGGTCGCGTTCTAGATGAATAGCCTGAAACGCAAGGACTAAGCTCTACATAAAATCAAAATATTAGCGTCAGGGACAAGGAAAGGATAAGTTTCACGAACAAGAAAACGGGAAACTTACACGAAGAGCAGAGGCGGCTAAGACGCCCATCAAGCTCTTAGGGCTGAGGTTGCGAATGGCGTGAGTCTCAGTGGACCCGAGCAAAACATCGATGGCAGCGATATCCTCTTTGGTGGGATCCAATAGGTTGGCCTTGGGAGCAACTTCTAAAGCCCGAGGTGTAGTGTCCGAAGCCTTAGCTGAGCCTCTAGAAGCCTTGACCATGCTTTTAATCAAGCCTTCTTTCGCTTTAGCTTTACCTTTCCGCTTGGCGGCCTCTTGGTCAGACTCCTCTACATTTATAACCTCGGTCTCCTTATGCAGACTGGCTCTAGAGCTACCTCGGGAGCATCTATACAGACATCTTCATCACTGGGCTTATCAATAAGGCCTCGACATTTCTCAATCAGCACCTCCTCATCACTGGGCTCATCAATAAGGCCTCGACGTTTCTCAATCACCACCTCGGAAGCAGGGGTGGCAGTTTCCTCGATCCGAGGTCCTTTCGCCTTGGTGGCCCTCTTCGACTCAGCTCTTTTCCTCTTAGAGCCTGGGAAGGGAGAGGGGCAATCTCGTGAATATGAGATGAAGTAGAAGTTTGAATACATGTAAACCAACCTAGAAAGATACCGTCACCTTTTGAAGTCCCCTTGGCCTGGCGAGCCCTTAGATTTTTTCTCTTCGACGAGTTGCCTCGCCAAACTTGCCATCTGGTTGACGCCTTCGTTGGCGTCAAGAACTTTCTTCTCCTTATTTTTCTTCCCTTTCTTCTCTTCTCCTTCTTTGTCCCCCTTCTCTTTGGTTTCCTCCTCTCCTCTTTGGTATCCTTAACAGCCTTGTTGGAAAAACCTAAATGGGAAGGGAAAAAAGAAAACGTCAAGAAACAATAATTCGAAATGATCACTAGGAAATTTTGAACATCGGCGAATAACTCACTATGCCTCTTGCATGACCATCGGTTCTCCTTCAAAGATGCTAAGATCATCCACTGCCAAAGAGGACGATCCTTCTGTTTCATTATCTTGGTCACCCACTCGAGTAAATCCCCCGGTGGGTTGGTTGATCGGGACCTTGTTGGCTGCATGTCACAAACATGAAAATAGTAAGAGTAAATCACAATGACCGAAGGCAGGATGAGGATAAGAACACTTATGTTCGGCATTCTATTCTTCGAAAAAACTGGGGTCAGCTGATAATAGGCTCGTTGGGACGAGCACATAGCGATCATTCCAACTTCGATCACCGTGGTCTTCGCTCTTGCTCAAAACGGCATAAGATCCATGGGGTAAGAGAGCCACCACCCCGGCTTTGTGAAAGTATGGATAGTAGAGGGAGATCAAACGCTGGAAGGTGAAGGGTAGCTCAGCTAATCTGCTCAAATACTTGAGGGCCTGCACAAACCTTCAAACTCCGGGGCCCAATTGAGCCAAACATAAATTATAAGATCGACAAAACGTGTAGATTATGGGGTGAACTGGCAAACCAAAGCCTATGGTAAAAGGGTATGTGAAAACCGAAGAATACCTTGGATCATGAGTGGAAGCAGCCGCATCCGAGGCTGGAACCCTTATTTCCACCTCGGGTCCCCAACGGCAATCTGCCCGAACAATCTCAATTAAGTCCTCGGTTATCACACTCGGGGTGACATGCACTGGTATGTTTCTTTTCTTACCCTTTTGGGCATCAGACTGAATTTGGACTTTGAGGTCCTTATCATTACTGAAGTTCGAAGGGATGACTAACCGAGGATCTATCTCCACCTCGAGAGGAATTTTCTTCCTAGATTTCTTCGAGGTGCCAGCTTCGGTCTGGGACCCCTCTTTGCTGGCCTCACCATTGCCCACTTGGCCACTTGCCTCTTTGCTAGCTTCGGCTTCACCCGCTTGGCCACCTACCTCTCTGGTACTGATGATGTCGTCACCTTCGACGTCAACCCTGTCATTATCGTGGTTATCACCACCAATATCAATGTCAAAGCTGACCTCAGCCCTATCGCGACCAGCCCTCGCTTTGCGTCGCCTTGGACCACTGGCTATCGACATCGCTTCCCCACCGCCTTCTACCTCAATGACTTGCAGCGCCGGCACGGTGGGGATGAAATTGCCGCTAACAATCGTGGCGGCAAAGCCCGTAGCTCTCTCGCCAGAGTCGCTAGATCCTTGCCCAGAGTTTGTAGCAGACATGATATGGGATTTGAAGGAAAGGTTTTTCTCACAGGAAGAAGGATGAAAATCAAGATCAATTGGGTCGAGAAATTATCTGAAAAAGAAGCTTTCTCTCTCTTTCTTCACTGTTTGTAGCTGGTTGTCAAATGGAGAAGAAAGTCTCCAAATGGAGTATTTATAGATGAAGTACACGTGCAAGTGGGAAAACAATGAAGATTGTAACGTTGGAGGAAGCGAATAAGTTGGTGTGACCGCTCGGTGGCCAATGAACAGTCACCATATAACGCGGAACAGTAATTCGAAAAGACATGTGACGTTTTGAAACTCTTGGATAGGGTTGAGCCACGTCATCTCCTCGCTTAAATTCATTCCACTCCTCGGTGACCCTGGCGCTCACCCGAGGAGTGGGGGCACTATCTGTATTGGGTAAAAATTGACATATTTGGATAGCACTTCGGTGTGATGAATCGAGGACAATCGAACTAATATTCCGAAGGAAAAGGATCGAAGCAAACAATTGAACTGCCGAAGTCAAGCACCGAGGTCATCACCGAAGGGGAAGTCGTGAGCTGTACTTCAAGGGTACTCACTTCGACCGAGCAACAAGGTCACGCCACCGATGTCATGTATTTGGGCTTCGGTGGAACACCTCGATTCAAGCGGCTCAGCAGCCCACTACTGCAGCCCACTAACTCAACTACTGGATATGCTGAACATGGATGTAGGCATGATCAGCCATAGAAAACGTGGACAAGGCCCCTTGTATCTATAAATAGCATTAGCTTTCACTTTGTACTCATTCAGAAATACTCATAGAAACTCTGGCAAAATTTGTACTCACAGTTATATATTGAAATCGCGTCATTCTCTTATATTTTTGCTTATTATTCGTATTGTCTCGACTTTGATACTAAGATTTGCTTGTATTCACTACCCAAATTTGATTTGTGATCCTGAATCAGTTTAGGCCCATACATGATATCTGCACAAATATTAATATTTATGTGATGCTTTTTATCAAATAAATTCAATAATTTAATATTTTTTTCACCATCATTACTATAATTAATAGTTTAAACTCTATCTCAGTAAATCAATATTAAGACCAGTTTTTTAAAATATATCTCTGGAATGAGCCTGGAGGTGAGCTGTTGTAAAAAATAGCTCTCAGCGACCTCGGTGAGTGGGTGGGTGCGGGGAGCGAAAATATGGAAAGGTGCAACCCGCTGTTTGCAGCGTGTGGCTAGGCATTGGGGCGTGTTTTTGTAAAAGTTCTCTAAATTTTACTGAAAATTGTTCAATATGCCTATACTCAAAGATCTAACTTGTCAATTTTCAAGGTAAAAATAATTTCAAAGAATTTTATTCTTAATCTATAGAGTGAAACAAAAAGACGGTTCTTCGTCTTTGAATCTAGCGAGTGAAGCAAAACAACTGTTCTTTCTTTGCAAAGTACAAGGGCATATGTTGAGACGAAACAACTCTATATACATGTATGGGCCTAAATCAGTTTAGGATCACAAATCGAATTTGGGTTAGAATATAAATAATCTTCGTATCAAAGTCGATAAAATGCTAAGAACAATTGTAGAACGCAAGAAAGTAACTTGATTTCAATATATCATAGCGAGTACAAATTTTGCCAGATTTCTATATGTATTTCTGAATATGTAGAATGTAAAATCTAATGCTATTTTGACACGACCCGCATTTTCGGCTAGGCCGTGCTAGCACCCGACCACCTTCCCTAGACCTGTCGGGCGAACAACTATTGACTGAATCGATATAAACGGCGCAAAATTACCTTGAAAATAGAATTAAACATGACCTTAACAACATAAAATAACTCTCAAAGATTGACATATATACAAACTGTCTGGACAATACACCTAACTACCCAGAATACACAGGTTTTGATGCAATGGAAAATACGCGGAAGCGACAAACGATATAAAAATGCGGAAACGAGAACAAGATAGGCGATATCGATGAAGATATCGAGATAAAAGCAAGACGAGGCTTGAACGTTTACCTAAGTAGCACCGAGGAACTCGTCTCGATACACCCCGGGTGAAGTCAAGGATCACCTATACTACGCAACTACCCTCAAGAGACACCCGGCCCTTGCAAATAGAATGATCAAAGTGGTTACGATGTTCAACTTGGAATCCACCAAGTGAAATCATGCCCGTTCACGGGTTCAACATTGAGATTCACTCAAAGAAAATATCATTCTACATTCATGGTTGTCTAAAAATGAATAAATGAACTAAGGGAGTATTTATAGTTTCCCATTACAACATTTGCCAACATTCTGGTCCGTTCTGCTCAAATGGTCTTCGCGATCGCGCACAAGGATATGCGATCGCGTGGGCACTAAACTTCAGAGGCTCGCTGTCGCGTCTGGTTGAGCGCGATCGCGCAAGGCAAATGACTGGTCATCGCGATCGCGTGAGAGTTGGCGCGATCGCGCAGAGAAGATGTCTGGCGCCAGGCAGTAGCTCAGGAAATGCTGCCCTGTTTTGCCCTGTTGTGGCTCCCCTGATTCCTGTACTGTTTCCAGCCCGGCTTCCACTTTGATTGAGCTCCAAAGCATGGTCTTCAAGTAGTCTCCCGAGCTCATATTATCCACGCCGTGACTTCCAGACCAAGCGTAAGTGTCGATGCAATTTGGGTTGCATCATCCTCCCCTTCTTAAGGAAATTTCGTCCTCGAAATTATAGCGTCCTCCTCCAAGGGCTCAACACCTACATCAAAAGGCAAACAAAAACAAAAACTCCTACTACAAGAGTAGGTTAGTGCACTAAGTGTGGGAAAACACACTCTTGTGGTACAACCAAGTATCAATGGTCACAAAGACGCTCATGCTCCCAAAGGAACTAACAAGTACTTGGTTTAACAACAAAGCGCTCCCAACACAAGAACCAATAAAGAAATCAATAGGGCATGGCATATGCAAGATTAAGATATCAAATTCCTTACAATCCCTAGGTTCAAGATTAGCACACCAAGACCTTCCACTACGCGAGTAGGTAGGTCCGACAAGAGTGAGTGCAAGCACGGTAGAAAATTCGCTCTTGTTATAGAGCCAAGTATCAATACAAATCAAAAAGCTTATGTCTCCAAAGGAGACAACAAGTTCTTGGCCCCGTAGTGACAAGCACTCTCCAACATGACAAGCAAAGAGACCAATAGGACATGCAACATTCAAGATTAAGCAATCCAAGTCCCTATGACCCTTAAGCTCATGATCATCATACCAAACCTTCAATGCAATATTTTCAAAATGCGGCACAATGGTTTTGGCATGTTCAATTCTCAAAGTGTGGTTAACATATGGGACGGGGTAGGCAAAGTAAGTCAAATCGCAATTAGAAGCAATTACCACACTCCCCTTCTTATGGGCTCTCATACTCACACTAAGAGATACCTCCTCACCTCCAATTTCATCCTCGAGACAACCCTCCTCACAAGGTAAGCTCTCAAGGAAGGCATTGTTAATGGCCTCTTCGTCATCGTAACCCGCACTAACAAGAGTAGGGTCACTAGAAGGATCATTTACCTCACTCGAAGCTTCAAACAAAGAGTTGTCTATGGGATCAAATCCCTCACACCATGGAGGTTCCAACTCTCTCTCAACCCTAGCTCGATACAACTCACCACCACAAATAAGGATGCTATCAAACAAAGGATTAGTAAAAGCATGCACCTCAATTTCATGGTCAAGCAAAAGCATAGTATCAAAGCTAGATTCATCATCCACACTTGAGGAGTCATCGAATATAATTCGATCCATTTCACCCACTAGGGACTCCCCAAGGTCACTACTTTCCCCACTACAACACATAGGTCCACCAAAGGCAATTAAATCAATAAGGGTGTGATCACACATTTCATCTTCCCCTTTATCAAAAATTGGTGGTGTGTCATAACAAGGGTCACAAGCAAGGTCAACAAACACACTTTCACTAGAGAGAGGTTCTTGGAATACCGGGCTCACATCATGATGTGGCGTTTCATTCCTCTCTACTAGCGGGTCACACGCAAGCACAAGTTGACCATTAGACTCTTCACTAGTTGCAAGGTCAATATAGGCATCATAAGCAACAACTAGCTTTGAGTCTCCACAAGACAAGGGATTAACATGTTCACGAGAAGGGAAGGTAACACTTACATTTGAGTCGCTCCCGTGAGTACTCACATCGCTTGAAGTGTCACGTTCAAGTCCTCCCTCATGAAACTCACAATGAAGATCTTCATCCTCTTGTCCTTCTTCCAAGGCAAATGGTGGAGGTTCCAATAGCTCGCCTCCAAGAGTACCTACACAAAAGCTATAGCAAGAAGAAGAAGATAACATTTGGTTAGGACAAAGGGTGCCCTCACTCTCAATTTGTTTTTCCTCTCCTCTCATTTCTTTCAATTCGCTCTCATGTGCAAGTGTGTGGGGATGAGGTCCAATTATGTTATCACCTCGCTCACTTTCCCCAACTCCCTCATTTACCATTGGTTGGCTCATAGGAGTAGTAGAATTACTCCTAGAGTGAGCAATTACATTTACTTGGGGATTGCCCAAGTCGTGGGGAATGCCCACTTGTTGGGGAGTGCCCAACGGTTGGGGAATGCCCAACATTTCATCACTAGTACCTCCTTGGGTACCCTCTTGGACACTCGGGGCCCATTCCTCTTTGAGGTCATCAAACCTCGAACTTATGGATCTCACCTCGGCCAAGAGGTAGGCCAAAGTGCTTACCGGGACTTCAATGGTATCGTATACGTCTCCGGCCATGTACCTACAAAAGTAAAACAAGAGAAAGAGGTTAAGTAAAAACCCTCACTCGCTCCCTCACCTTTGGAGTGTCACTCGGGTGCACTCAATTTTGTGGGTTATAGGATCACTCAAGCTTGATCTCAAAGGCTTCCTCGTAGTTGAACAACCACCTCAATAACCACTCAAGTCACAAGAACCAAATACTCTTCGGGGTGAGTGGAATTGATGGGACTCGATGGCCGAACGGCTTTATAAGTGAGCACTTGAGCCAAAAATATACTACGAGTCTTCTTTGAGCTCTACTCTCCTTCTAGGCACGAAGATCCTAAACGCACAAAAGATTAGTACTAATTAGGCAGAAATGTTACCCTCAAAGTACTAACCGGAAGTGACGCGACTAAATGTTCAAAAGTCGAATCGTCACTAAACGGATTCGGAATTGGATGATTTTTGGATAGTGATCTACAAACTCACCATATTTGATGATACAATTGAAGTTTTGGTGAGCGGAAACTGTTACGAACGCTTTGCGAACAATCTGTCCCAGTTCAGGATTTCTGCAGAATTGAGAACCCTTCGCGATCGCGTGATGTAAGTCGCGATCGCGATGAACAAAGTGGGAAAGGGGCGCGTTCGCGTGAGGCTTGGCGCGATCGCGCAGGCCTGCGTTCCAGAACCAGAATCTCGACTGCAAAATCAGTTTTTGGCACACAAATCACACCAATTCAACTTGTTGTTCAGTTTTAAAGCTTCCAAAGGGTGTTTTCAACTAAGGTAAACAATCCCCAATGGTTTTATCAATCAAACAATCAATGAACAACTCGTTTTCAAGAATTTGGAGTGGATTCTTCAAATTTTCAAGAACTTCAAAATTTTCAAAGTTCGATTTTCATTCCGCTACTCCAAATGATGATATGGGGATATCAAAATGACGGGAAAACTATGTAGAACAATCCCCGATACCAAACAACCAAGAATTCACAACACAATGCAAGTTCTATTAAATTTTGTGAATTCTCAACTTTGAGATTTGGTTTTCGAGATTTTGATTCACGACTTCAAATCGTGTTTCGAGGGTACCAAATCAACGGGAATATGTTAACAAACAATCCCCAGTATCAAGCAACAACAAAATCGTTACAACTAACGATTTCTAGCAATTTTTTTGTAGTTTTCAAGTTTTGAATTTTTTTGTGTTTTCTTCTAAACAAGAACAACAAACAACACAATGATAACAACAAGAAGAACAAGACCGAGGATTCGTAAGAACGAAGCCTAGCCGTGCTCTGATACCAACTGATGCAATGGAAAATACGCGGAAGCGACAAACGATATAAAAATGCGGAAACGAGAACAAGATAGGCGATATCGATGAAGATATCGAGATAAAAGCAAGACGAGGCTTGAACGTTTACCTAAGTAGCACCGAGGAACTCGTCTCGATACACCCCGGGTGAAGTCAAGGATCACCTATACTACGCAACTACCCTCAAGAGACACCCGGCCCTTGCAAATAGAATGATCAAAGTGGTTACGATGTTCAACTTGGAATCCACCAAGTGAAATCATGCCCGTTCACGGGTTCAACATTGAGATTCACTCAAAGAAAATATCATTCTACATTCATGGTTGTCTAAAAATGAATAAATGAACTAAGGGAGTATTTATAGTTTCCCATTACAACATTTGCCAACATTCTGGTCCGTTCTGCTCAAATGGTCTTCGCGATCGCGCACAAGGATATGCGATCGCGTGGGCACTAAACTTCAGAGGCTCGCTGTCGCGTCTGGTTGAGCGCGATCGCGCAAGGCAAATGACTGGTCATCGCGATCGCGTGAGAGTTGGCGCGATCGCGCAGAGAAGATGTCTGGCGCCAGGCAGTAGCTCAGGAAATGCTGCCCTGTTTTGCCCTGTTGTGGCTCCCCTGATTCCTGTACTGTTTCCAGCCCGGCTTCCACTTTGATTGAGCTCCAAAGCATGGTCTTCAAGTAGTCTCCCGAGCTCATATTATCCACGCCGTGACTTCCAGACCAAGCGTAAGTGTCGATGCAATTTGGGTTGCATCAGGTTTAAAGGTTTCCAAATCAGACATCTAAGAAGACCAAAAGATATACACACTTCCCAAAGGGAGCAAAAGTAAGGAGAACTATGATATCTAAAGTTGGTGGCCGCAATGAACAAGATGGCTCACCGTAGACAGCTGAAAATGTACTACTTCTCAATCATAACACGACTAGCTGGGTCCTGGAGCAGAATCTGTCGAACGAAAAGAAAACACAAGAACAAATAGGGGGTGAGTCATAAGGATTCAATAAGTGAGGACAAACTAGCAACCTCGAAAAATAGATACACTAGTCAGGGAAACAGAAGCCATAGCAGTCAACCAGATAAATCATTCCCAGATAATTAATGCAATAAATCTATACAGCTAAAAAAATGCATATAATGATATGCAATGATGTATCATGATGCAATGGGGTCACATGTGCCCAAAACCTATCTCCGGCGCGGGACTCTCATCGTCTACCAGAAGATATATACAATAATGACCTTTCACCGGTGCGGGACTCTCATCGACTACCGGGAAGTATATGCAGTAATGACCTTCACCGGCTCGGGACTCTCATCGATTACCGAGAAGTATATACGATAATGACCCTTCACCGGTTCGGGACACTCATCGATTACCCCGAAGCATAAGCAGTAATGACAGCTCGAGTACAATGCTCAGATACTCAATGCAATACCAGCAAAATGACATAACATATAATATAAGACGTAAATTCAAAGCTACGGCGTAATGAGTACGCCTATTGGCAGCTACACACGTAAAGAAAACGTGGTAGAAAATCCACGAGGCTAAATGCCTCCAAAGAAATGGATATAGTCACTTACCGTATTCCAAAGCTAGCCCTGCTACTCAACAACTGCCTTTTTCCCTTGGATTAACTGCCAAACGATCCCGCTCTATTCAATAAGCAGAAAAATTATATCAAATAAAGCTAAAGGCTTCATTCCTTATGTCTTACGGCAATCCAGTTAGGAACCTGATACCCTATTCGTATACGCAATACGCAAGCCAGGCTTATGTATAGGGTTCAAAGTCACATAACCAAACCCTAAATATATTACATTTATATGTTGCCCATAATTCACTGAGTATGAATACATAATTATTTCCATCATCGGGGGCCAATTGACCCTTTAATCTATCAATTTAAGTCATTAGGGCGATGTCTAATATCCCTATTTTTACCATAAAAATAGATTCAAACACACGTAATAAGCTAAGATAATGAGTTAACATCATTACCTGATGGGGCCATGCGATAAGGAGGGATAGAAATAGGCTGAGTCCATGGCACTATATCAATGCCAAACTCGATCTCTCAATTAGGAGGAAGTCCCGACAAATCATCTGGAAACACATCAGGGAACTCCCTAACAATAGGAACAGAATCAAGAGATGGAATCTCCACAGTGGTATCTCGAACCATGGCAAGATACGCTGAACACCCTTTATCCATCATCCGCTTTGCCTTCAGGAAAGAAATAACATGACCCATGGGTAGCAAATAAGAGCCCTGCCACACCACCGGTGCTAAACCAGGAAGAGACAATTGAAGAGACTTGGCATGACAATCTAATGTGGCATGACACGACAACCACCAATCCATGCCAATAATAACATCAAAATCAACCATATCTAGGATTAGAAGATCTACCAGTATCTCACGACCCCCAAAAGATATGGTACAAGCTGGATAAACTCGATCTGCAATGATAATGTCTACAATAGGAGTAGAAACACAGAATGGATCACGAAGACACATATAATCAACATGAAAATCCGAAGCAAAATAAGGAGATACATATGAATATGTAGATCCTGGATCCACCAAAGAATATGCATCTCGACCACAAACAGATAGAATACCTGTAACAACAGCTGGGGATGCCTCGGCATCCTGCCTGGCCGACAGTGCATATAGATGTCTCTGTGGCTGAACTAATCTACCACCCTGAGATCCACCTCTGAAGGGACCACCTGAACCACGACCCCGATCTCTACTAGATGGTAGTGTACCTCTAACTAGCTGAGACCCTGAAGGGGCACCCTGAGGCTGCTGCTGCATAGGCGCTTGAGGGCGAGGGGAAAGAACTGCTACTACCCTGCTGATAAAGATAAGGGCAATCTTTCTTATGATGCCTTGGCTCACGGCAATGGAAACACCCTGGGCCATACTGGCGCTGCACAAACTGCTGATGACTACTAGGAGGAAGCTGGGATGACCCCGTCGAGGTCCTGGCGCGTCCTGAAAACCACGCGTTGGCTCTTCCGCCTCTCGCTGAACATTCGCGCGCGTTCTCACCATTTACTGCTGAAAATTAAAAATATTTAACTTCAGATAAGAAGACTCACGCACGACGAGGAAAGAAATAAGGAAAACTACCTAAATGTCACCATAGCCTCTCGTAGATAGGTACGGACGTCTCCGCCCGATCAGTGAGACTCTATTAGACGCTCTCATGATCTAGAAAGACTCTAAACTGGGTTCTGATACCAACTGACATGACCCGCATTTTCGGCTAGGCCGTGCGGGCACCCGGCCACCATCCCTAGACCTGTCGAGCGAACTCTATTGACTGAATCGATATAAACGGCGCAAAATTACCTTGAAAATAAAATTAAACATGACCTTAATAACATAAAATAACTCTCAAGGATAGACATATATACAAACTGTCTGGATAATACAACTAACTACCCAGAATACACAGGTTTAAAGGTTTCCAAATCAGACATCTAAGAAGACCAAAAGATATACACACCTCCCAAAGGGAGCAAAAGTAAGGAGAACTATGATATCTAAAGTTGGTGGCCGCAATGAACAAGATGGCTCACCGTAGACAGCTGAAAATGTACTACTTCTCAATCATAACGCGACTAGCTGGGTCCTGGAGCAGAATCTGTCGAACGAAAAGAAAACACAAGAACAAATAGGGGGTGAGTCATAAGGATTCAATAAGTGAGGACAAACTAGCAACCTCGAAAAATAGATACACTAGTCAGGGAAACAGAAGCCATAGCAGTCAACCAGATAAATCATTCCCAGATAATTAATGCAATAAATCTATACAGCTAAAAAAATACATATAAAGATATGCAATGATGTATCATGATGCAATGGGGTCACATGTGCCCAAAACCTATCTCCGGCGCGGGACTCTCATCGTCTACCAGGAGATATATACAATAATGACCTTTCAGCGGCGCGGGACTCTCATCGACTACCGGGAAGTATATGCAGTAATGACCCTTCATCTGCTCGGGACTCTCATCGATTACCGAGAAGTATATACGATAATGACCCTTCACCGGCTGGGGACTCTCATCGATTACCGGGAAGCATATGCAATAATGACAGCTCGAGTACAATGCTCAGATACTCAATGCAATACCAGCAACATGATATAACATATAATATATGACGTAAATTCAAAGCTAAGGCGTAATGAGTACGCCTATCGGCACCTACACACGTAAGAACACGTGGTAGAAAATCCACGAGGCCAAATGCCTCCAAAGAAATAGATATAATCACTTACCATATTCCAAAGCTAGCCCTGCTACTCAAAAACTGCCTTTTTTCCTTGGATTAACTGCCAAACGATCCCGCTATATTCAATAAGCAGAAAAATTATATCAAATAAAGCTAAAGGCTTCATTCCTTATGTCTTAGGGCAATCCAGTTAGGAACCTGATACCCTATTCGCATACGCAATACGTAGGCCAGGCTTATGTATATGGTTCAAAGTTTCATAACCAAACCCTAAATAAATTACATTTATATGTTGCCCATAATTCAATAAATACGAATATATAATCATTTCCATCATCAGGGGCCAATTGACCCTTTAAACAATCAATTTAAGTCATTAGGGCGATGTCTAATATCCCTATTTTACCATAAAAACACATTCAAATATACGTAATAAGCTAAGATAATCAGTTAACATCTTTACCTGGAGATTTGGGGTAAAAATTTCACTATTTTTTCTTTTTTCTTTTTCCTTTTTCTCTTTGTGTTATGTCTATTTTTGTTCTCTGTTCGTTTTTTGACTTGCTGCTTAGGGACTTTGCTGCTAAGGGATTAAACCGACATTGTTCATTTTTAAAAAAAAAATCGCTACGAAGACTAAAATTAAAATAGAATCTTAGAGAACTCTAAATGATTCCAAAATTTTCAAGTAATTTATACAAAATATATGTAACACACTTGCTAAGGAGGATCTCAAATTGGACTTCCGAAACTCAATATGAAAATTAAATGGAAAAAGAGCAAATCATTTAACTTTCGACATTTTAGCGGAAACTAGCCGAACGACCTCGAAATTCACTTTTGAACGTTCACAAAAGTCACAAATTATTATACGAACCTAACGGCACTTTCGGATTTCGAATCGGAGTTCAGTCTCCAAAATCAAGCTCAAAATTTTTTTTAATATTTATCGACAATAAAAACTGAAAACTTCTTCCGATACGTACCAAACGAGGTCTGATTTAGTTCAAATTTTACAGACAGATCCTAATGGACCTTACGAATATTTTAAAATTATTGGCACGCCAAACGGAGTCCTAACTTTCGAAACGACTGACCGAGGTCGTTTCATATTTATAGGCCAAAGAGGCTTCACCCACGTTCTCCACCATCAGTCATGCTTAAACCCACGTTCTAGCCATTAATTGAAGGACTTAGTGGGCTGAGGTAGTGGGCTGCTAAGCCGTTGGAAACGGAGCGATTCACCGAAGCTCAAGTTCATGGCTTCGGTGGCTTGGCCCTGTTCGGTCGGAGCAGGTGTCACCGAAGTTCAGCTTGCGGCTCGTCTTCGATCGTGACAGTTGTTGAACCCCAAAAATTACCCCGAAAAGGATAAATTCTGGAATATCGACAGGATGGACTAACTCTTTTGGAGTTTTTTGGAGTCGCCACCCAATTTAAGGAAAACAGGGAACTAAATTAGCAAATGCGTGCAAAAACTCCGTTTTATAAAAAGACGGTCTTTCTTTCAGAGATTCTAAAGGTAAGAGGTTATATTAATTTCGGAAGAAGGTTTTTAAGGCACTTCCGCAATTCCGTTAAAAATGGTTAATCCGACAGGTTTCCAAATCATTTGCAAGTGCGCTTTCCTTTCAAAAGAATTATTTAAAAAAATAGTAATAATAATAATAATAAGAAGAATAATTAATCGAATAAAAAGCTTATTTGTAAAATATTCTTTTACTTGCACGCATTTGCTAAGGTGGCCCCAATTTGCAATAAATTAAATAACGACTTCACAATAAAGGGTAATGCACATAAAGTAAAGCAATATACCAAGCAATCAAATATTATTGATAAATAAAATATTTTACACATTTATTTGCATAAATATCCAAGGAAAGTAATGCAAAGTTAAAGATAGAACCGGGAAATTGATCAACTCGCGTGAGCCTTGAATTTTCTAAAATTCCTAAGTCTTATTTCTTGAACGCTCGAGCCCGAGCTCGATCTCAAATGACTCCACATCAATGCATATTCTCATTTTGTAAGTTAGTCCACGAATTATTCGTACCAAAATGTTCCTCGCAAAACAAACAAAATGAAATTGGATTAGTACGATAATAAGGTATAATAATTAATAAAATAAAATAACAATAATAAAGTAATAAAGTAATAATAATAATAATAAATATATATATATATATAATAATAATAATAGTAATAAAAATAATAATAATAATAATAATAGTAAAGGGGGTTGTTTTTGCAAAATTTAGGCTCAGGTTTGTATGGCGCGTCATGTAGAGGCTCGGGGTATTGGTACGGTTGCAAACACGGAGCCGGTCGTGTTGCCATGCCAGGTACCAAACTCACCACTCTATCCGACTTGCTTTCCATTAAATTCATACATTCATCATCGCCTTTTGCTTTAGGGACACATTGTTCAAGTGTAGTATCATGTTCAAATCAATCCCGAGGCCTCAATACGTGTATATGTAGTTTTTTCATTGGCCATGTAGTATCATGTTCAAATCAGTATCAACGTGTAGCAACCGTCAAATCATTGTATAAGCCTAAAAATGTACATTTTCATAGGCTTAGCATTTCCAATCATGGTATACCCATTCCAAAACCAATGCCCATCAGTTATCCAGCATAGGTAAACGGGTCAAAGAAATAATCCCACAAACTGAACGGGTCAAAGAAATAATCCCACAAACTGAATCGGTCAAACATAACAACAATACCAATGAACCCAAAAAGGCAGCAATCGCCGTTAAGATTTTCCGGTGAGGCAGTGGTAACAACACACAAATCGAGTAACGGACGGAGGAGGAGCAACGCCGATTTGGTGGCGTCGCTACCAGTCCCCTACTCTGCCTTTCCTTTGCATTTTGGTTTCACAAATGGGCAAAAAAAACCAACGAAATAAAGTGAGCAGCAGTCCAATAGAAAACAATAGGATAATACAGTCGCCGACGACAGTTTTCCTGTGAAACAAACGTGTACAGCAGCAACGAAAAGCATAGATTTTAGCTTTTCATGGTAAGAAGATCAAATAAAACAAACGAAACGGAGCAGTAGCCAACAGGATGGAGGAGCGACTGCCGATGGCTTTTCCGGCGAATAGCGCACGGCGTCGCTTCAACTCCGTTCCCATGACCCCAATCTGTCAAACCCCTCCCTGATTCCTCTGCTTCTCTTGCGCGTGTGTGTGTGATGTTTCAACATGACCTTTGGGTCTTCAAATACCCCATAAGATGATGATTCAAAAGCAACCCTTTTCATCTTTTTAGACATTAGATCACAAATTAATCAAGAAAAGATCAGATCTTGAAGATGGAAAACCTAAGAAAAGGGGCAGGCCAGAAGAGAGAGAAAAGTAATAAAAGAGAGGTGTATATAATAATAGAAAAGAGGGGTGGTTCGTGTGTGTGATTGATTTGTTGGTGTGTGGTTGTTTTTGAAGTGGGTGTGTAAATGGTGGTGAGGTATTGTCAAGAAGATCTGAAAATTTTGGGGTTGTGGGGTGTAAGGAAGATGAATGAACAAAAATGGGTGTTGTGTAGAAAAAATAGTGAGTAAATGGGATCTGATTTTTTGATGAAAAAAATGTGTAAAATGGTGCAAGGATGATGATAAAAAAAAATGATTAGGAGGCTAGGGTTTTGGAATAAGAATATATATGGGTAGGTGATTTGCACAAATAGGCTAGTGTTTAGGGGGGTGAGCGGATTTGGCCTCAATTTTAGAATTAATTAAAAAAAATTAATGGGTTGCATGAGTGGGTTCAAATTGGTGGAATTTTGCAAATTTAGCACTTTTCTTTGAAACTTCAATTGATCATCTTTTATTGACGTTATTTTATTTAATTTTCAAATTAACCTCAATTATAAAATATTACCATAATTTATTAAATTTGAAAAAAATCGGGAAAAAATTGGGTGTCAACAACAGTGATGCTCGACTTCGATAGTTTACTCGCTCGCTTCGATCTTTTTACCACGGAACATCCGTTCGATTATCTTCGGTCTATCATGCCGAGGTGCTGTCCGAGCACTCCGATTTTTGCCGAATACAATACATTTCCACTTATTTTATACTACTACTACTTTTGGACTTTCTTTAATTTCTACGTAATTTACCTTTTTGTGGTTTATATTTGTATAACTATTGCAATTGTATTAGTTTATAAAATATTAGAAACCAATAATCCAAAAAATCTCGAGTAGTTCTACTTGTTTCTATAGCGTAAATTGTTCTGTATAATAATAATAATAATAATAATAATAATAATAATAATAATAATAATAAACTACGAATTGTCTTTATTTCTTGCATTCTCAACTTTTTACTCTTCCTGTTATGTTTTCCCTTGTTTAACAGTATGTACATTCAGGAAAATTTGCCAGCATCTTTTAGGAGTTTCTTTATATAGTCATCCAAAGGAAAAGATAAAGAATGAAGAGTAATTAGATAGAAAACATAAATACTTCTTAATACTTCTAAATTTGTACAAGAAGCATACATCCTCATTCCATTTGCATCAAGATGATGGGCTAGGCAAGCAATAAGATGATGGACTAGGCAAACAACTAGGACTAGGCAAGTAACTAGGACTAGGCAAGCAACTTTGTCTAGGATAGTTGTGCGCTCTATCAAGATTGAGAGTACTCAAGTCTTTTCCCTTACTAGTGTACAATCTTTTGATATTAGCCCCTTGTTCCTTTAGCAACCTAACAAGGCTTCTCTTAGCATTTGGTCTGAATGATTCATCTGATGCCACGTACCCATCTACCAAGTGCAAGTATGCTTCCAAGTCATGACAACATGCAACATCTGCATTAGGCTTCAAGAACGGAGACTTTGTTGTGTCAACTCTCAGTTCAGTCCCAACATGTGAATATGCCCATGGCATACTATTGTCAAGCATGTTTAACACACATTCAGCTCCTGTTTTCCTTAGTTTTTGGTCAAGTGCTTCACTCACAAACATGCCTGGAACTCTAGTAATAACATCTTGTTTGTTCACAATACGTAAGACTTTAACATTTTTGGATTCAAGTCGATTTGCAAAACCTTTGTTACCAACTCTAGGGCCTCCAAAGGAAAAAACTGCCACTGGTGGTGCATCTGGTGAGCATGTACTTACGTCATCTGCTACTAATAGTGATAAGGCAGCACCAAGACTATGTCCTGTCACAGTGATACTTAGACTTTCACCTTTGTACATTTCAATGAGTCTTTTCACTTCATTCACCACAGATTCAGCTAGGCTTGGAGTTTTAGGTCCTTTTGTTTGGTACAAACTCAAAAATCCACATTCTACTTTAGCTTGTCCTTCACTTGAATCAATATCTTGACCAGGCATTTGAACAAGCAAGTCGCGAAAATTTTCACCCCACTCGAGACACGTGGATGTACCACGTAGCGCGATGACAATATCCCTCCTTCCCATCCGTTGGATCTCCGCCTTGTCATCACAAACCGCGACATAACCCATCCAACTAGACCTTTGGGTCATCCAGCCAAGATCAGGTGCCACGTCATCAACCCACTTAGGCAGGCCAATGGATGACGTGGCATACAGGCTCTTGGTCACCTTGTATGACCTATCAGGTAACGACACGTTCCTCGCCACGTCAGGATTTTCTTCTGCTGATGTGGCGGGGTCGGAGTGGAAACCATGGTAAGCTGCTTGAATAAACTCACCATATCGTACCAACTCTCGCCTTAAATTTTCATCCAATGGATCAAGAAGACCCAACCAATCCTTGCACCCATGATACTCCTTCCACCTACTTCCAAGATTGTTCCTTGGAGAATACTCCATTGATTTGGATGATAACATCCTATGTAACCTAATCAAATGCCTTGGTGACATTTCTTCAGCTGCTTTCATTTCTGGCCAAATTCGTGCCAAATTTAACCCTTCCAACAAGTTCCTTCCCCTATTTTCCCCTGTTTTCCCCTGTTTGGTTTCTTGACTAACTGGCGCTATTGAATCCACTGGTTGTGGCTGAGATTGCTTTTGAAGAAGCATTTCAAGATTTGAAAGATGCTTCTTTGTCATCTCTGATGATGTTGGTTGTGGTGCTGTTGTTTTTACACTTTGTGCATTAACATGTTTAGCTCTAGGAATAGGGTTCAATAATGATCCATTGCACTTGAAACTGGATCGCCTTGTTTGAAAAAAATTAATATTTGTTGTTGGAAGTGTTACTGCAACCTGCATCATGTTATTTTAAAGAAAGAGAGAGAGAGAGAGATTAGTTAATGAGTTATGAGAAGAAGGAGAAGAAGGCTGCAGCTGTTAGTTGAAACTACGTGGGGTTTCTGCTAAGGTATATATAGAAGATAATATTTCAAGAAATATGATTCCAGGGGTATCATTTTCGTTATATTTACAAGAAAACCATATAAGAATGATTGAAATGTGGCTACATGAGAGGGTAGTTTTCGTAATGTGGATAACCACGGAGTAATTGACTTCTCTTATTACAAGCTTGAATTTAATGTCCGAATAGTCTGCTTACACGGTCACGTACGTGAGTAGATTAATATACCCTTTTGCTTTACCATGGTTTTTTGACATTTTGACATCGAAATGTCAAATATAGTTGGTTGAGAGTTTTGTTTTTCTGTTCATAAATGTAATTGTTCTTTTTAGTATTCTTAATATGGTTCCTGAATAAGAAACACATCACATCAAAATAAATGCCTTGAAAGCCATATAAAAATAAACGTTTATTCTCTTTTAATTACTCCCTCTTATATATACCGACTATTTCTCCCTCCGATCCATTTTAGTTGTAAGATATTCCATTTAAAGAAGGTCCAAAATATTTGTTAATTTAGAATATCAAGGTAAATTTTACCACTAATATTAAATGTTATTGAAAAATACAAACACCTCAATATTAGTAGTTTTTTCTTGAAAATACCAAGAAGATAAAAGGGTAAATTAGTAAAAATATTTTACTTATTTATGATTTCTTAAGGTGTGTGCAAAGTCAGCCCTTACAACTAAAATGGACCAGAGGGAGTAATTATTATTGGAAAAACCACAATAGTTAGCTGGTCCGCTGGCTATTTAATTACTTTACATTTTTTAAAGGTTTTTTTACATAAAAGTACAATTTTTAGAGCTTAATTACCAAACAGAGCAACATTTTAGCAAAATAACCCTATATAGAGGAAAACACAAGTTAATTACAAATATAGCAATAGTTTCCCATAACATACCAAACCCTTACATTCTTCCTCCTATTTCCCCCACTATCACTTTTGCTCCTCTCATTTCTTCCTATTTCAATTTTCCTCCCACCATTTTCCCCCAATTTCACTTTTATTCCTATCATTCACCAAATTTCACTTTTCCTTATCCCATCCTCGATGTATCTCGTGGTATCACACCGTATCTCAACTGTTTCTGCACCGTTTCAACTGTTTCTACAGCACCGTATCTCAACTGTTTCTGCACCGTTTTCAACTGTTTCTGCAGCACCGTATCTAACTGTTTCTGCACCGTTTCTATTGTTTCTGCAGCACCGTATCTAACTGTTTCTGCACCATTTCTACTGTTTCTGCAGCATTGTATCTAACAGTTTCTGCATCGTATCCAACTGTATCTCACTGTATCTACGTTGTTTCAGCATTGTTTCAGATTATTTCAACACCGTATCTAATTATTTCTCGACTGTATCAAGATGTTTCTTGACCATTTTAGCATTGTTTCATCTTATTTGTGAATTGTTTCTCACTGTTTCTAAGCTATTTTTACCTTTTAGCATTATTTCATATTATTTTTATATTTTATTTCGGAATTTTTCACAAACGGTTTTAGATTGTATCATATCGTTTCATCACCGTTTCAGATTATTTCAACTATGTTTGAGACTGTATCATAGTGTTTCAAATCCGTTTTGAGACTGTATCATATTGTTTCAATGTCGTTTTAGACTGTTTCAATACCGTTTCAGACTGTATCATAGTGTTTTAATACCGTTTCAGACTGTTTCAACATCGTTTCAGACCGTTTCAACTCCGTTTCAAACTGTATCATTGTATTTCAATACCGTTTCAGATTGTTTCAATCCTGTTTTTAGACCGTTGCAACCTATTTAAGACTGTTTCAACAGCGTTTTAAAGTGAGTTTCTCCTTTGTTAGATCAAAATATATGAAAAGTTGGACCCACCCCGAAATCTGATTCAAATCGGATCCAGACCGTTTCAAATCTGTTTCAAACTATTTCATTGTGTTTTTTGCTTTCATGAATTGCATCTTTGAGATTAGCTATTGACCATTAACAACCAGACTATCGCTGGTAACTGTAACAGTTACTCCTCGCCAGACTGTTTGTCGAAGCCTTAGGGTTCCTCCGTTCCAGCATCAACAACATCACTATTCGCATCGAGGATCTCAACGGGAGTAATTGTATCCCGCTTTAGATCCACAGAGGCTTCATAACAGAAACAGAGGAGACAGATCGTAAAGGGGAAAGGGTAATCGGCTCTGTTGTACTTTATGCACCTCCTAGAGACACTAGAAGGGGGGGTTGAATAGTGTCCTCCGATTTTCGTTGCAAGAACCTTGTTCCTCTGTAGTAGAACAGGGTTATTCAGTTCTCTTATATGCAGCCTTCTACTTTAGAATAAACTTCAAAACATACACCAAGAACACGAGGATTTTACGTGGAAAACTCCTTGCTCAAGGGAGAAAAACCACGACCCACACTCTGGGATTTTGAAACTGAATCCACTAACACAAGAGCAACGTTTTAGATTACAAACTCTGTAACCAAGGGGCTACACTCTAGACCCTAATCACTAATTAAAGCTACACTCTAGCTTTTCTAGTAATCACAAAGTAGTTCACCTTAATACATATGCTTCTAAGATAAGCAAATAGGTAAAATCAATGAAAGCTCAATACGATGACAACTTACAACTCGATGAACCTAGACAATAGAATCTAGACTCAATATCAGTGCATGCAACTAAGTTGTCTTCTTCAGTTTTTTCACGTAGACAGTTTGCAGATCGCCTTTGTATGCTCTCAACTCTCTATGTGTGAATAACTGATTTCGGCTGTCTCTTCTACTTCCTTTTATACGAGTCTTGCAACCCTAATTGAGTCCTACTGGGAATCCCCTTAATTATGGTAACCTGAGATTCGCAGTAACTCTTTTCCATGTTGAAGTCTAACTCTTGTCCACACTTCAAAGACACAGCCTGGACACCGCCTCTTTTAGTCTGACTAGGATATGTCTACAACCACGCGCCACTACTCCTAGTTCCACAGGGATTTGCAACCCGTAATCTTTTCGATCCAGCGTGCCCTTCAACTCAAGGACTAGGTTCTTCACATGAACCTCAGTGTCCTTCCTGTTTGTCATGCTTCAAAACCAGCTCTCAACAAATTCCCCCTTTGTGATGATGACAAACAAATGTTGCCTAAGAACCTGAATAGACATACACCAAAAACAAAAAAAACAGAAGTAACAGAACAATAACAACAGATGAGTTAGGTCACAAACACCCCAACATTCCTACTTCCCCCTTTTGGCATCATCGAAAAGATTCAAAGACCTGCAGGAACCTGTCAGTTTTATCTAGTCTAGAGCACAAGGCAACTCATCAGTGTCAAGAACACAGGCATATCAAAATAAGGGCCCAACAAGGAACCAAATACTTAAGCAAGAAACAGTCATAAACATAAGAAATTTAAAATCAACATCCAGAGTGTGACAGCAGCACACTCCATTAATAGTTACACAACCAAGTTTAAATTGTCTTAATCATCCACAACATGCAATCAAAGGAGAGTAGGAAGGGGTAGAAATCAGGTAGAGTAGGAAGGGGTAGAGATAGGAGGACAGGACTGGAAGAATCACAGCTGAAGGTTGAAGTGTTTGACGAGTACCTCAAGTTGCTTCGTATTTTTGGCCCTCTCCATCACCAGCTCGGCCTCATACTTGTGGCAGTCAATCTTCAGACGATCAATTTCTTGATCCTTCACCTTCAACTGTCTGTGCAGCTCTGCATTTTCTTCATTAACGTCAAGAACCATTTTCTCCAGTTCCTGCACAGCACCAATGGCCTCATCAGGTCCATATTCTTCACTGTCCTCTGACTGCTCCTGCTTTACCTGCATTGGCCTTTTGGAAGCCCTGCTTTCTTGGAAAAAGTCACAGTTTTTAAGCACATTAACCCCAAACCTCTGATGGATGGTAGGCTTCTTCCCTGCCTCTAAAGGCACTCCAAAATACTCAAGAATCTGATGGATGATATAGGAATGCACAAGAGAGTGTGGCTTCTGATCAGTATCACAGATTCTCTTTATGTGCCTAATAATGAGCCCAGGCAAATTAATTTTCACCCCTCTATCCATCAGATCCATATATGTCAAGTCAAGAGCACTGGCCTCACAATTTCTTTCACCCCTAGGCAGAAGAAACCTATGCACAAATTCAAATAACAGCTGATGTACAGGCTCCATCTCCTTCTTCTCAACCTTCCTCCCCTTCCTTAATCTGGGTTTCCCTGAAAACTTTCTAACAACATCTAAGGGAGTGACTCTATCAGTTCTTTTTGGCCATTTTAGCTTAACATACCTGCAATAACCTTCTGCAGGTACATCCAGAATCACTCCCAATTCAGGTCTCCCAAACTCAATTTCCATACCTCTTACAGTGGTAAACACCCTCCTGGCTACTACCCTGCAATTTGTATAGAATTCTCTAACTTCATCCACAAACAGCTTCCTGTCCTTTTTAGCAAACAGACTCAGCCAACCCTGATCTCCTATCATTCTCAACAAGGATTTCATATGAAACTCCTTTTCATCATCCAGAATACTGCCTGGCAGCACCTGATGTCTAGAGAAGAAAGCCTCCCTATCCACTTCTTTTCTTTTCTTCTTATTCTCCATCTCACTGTCAGTGTCAGAATCACTGGGTTCCACATAGCTCCCAGCCTCACTCTCCTGCTCTTCTTCACCAGCTCTCTTCTCCTCTTCTTCTTCCTTCTTCTTTTCTTCCCTTACTTTCACATTTGTTACTGTCCTTCCCAGCTTTTCAACCTTTTCCATCTGCAACTTCAATGCAGACCTGGTGCCAACTCTTCTAACAACAGGCTCACTAGCCTCTGTGTCACCTCCTTCTTCACTGTCTTCATCTACCAATCTAGATTTGAACACTGGCTTCCCATCTCTCACCAACCTTCTTCTTTTTTCAGGCTCTACTCTCTTTTCTTTTACAAACACCACCTCATCTTCTTCTTCCTCACCAGTCATCTTCTCATCCTCTGCCCCAAATTTCCTTTTTCTTTTTAATTTTTCTACTTCCTTGTCACTCTCTTGCTTTTCTACAACAACTTTCTTGTTTCCTTCCTCATCAGATTCTGTCCAGCTAAACTCTGCATCATCAGCCTTAGTAGGTTTTGGACAAGCAACAGGCTCTTGTCCCAAACCCTCTGAAGCTTTAGCAGTAGCAGGTCCACCACACTCCGGACCTTTAGGCACAGAATCCTCCACACACTCGACAATTCCACTTACATCTTTACTCGACTCAACTGCATCTTTTCTCAGAGTTTCAACATTATCTGGTTCTCTAAACTGTTCTTCGATTCTTTCTACTACATTTAACTTGTCTCTAGACTCACCACCTACAGAGCCCTGCACATCCTCCCTAAGTTCATTCTTTTCACTATCTTGTCCCCCTCACATGAATTCCCCCTATCTATTTTGTCTCTTTGCTCATCACCCATTATTTTATCTAGTTCAGCGACTAGGGTTTCAGATTCTACAATACCAGGACTGGTTATATTGACTGAACCAACAGGAGTAGATGAAATAGGGTCCGGAATTACCTCATGCAATGATTGAGATGAACTTTGTGTAGTGGGTGTCGAGAGAACAGCTCTTGACCTTAACATCTTTGCAAGTTTCTTGTCCCCCTTTTTGAGGAATTTGATGCGAGCCCTTGCCATTCTTTCTGCTAGAGTGGATGGAGGTGGTCTTTCAAACATCTTGAAGGATTTTGTGAAAGCTTTCTGAGTTTGTTGAAAGGTTTACTGTTTTAGGGCTTGAGAGAATTTTGATGTTCAAACGGAAGAGTTTGGTGAGTTGTGAGAGATTGAAGGAGAGTTATGGAAAGAGAAGGGTTTTGTGATGTGACAATAACTAGGGAAGGCAAGAAGTAATGAGTATAATGAAAGGCAGCTTTTTGAACTTTTCGAGAACCGGGAAGAGATTTGACGGTTATGAACTTAATTAAATAAGCCCTTTCTAGAAGTGGGGTCCAAGCAATTTAAAAAGAGTTCTATCCAAAAAAAAGGAATGTGTTCCTATAATTTAGGACGGTTATGAGAATATGGAGAATCTCCCATGATGCACGTATAATTGACAATTTTAGTGTTAGTTGTGAATGCTATCAAACAGAGTAGGTTGACTGTACCTGGACACGATTCCTCATGTTCAGACTGGTTCCTTCTCAATACATAGTAGGTTCTTCATGGGATCACATTATTTGTACCTAGTGCTCAAAACAACTAAACGAGTGTACTTATTCAAGTACAAATTTAGCCCAGATATTAATGACAAGTTTCTAACAGACACTTTTACTACTAAACTAGCCAATCACAAGGGGATTACCTGCTGGGTCATCCGTGTATTTTGGTCATCCCTAACTCCAACCTGTTCCTCTCGAACTGCACCTTGTTCAAAGCTTTGGTAAATATGTCAGCGATTTGATCTTCAGTACTGCATGAATTCATAGTAATTAGACCCTTTTCTACATTGTCTCTCAGGAAATGATGTCTAATATCAATGTGCTTGGTCCTTTTGTGTTGGACTGGGTTCTTGGCAATATTCACAGCACTAGTGTTGTCACAGAAAATTGGCACTGCACCACATTTGATACCAAAATCCTCCAGTTGCTGCTTGATCCATAGCAATTGTGAACAGCATGAAGCAGCTGCCACATACTCAGCTTCAGCAGTTGACAAGGCAACAGAGTTTTGTTTCTTCGTAGCCCATGATACCAAGCAGGGACCTAAAAAGTGTGCCATCCCTGAAGTGCTTTTCCTATCAACCAAATGACCTACATAATCTGCATCAGCAAAACCAATTAGTTCAAAAGTTCCTTCTCTGGGATACCAAAGGCATAAATCCTGAGTTCCTTTCAAGTATCTCAGGATTCTCTTCACAGCTGTCAAGTGTGATTCCTTAGGTTTTGACTGAAATCTGGCACACAGTCCCACGTTGTATACTATGTCAGGCCGACTTGCTGTGAGATAAAGAAGTGAGCCAATGATTCCTCTATACTTCGTCTCATTTGTCGAAGGACCAAGTTCATCCATATCCAGCTTTGTTCCAGGAGCAATAGGGGTAGTCATCTCCTTTGCTCCTTCCATGTTAAATTTCGTCAGCAATTCCTTGACATATTTTTGCTGGTGAATCATAGTTCCTTCCGGTGTCTGCTTTATCTGCAACCCAAGGAAGAAATTCAATTCACCCATCATGCTCATCTCAAACTCACTTCCCATCAAGTCAGCAAATCCCTTGCTCAGCTCCTCATCAGTGGCTCCAAAGATGATATCGTCGACATACACTTGAACTACCAGTAAATCCTTTCCTTGCTTCTTGAGAAATAGTGTGTTGTCAATTTTACCTCTTGAAAAACTATTTTTCATCAAGAATCCTGAGAGTCTTTCATACCAGGCTCTAGGAGCTTGCTTCAAACCATATAAAGCGTTGTCCAGTTTGTACACATGATCAGGGAATTCATTGCTCACAAAACCTGGAGGCTGCACCACATAAACTTCTTCATTCAGGTAACCATTCAAGAAGGCACTCTTTACATCTATCTGATACAGTGTGAATTCCATGTATGTAGCAAAAGCAATCAGCATTCTAATGGCTTCCATTCGTGCTACTGGTGCAAAGGTTTCATCATAGTCTATTCCTTCTTCCTGACTGTACCCTCGAACAACCAACCTTGCCTTATTTCTTATAACTATGCCATGTTCATCCAGCTTATTTCTGAACACCCATTTAGTTCCAATTATGGATCTGTCCTTCGGCTTAGGAACCAGGTGCCACACCTTGCTTCTTTCAAATTGATGAAGTTCCTCCTGCATAGCCATAATCCAGTCTGGATCTTCTAGAGCTTCTTTTACATTCTTTGGTTCCAAAGAAGAGAGGAAGGCAAAGAATGCACAGAAGTTCTTTAATGCTGACCTGGTCATAATTCCTGTATCCAGTTCAGATAGAACGTTCTCCAAGGGGTGAGAACTTTGATGTTTCCATGGCTTGATCTGAATCTGATTAGAAGAACTTGCAACATCGTCTTGGGTAGATTCTTCTTGACTTTCTTGATCTTCAGCTTCATCAGAAGTTCCCCCTGTCAGGTTGACTCCTTCATCTGATGTAACCGTATTCTCCTTTTCATCGGAGTCTTCCAGTTCATCTTTGCTTTCTTCTCTCCTTAAGCCAATCACTTGATCATCTGCATCAGTTTCTCCTATTTCCTTATCTGATTCATCAAACACAACATGCATACTTTCTTCCACTACTTGTGTTCTTCTGTTGAGTACCTTGTATGCCTTACTTTGAGTAGAATATCCCAAGAATATTGCCTCATCACTCCTAGCATCAAACTTTCCCAAAGGTTCCTTGCCATTATTGTGAACAAAGCATTTGCAACCAAAAGGCCTTAGGTGGGCAATACTTGGCTTTCTACCTCTGAGTATCTCATATGGAGTTTTGTCAAGGATTGCTCTGATGGAACACCTATTCAGCAAGTAACATGCAGTGTTTATAGCTTCAGCCCAGAAGTTTCTTGCTAGTCCACTTGACAGTAACATGGTTCTAGCCATATCCTCCAATGACCTGTTCTTCCTCTCGACCACCCCGTTTTGTTGGGGAGTTCTTGGTGCAGAAAAGTTGTGATCTATGTTGTTCCTTGCACAGTACTCAGAAAATTTTGAGTTTTCAAACTCAGTTCCATGATCAGATCGAATACTGATGAGTTCAAGACTTAACCTTTTCTGAACCACACCAGCCCAGTCTTTAAAACTCTCAAAAGCTTCATCCTTAGAGGCCAAGAACAAGGTCCATGTATACCTTGAGTAGTCGTCAACAATAACGAACACAAACCTCTTACCTCCTCTGCTCTTGACCCTCATAGGTCCACACAGATCCATATGCACCAGCTCCAGTGGCTTCGATGTATTGACCACTTTCTTTGATTTGAACGACGTTCTCACATGCTTTCCCTTTACACAGGCATCACACATTTTTATGTTTTCAAACTTCTTGCTTGGCAATCCACGAACCAGTTCCTTCGAGGCCAGCTTGTTTAAATGAGTGAGACTTGCATGACCCAGTCTTTTATGCCACAGCTGAGAATCACTTTCTTGCACATTCAAGCATGTCAGATTGTTTTCAGGTAAGGACATCAGTGACGCCTTGTACACATTGTTCACCCTTTTTCCTTCCATCACCACTTCTCCACTCTGTAGGTTCTTCACGATGCACCCTACAGATGAGAAGCTCACTTCATTTCGTCTGTCACATAGTTGAGAGATGCTTAGTAAATTGTGTCTAAGACCATCCACACAATAAACATTTTCAATTGCATGCTCCAGAGATCTCCCAATCTTCCCAATGCCTACTATCTGACCACTTTTTCCTCCTCCGAAGGCCACACTGCCTCCTTGAAATGCTGCGAGTGAGAGAAAATTTCTTCTATCTCCTGTCATATGCCTAGAACAACCGCTGTCAAGAATCCAGCTTGAGTTGTTCTCCCTCACTCCAGCCTGCAAAATAAATTATGGGTTAGCCTTAGGAACCCAGACAAGCTTGGGTCCCTTCTTATGAGAGAATGGATAAATCAGATCTTGTTTGGCCCATTTGGGTAAAACACATTTTTTATTTTTGGCCTTTGCCTTGCTAATGTTAACACACCTTTGTTTAGTATGACCAGTTTCACCACAGAAAGTGCATAACATGTTACAAGGTAATCCCACATATTTGCTTTTAGGATTATATGGAGGCAAGGGCTTCTTGAATCCTAATCCTTGTTTTCCTTTGTTTTGATTTTTAAGAACCCAATTTATTGCCTCAGAAGATTTATTCCATTTTGTTAGTCTGGTAAGTTCAAGTTTTGAGTTTTCAACCTTTTGATTTAAAATCCTGTTTTTTTCAATTTCTTGATACAGAATTTTATTGGCTCTTTTCAACTCATCTTCCAGAAAGGTTTGAACTTCACTCATAACTTGCTTACCATTCTTACTCTCTCTTAATTGATTACATTCCAACTCAAGCTCAGTGATCTTGGAGTTTGACACAAGAGTCTGTCCTTTCAAGATGGCATTAGTTTCTTCAAGTTCAATATTCTGTTCTAGGAGACTCTTGTGTTTAGTTCTAAGATCACCCAACTCTTCGGTTAATTTATCTTTTTCAAGCTTTTCTTTTTCATATCCTTCAATCAAGGTGGCTGTGATCAGGATTAAATTTTCAAAAGAGTATGTATGTAGAGTTTCCTTTAGATCAGATAGACATACCTCTGCTGCACAGCCAGCTTCCTCTCCATCAGTTGCCATGAGAGCGGAGTCCTTCTTGGTGTTGTCAGCTATGTACAACTCCTTCAGTTTCTTCCATATCTCCTTGGCTGATTTGCATTCCAGTATCCGTCCAAGCACATCATCTGTAAGTCCTCTTCTTAGATAACCCTCAGCCTTGGAGTTTGCTTGTAGCCAGTCCAGATCTTGAGGATCTAGTTCTTCCACTTTCTTGGGTATCAGGACTCCATTTGCTGCTCTTTTCACTGGAACATGAGGTCCTCTTTTCACAATTAGCCACAGACTGTAATCAGTTGCCTGCAAGAAATTTTTCATCTGTTTCTTCCAGTACTTGTAATGAGTCCCATTGAACATTGGTGGCTTTGATGGATCTCTTCCCCGTCTGATTTCTCGAGGATTTTCTTCATCAGAACTGACGTCTGTCATCCCTGCTAGTGCTAGTGGTGAGTCATCATCAGCTTCCTTCTCGTGATCAGACTCACTATCAGTTGGTCCCCATGTGGCATAGAAGGCTTCCTTCCTTTTCCTTCGTTCTGCTATGAAGTTTGGAGGCTGTCTTGACCTTTTCTTGTCTGCATCAAAATCCTTTGTGGTTTCCCTTTCCTTTTCCTTAGCGGCTCTGTTCTTCATCCATTCTATTTCCCACATCGGGCAATCTATGACAGCATGATCCTTCTTGAAGCATTTGAAGCAACCAGAATAGTCAGGACTATCAACTATGTTCTTCCTGCTAGAGCTCTCCTTGTTCCCTCGTTTAAATCCTTTAAACCTACCCAGATTGAGTTTTTGTCTTAGAGCACTTACCATTGCAGTTTCCACTGATTGAAGATCAACATATTCATCAGCTTCTTCTGTTGCTTCCAGTGCAAGGGTCTTTTCCTTCTTTGCTGCAGGTTTAGCCTTTGAGTCTTTCATCATCTCATGCGTCTTCAGACTTCCAACCAGTTCTTCAAGCTTAATGGATTTCAAGGGTTTTGATTCAATAATGGCTGTCATTTTTGGTTCCCAAGCTTCAGGCAATACATTCAGGATTTTGTCAACCATCTCTACTTCAGGTAATTCCATTTCCAACGATCTCATTTCGTTTGTGATCATGGTTAGTCTGGTCATCATATCCTGAATCGACTCCTTCTCACCCATAGTAAACAACTCAAATTGTCTCTTCAACATTCTTCTTTTTGAGTCTTTTACTTCTGTGGTTCCTTCGTGTGCAACCTGCAAGGCATCCCATATTTCCTTAGCCGTCTTATATGATGATACTCGATTGAACTCTTCTGGACCAAGACCACATATGACCAACCGCTTGGCCTTGTGGTTCTTTTCGATCATCTTATAATCCGTCTCATCAAACTCTTCTTTCAGCTTGGGTTCTTTTGTGGCAGTGGTTCCTTCACCAACTATTTTGGTGGGAATCAGATTTCCTTCAGAGACTATCAGCCAGAGTTGATAATCTTCAGCACATATGTAATTCTCCATCCTATTCTTCCACCATGCGTAGTATTGTCCATTAAACTGTGGAGGCCTCAGAACCGACTGTCCTTCAGTAATAGTAGGCGGTGCACTCATTCTGATCCTTCTCAAGGTGTTAGCCTTACAAGAGAAGACCTGCTATGATACCACTTGTTGTACTTTATGCACCTCCTAGAGACACTAGAAGGGGGGGGGGGGTTGAATAGTGTCCTCCGATTTTCGTTGCAAGAACCTTGTTCCTTTGTAGTAGAACAGGGTTCTTCAGTTCTCTTATATGCAGCCTTCTACTTTAGAATACACTTCAAAACATACACCAAGAACACGAGGATTTTACGTGGAAAACTCCTTGCTCAAGGGAGAAAAACCACGACCCACACTCTGGGATTTTGAAACTGAATCCACTAACACAAGAGCAACGTTTTAGATTACAAACTCTGTAATCAAGGGGCTACACTCTAGACCCTAATCACTAATTAAAGCTACACTCTAGCTTTTCTAGTAATCACAAAGTAGTTCACCTTAATACATATGCTTCTAAGATAAGCAAATAGGTAAAATCAATGAAAGCTCAATACGATGACAACTTACAACTCGATGAACCTAGACAATAGAATCTAGACTCAATATCAGTGCATGCAACTAAGTTGTCTTCTTCAGTTTTTTCACGTAGACAGTTTGCAGATCGCCTTTGTATGCTCTCAACTCTCTATGTGTGAATAACTGATTTCGGTTGTCTCTTCTACTTCCTTTTATACGAGTCTTGCAACCCTAATTGAGTCCTACTAGGAATCCCCTTAATTATGGTAACCTGAGATTCGCAGTAACTCTTTTCCATGTTGAAGTCTAACTCTTGTCCACACTTCAAAGACACAGCCTGGACACCGCCTCTTTTAGTCTGACTAGGATATGTCTACAACCACGCGCCATTACTCCTAGTTCCACAGGGATTTGCAACCCGTAATCTTTTCGATCCAGCGTGCCCTTCAACTCAAGGACTAGGTTCTTCACATGAACCTCAGTGTCCTTCCTGTTTGTCATGCTTCAAAACCAGCTCTCAACAGGCTCTCCGTCGTGTTGTAGTTGGTTTCCGGTGAAGATCCGGTGAAGATGATGACGGTAACGGGCCGGTTTTTGTGAGTTCATTTGAATCGAAATCAGTGACGGATCGAGTGTTTCCTCTACCATCGCTACTGCCGGAGTTGATAGTATTGGTATCGTTGCTGTCGTTAGTGTTGGTATTTCCGTCGCGGAACTCTGGTGGTAGCTTTGTAACTATTTGGTCCGGTGGTTATGGTTTGGATATGGTAGAGGCTGGCGGCTGATTTGCTTTGGGGAAGTGGAGAAAGTAGTTTTAGGATTTCTAGGAGAGTGGGTGTAAGTTATTAAAAATAAAATGTATTGATTATTGAAGAAATGTGCTAAAAAAATATTTCTATGTATGGTAATTTTAAAAATATTGCTATTTTTGTGTAATTAGGGGTGTATATTTGTATATATGTGTAAAAAATCCTTTTTTAAATGTATTTTTTCTAATTTAGAATTTGTAATTTGCAAGTTGGAAGGAGATCAGTAAAAAATATATCTATCTCATAATAGCTCATGCATTGGTCCACTTCCAATTGATTTTCCTCCTTTTGGTTATGTTCTTTCTATTTTAAAAAACTTGAAGATTGTATGTCCTAATTTACGGTTAAAATGAATCAGTTTGACTCTCAAAATTCGAACTATGTTATATAAATTGGGACGGAGTGAGTATGTGATAGCAGATAGTATCATTTTTATTTAGAATTTAAACTTTTCAGTAAACTTCAGCACTTACCGCAAATTCATTTTCTCCAACAAATATGGAAGATGTTGTTGTTGTTTTTTTGGGGTTATTTTCAGAAGCATAACTTCTGTTGACGCATGCATTGTTGTCATGTTATCAAAGTTTCTGCATGTCAAAGTCACCACTCGATTCAGAGGATAAGGGTATGTGATGGTCATGAGAGGAAAACAAATCCTTTAATTTGCTGGAGTTGATGAGGTAAAACGTTGAATCTTGAAAAATCTTTACAAATTAGGAATAGAATTTCAAAAAGTGTTCAAGTCAAGTATTTAGGATATGCATGGCTGCAAAATTAGGCAATAAAGTAGTTGCCTCTTACAAGTTATACGATATACTTGCTCTTTGTTTTCAATTCATTAAAGCTTTTAACTCTATCATGCTCTAGCTTTCTAATGTAATGTTGCTTCCAATGAGCTTCGACATAAAAAAAGATGGTCTTATATTTTGAATGTTGTATATTTCTGGTCCTATTGCACTTTATGTTGCAACGTATTTTTTTGAAACTCTTGATGATTGAGTCGGCGCTGCTAATTATATGGCATCTTTATTAAAAAAATGATAATACTCATAGTTCATTCTCTTTGATAGTAAAATTTTGACATTTTATCTAAACAAATATATATAAATTGCAAGTACATGATGTTGCTCAATTACAAATGGTTATTAATAGAATAGGAGGTAGAGTGCTTATATTGATCTTTACATTTCTAGGATCTTCGTCGACCACTGGAATCTCTCGTGACTTTAATGATAAGTTTGTGAGTTGTGGGAGTCGTATAAAATTTCAAAGAGTAAATTACAATCACTAGTTGATCTCTTTTTAGTTGTTTCAAGATCAACTTTGATATTGATATGTAGGAAGAATTAATCGATATTTGCATTTAAAGCAAATAAATAGTATCAGAAAATATAATTAAGGTGCATACAAACGCGCCAAAACACGATCATTATAATTTTTAAGTCCTATATTATATATAGACATGTCGCATGCTATTGGTTGTAATGGTTATTTATTGGAACAAAATTGTTTCTAACATTTCTCTTATATGGTCGGCAAGACTTGTTGGTAGATTTTGCATTATAAGGTACAGGGGCGAAACTCCCTTTGGGGTAGGGTGGTCTTGGTGATGTAGTGGTTGGGAGTGTAGCTATCCTCTTTGATGAAGTGAGATCGAATCCTCTTAGCTACACTTTAATTGATTTTTGTGAATCTTTTAGTATTCGATTAAAAAAATTTGATGTTAGTGAGGATCGATCCTTAGATCTTCAACAAATCAACAAATTTAAGAGGTGTAAAACCACTTTTGCTCTTTTAGTATTCGATTAAAAAAATTTGATGTTAGTGAGGATCGATCCTAAGATCTTCAACAAATTTAAGAGGTGTAAAACCACTTTTGCTAGGTGCAATCTTCTACAAAATTTAACAGTAAAATGTGCAAGTATAAAATAAGAGCACTACGCTTAAAATAAACTCTTGACTTTGAAACCTAATTGGGATCTTGAATAAAATTTCTAAATGTGTTGTCTCTATATGGAAGTGACACCGCTGACAAAAAATCCTGCGTACGCCACTGATAAGGTAGTAAACTCCATAGTGGAAAAGACTACTTTTAGAGTCTATAAATAAATGCATTTTCATGTATGAAAATAAGTACTACTACAATTTGCGTTTTTCACGTTTATACTTCGGTAAAAAATACAGCACCACAACCAAAATCTTTACGTAAGGTTCCATCAATATCCTTATTGCCAAATTAGCACTATAGGAATGAATAGTTCAGTGGACATATATCTTATGGTTCAAGCAAGTGCTTAAAAGAAACCTTTCATAATCATTCTTCTTGAGAAAGTAAGAAACCTTTTTAATGTTCACCTAAAATGCCCAAAAAGAGAAGTGACCCCATATCTTTCTCATTAATGGGAAGAGATTGCACGCCAATGAGCACTTCAGAGTTTGAGGTTGACCTTTTAAATTGTTTCTTTAAAAGTTCACTTTATTATTTTTTTTCTTTTTACTTTTAGGTTGGAGATAAGTGGTGGGTGGGAATGGTTGAGTAACTGTTCATGTTCACCACTTTATTTATAAAATAACACGTCTATTTCACGTGGTAGAGTTTTTTTAAAGTTTTATGAATCTCTATGACATGTAGGACAAAATTGGGAGTTATGAGCTTCTTGCTTCATGAACTAATCTTTCATTCTATTAATGCAATAATGCAACTTTGCCAGCGAATTTCGAGTGGAAAATATCATGAGTTAATGCGAGCTGCAAAATGATATGAAAGTATATTATTATTATAATTGCAAACTGCAATACAAAAGTATAATATAAGTTTGCATTTAGCTAGAAGAAGAAAAAGGTTTCTAGAATCTTGCGAAGATGGTATGTGCTTATTTTTAGGAGCTTGTAATTTGGAGATGATAACCCCAAGAATGACGACTAATATATGATCAGGGAAAGTGAAAGTAGAAAACTTATGTGTGGCAAAGAGGGGACAATGAATTTTGTAGTGTCCATTAGCTTGTGTAAATCAATAGTGGAGCAAATTTAGTGGAGAGAAATGATGAAAACATATGTAGTCATAATCTCATTACATTTTTGTTTTTTTTTTTTAAATTTTCATAATCTCATTACCTCGTCCACTAAAAATGTAGCACTTCTTCAAGAGCTTACGTCACCGTGCCAACAGAAAAAGAAAGAGAACCAAAAGAACAAACCCAAGCATATATTCAGGGAAAAAAGCCGTCGATCTTTCTAGGGCTTTGAAATAATTTATATACAGTTGGGTTTGAAACTTATGCAACATCTCTAAAGCTCTCATTCGTGGGATCATAACGACGTCCTTAGGCTTCCTTGTATACTACAGTAAAGTCTTCAAAACAATATAGATTAAATTTAATTATATATACAATTTAACTGGTTATAACAATTTATCACTTTTGTTCTCAGATTATCTTATTAGGTTTGTTTTAAAAATTTACATTGTAACCCAAGTTAACCAAATGTATAAGAGAGTTATTTTCAGGAACAATTGGTTTTTACCCCTATGCATATGTTTTATTTAGAGGAACAAAAGTTGGTATTTAAGGATACTGTATATGCTAGAATCCTAAAAGTCATGGAGAAAGGATGTGGTACTTTGTTCTTTTTGTGTGGTTTTTGCTTCAAAAATTTGAAACGACGTAAAGTGCAACGCCAAACGATAATGCGCACAAATCCAAAAATGGTGGAAGCTCAACTATAAATCCTATCATAATTTTCATTGTACAGGAAACTTAATTATACCACAGCTTCAATTACCAGCAAGAGAAGAGGTTCGATTGGGTTAGTTTAAACCGAGTCAATATCCCCTTTTTTTATCTCCATTTCCATGTATGTTTATTCTTTTTTTTTTTTCTAATTTGTATTTGTTGTTATCAACTTCTATTAAAATCATAAAATATGCACACGGAAGTTCTGTCCCACGATACCGACAGCTGCTTATTTTAAATTTTAACGATGAATTATATCATCATGGGGATACCTAATCAAATAGTCGTTAGGTGTCATGTTACTTTGGCGTTTATTGAGTTGGAAAATTAGACGTGGCATAATAATAAAAATCACGTATATATCAACAGAACGTAGTATATAAATCAGTGACAAGATATATTATATGCCCATGATTTATATGAACAACACTAGCGCGTCACACGGCAGAGAAAATATTATAAAAAATATCTTCTTAACATCTTCATTGAAAACGTTTACGTGTAGCGTTTACTCAAAGTCAACAAATACACTTGTATAGTTCAGCAAATTGGGGCCAAAATATGGGAAGGAATGAAACAAGAAAGAGAGAAAAAAGCTGATAAAAATAGACAATCGGCATATTTAATATGAGACGCGTCTGCTATATCTCCTACAAAATCCCTCTGGTTCAATAAATTTTGTTAAAGTATTCATTTAAGTAGGTAGTTTGTATAGGTGTTATATTCTCCCTCCGTTTTAATTTATACGATAAAATTTGAATATACATGAATTTTAAGAAAAGAATAAAAAAAATTAATACTTATGATCATTAAAATATTTGTTTTGTTATAAGATAACTTTAAAATATATGATCTTAAATAATATTTCATAGTATTTGTGTGATATAAAAAAAAAATTCATTAACTAAAGTTTAAGTTAACTTATTTTTCAAATTTTAAAAATGTATCATCTTTTAAAATTAGACTTAAAAAGGTGGCCATGCAGCAATTTTCAATAGACAATGACTGATCATATAGGAGAAAAATTGGAAACTGTTGTATGAACTCCTTGTGTTTGTTGGCACTACATTCCACAAGCCCACAAAGTTGCAGACTTCTTGACTTTAATTGCCTATATTAGCTTAGGTTGCTTATTTTGATTCAAAGATGCTCGATCATTCCCTTTCACGGAAAGCTGATCGATCCATATTCAATCTATTCACCTATTAAGGTGTGAGGTGATTATCAAAGATAGTAGTATCCAACTAGCAGTCGTGGTCGATTCCTCAGGAAGTTAGCTTGCAATCTATATATTAATCTTAAATTGAATAATGACGAGTTCTACGAATTATTCGTCTATTCATAAGTATAAATTGATAGAAATTGAATTAACTACAAATACAACTAACGATTAATACTAAAAGCATAGAATCAACTCAACACTTTAGAATATTTGTAAATATGTAGAATGAGCTAGGGATTTACTCATTCCAACAAGATTCCTTTAACTAAACACTTGCTTTAACCTTACAAATTATATGGGTAACGTCAATGGTCGGACCACAATTGTAATCTTTAAAACCCGTTAGGGATAAGAAAGATTTATCTCATCAAGCCCGTTAGTGTCAATAATGGGGTGCAAGAAATATTAGTCCAAAGACCCGAGCGGGAATGATTTTTTTAAGTTTTTTCCTTTAGATAGGTAAGTCGTAGCCAATGTAACCCAAATGCTCTCTAGTTTCCATTAACCTACACCTTCAACCCCGTTAAGGGTGATGAAAGCAAAGCAGAGTTAGGTTCAAGTACGGTCGTGCCTTAAATCCTAGTTAAGAAAAGTACAATAGAGAACTAGATTCACCTTAACCCTTAGATCTTATAAGATTAAAAATAAGTTTTAAATTAAAACAATTAAGTTATCATGAATAGACCCCTAGTATGAGTTTAGCTACTCATACTAGGGTCTAACATAATCATGGTAAAGGATGTAATGGCAAGAATAATGTAAAGGAATATATTAAGAAATAGAATCTTTACAAAATAGTTAGAACCCTTCCTTAGACTTCAAAAATATTCAAAAAGTATAAAAAGTATATTTTAAGCTGGAAAGGAAACGTCTTCCTTGGAGGCATAACAACCTATTTATAGGCATTGATCTAGGAAAAATGGCAGCGTAAGGTAACAACTAGTATGGAAAGCTGGTCGCCTTTGGAAGCCTTCGCCGGTAACAAAAGCGTATCGTTCCCGCAACCACTTTGGTACTTTGTTTCTAGCTTTTTTAAGTTATGCAATAGAAGGGGGGGCTTGCGCTTGAATTGAAGTAGCGCCTTTGGAATATGAGCGGGACTCCTGCAGGTAATAAGAAGCTTAAAAAATGAAGCCCATTTTTTTTTGATACAAGTTCCGGCCAGGATGATTGAGAAAGATTCAACAAATTTGAACCGCTTACATCACGAGTTTCCGCTGTAGGATTGAGTGAGGTGACGAGAGCTGAAGCCAAGGTTTAGACTAGCCCTCTTCCGGAAAGAGATTCTATAGCACCAGAGTCGTTCAAAGAGCACTTCTTTCTATTTTGTGCGTGTCAACTATTGTTTCTATGCAAACTGGAAGAAGTTTTTCGTTAGTGCGTTAAGGTTACAAGAACCTACTATATTTCCGTCATTTCCGGAAAGTGCACGGATAGCCGCCATTTCCCTGGTACAATGAGATTCTTCATAGAAAAGAAAGAAGCCTCTTTTCAGCATGTCCTGCCTGAGTTGTTGACCATCACCCGACCTCACACGGGAGGCCCCGCACCGAGTGATTCCCCCCCAAAAAACTCTACGTGTGATGTTCCGAAAACTTTTGAGTATGATTAGGCCCTGCAGTGGTAGAACCTGGTGAACCGGTCGTAAAAGGAGTCAAAGTAGTGGCTGCGACGCGTTGAGGCACTTCTTTGACGGTCCCCGTACGCCCGGCTTGCCGGCCCGCACAAGTTTACCATTTTGCCTTGTTTTACACTAGACCGCCGGTTATTCAGCGGGCCGCCTACTAAAGTGCGCGGTTGTCGATGACATGTCTTCTATCTTGTTCTGCGGTGCAGGTTCGGTGATGTCGCAATCCAAGCGACAGACAACTCTAGCATTCCGCAGATTTTGTAAACTCTCTGTGAGTGCAGGCGGAGCCGCATCTTCTTCTATTGGGTCGCCGAGTGCTTTCAGCATCTCATCCTGCGGAACGCCTCTTTGCTTTAATGGAATTTGCTGAAGCCCTTGAACTCTCTCCTCCTTTGGCGGATGGCCTCTCCTCTTCAGCCGGTGATTCGGCGAGACGCCGATCCTGTTTTTGCCTTATCTCCCTGTTCTTCAAATGTAGCCAAAGTGCACTTTTTTTTTGCTCTTTTGTTCTTTCTTTTGGCTTTATACAATAATTCTCTTTGATACCCTACAACATGGAGTCAAACATAAGATTTACTCAAATAACAAGGCTTCATGACATGAAAGCTAGTATAAAAAAGTTACAAATACGCGCAAAATACCAACATATCAACTCCTCCAAACTTAAGCTTTTTCTTGTCCTCAAGCACTATTAAGAACTATCCTATGCTTCCGAATTTTAACAATGGGATTGAGTTCAACAGTGGGCGCAGACAAGAAGAAGTTCATGACTTTGGTTGGTACCAGTATTTAGTTCCACACATGAGAATCCAACCAATCAACCACAATCACCAAAGTTACAACTATATCTACTAGAGCTTCTAGTGGTAACTAAAGCATGTATAGCATAATTACTCTCTCAACTCACCTAAGGCTCTCTTAGTTGCATCTTCAAGTCTCAAGTCTCCTAATGCTCTTACCGCAAGGAATGTGTCCCTATCTCTCAATATAATTAAAACAAAAGGGACCTCTAACCCCTCACTCTCACAAATGAATGCAAGTTATGCACATGCAATGTCATAAGCTTGGCTATAGTATCACTTGTCATTTCTTTCATGTCAATTAGTAAAGGATAAAATAGGACTTCTAAGATTGTAAGGTAGACTTTTGGATAAAGGTAGGTATGATTTGGATAAAAAGTGACTAATCTCCCTCCTTGGGCACTACATTATCTTTTTTCATTCATTTGATTTTGAGCCTTCCCTTTCGAATTAGCTCTTATTCCTAATGTTCACTCTTGGTTTTTACTTTGTGGCTCTTATTCTTCTTTTTTCTTTTCTTTTCTATTTTCATATTTTCCTTTTTCTTTTGCTATTTTTGTATTTTTTCTTGATTTTCTTCTTTTTCTCTTTTGCAACTTTTCTATACAATCTATTTCTTTTTGAAGAGCCACTTAGCTTTCACTCCCTTGCTCTCCCCCCTCAAACTTAGACTTTTAGTCTAAGTTGCACGTCTTTCAATGCCTCAAGGAGATAGGGCCAAGAGAAGGTTAGTGCTATCAAGCACTTAGAATTGGTTCGGGCTAGTTATGTGACTATCAAAAGAAGGATATTAAGGCTCAAAGTTGGTTAACTACGAATTAACTTCATATGGTAGGCTTGAAAGGCTCAAACGGGTAAAAGAAATGCCTATTATTCTATCCAATCACCAATTTAACACTCAATTCATTTCTAAGGACACAGAAGCCACATACGCCAAGTTCTAACAAGCATATTCAATTAACAAGCTTAATCAAAAACTACCTCACTAGCACAAGAGACAAGAGACATGCACATAAACTTTCTCAAGCACTTAAGACAAGGATTTAGCTATACTACACATGCATAGAGTCATCAAAATAACCTAAAGGTTATAGGTGCAACTCTCAACAAACAATCCACTAAACTTTCTCATGTGAGCTCCTAACATGTTGGAATCAAATAAGTCGCAAAACAAGGACGAAATGGCACTTCTATGATTAAGTCCTAAAAAAAAATTTTCCGGTTCAAAGAATTACTTTCTTGGAAAAGAACCGAGTAAAATAAAAACCAAGAAGGTTATCTACTATTTCTAAACTATTTACACGAACAGTATTTACAATGGAGGTAGTTGTTATTTCGGGCCCAAGTGAAAGTAAGTTCCACAAGGGTTGCCTACGTATCGCAACAAGTACGAATCAGAAGAGAGGAGGCAACATCCCAAGCATAGTTCAAGGGAGTTCGGGATTTTTTTAAATTTTTTTTTTCAATCACTCTTTTTTTTTTTGGATTTTTCAATTTTCAATATTTTTAGGTTTTCATTTATATCAAACTAAAAGACAACTACACTAGGAATTTGAAAATAAGAATTTAAAAATACAAGTTCAAAATAAATAAATAAGCTAAAGAGTATCTACAAGGATAAATGGGACAAATAAGACAATCAATCCCCATCCTCAACATGGAAAGTTGCTATGACCCAAAGCAACCAATCAAAAATAAAATACTTAAGTTTATGGGATCAATAAAAAAGGAAGAGAAAAAACTCCCTATTCATCTTGGGCAATGCCTTTGCCTTTGCCCTCCACATGTTTCTGTGGGGCTTGTGCTCTTCTTTATCTTCTTGCTTCTCTAGCTTTTACTTCCTCCTCCAATGAGGCTCTTTCTAACTTTGCTTCTTAATCAAAGTGCATGCTCATCATCAACTCTACATCTCCTACCAATTCTTTAACTTCTCTTCTGTGACTCTCCTGCCTTGCTTGTGCTGCAGCTGCTGAAGTACCTGGTCTTCCTCTGCCCCTACCTCTCAAAACAGATGAATGCATATTTTTATCTTCACAATGTCCTTGGCATTAGCTTCTATAGCTGCACTCAACTAATCAAATTGAGTTGGGGTGACTTTGCTTGATGATGGTGGAGGTGGCCGAACTAGAGGCATGTTGCATAGAAGCATACTGAATTCTTGCATCTTGCCCTGAAGCTACTCAAGCTCTTGAGTGAGGTTTGCTAATGCAGCTTCTGCATCCCTATGAATGTGAGGTGGAAGAGCCCTTGAGGAAGATGGCCTGTCAGCCTGTGATGGTGCTCCTTGAGTAAGGGCAGCAGGTGCAGGATGGATTGGGTTGTTCACATCCTCGATAGCATAAAGGTCAAAAGCTCTCATGGCAGAGGCGTAATCATCATTTCCCAAAGTGTCACAGCCTTGTGCTATCACGGTGTCGGCATAAGGAAGATTTTCACCACTAGCTCGAGCAGCTTCCAACATCACCTTTACTATTTCAGCTTCAAGATTAATCCTCACTCTAGTCATGAGGCATCCAAATAATGATGGCTTTATTTGGAGAGATTAGCTGATTCTCCCAGGAAGACATGATCCTCGATTTTACAATGGCATGCCAACTTTTTGCTTCAAAGTTGAGATCTTGCACAGTAATTTGGGCACCAACTCTGCTCCATACAGGCTTCTTTTCTCTCCCAATGATTGGTATGAGCCATTTCTCCCATTTCCAACTTAGCCATGTAATCATATGGACTGAAATTTGGGATTTTCAGGTATTTGTTTAATGCTCGAGTTGATATCTCCACCACCTTGCCCCTACATTCAACTTTGCATTCTTGCTCAGTTTGGTTACGCAACTTAGTGTAGAATTCTACAATCAAATCTACAGCTGTTGAGCACAATTTTCTTGTGAATATTTCAGCCTATCCAGTCTCTAGGAATGCATTGTAGAAGTTTGGGTTAAACTCCTCCATCTTATCCACTGGCACCCTCCTCTCACAAATTACATCATCATGTTCTTCATCAGTGCTTAGTTCGATATCAAAAGAGTTAATCCCAGTGGATGGAGGACTTGGTGGTGTGGGTTCTCTTTCTCTTTTCTTGGATGCTTGGTGCTTTGCCATTTCAGTACCTGAACAAGATCAGCTCCAAGAAAAGGATTAGCACAAAAACTAGCTATATTGTTCTGCTCCTATACTACACTGAGATTAAGTCTAACTACTACACATGAAGTCTAAGAAAGAAGTGAAACATTCATGGAGTTCAGGAATTTTTTCAAGTGTGCAAACGATTCGGCGGCCCGCAGAAAATCCCGTGGCCAGAGCAGATAGCTATTGGCGGCTGTAGAAAGTCTTGCTGACTTGAATCAGCGGGGCGCTGATTGAGGTGTGAGAGGCAGGCCTCCTCTGCCTATTTTTCAAAAAATCAATTAGCACTGGCGGGGTCGCAAGTGGAACTGCAGGCCAGCTGAACGCTTTACGCATTTCATTTTGCGACATCAATCCTTATCAAAATATTCCATTCTCACATCCCTTAACACCCCCAAACACACTCCTAAATGCTATTTTCAACTTCTCACTACGTTCAAGCTCTCTCTCAAGAACGAGACCACATTTTCAACCAATTCCAATGAAAATTCAACCAAGAATAATACCAAGTTCAATTCTTTTCAAGATGGTTAAGCATTTCAAGGTTCTCTTTTGAGTTCATTTTAGTTATTTTTCACTTTTACTCTCTTCTTCTACCCCTTTCTTCACTCAATAATAAATCCAAGTAATATCACACACCATAGGGCTTAAAATTCACCAAACAATGTTAAGAATAAACCTCTAAACTAAGGTACTAAAATTTTCCTAAGTTCATGTGAGAAAGCATGATATTCACTAACCCCCACCCCCAATATGATGTTTTAACCCACCCCATACTTAAATTAACAAGATATTAAAAATTGGGGTTGATTTCTTACCTGATCTGCTGAAAACGATAAACAAGTTGAGGGAAGCGGTGGTGGATCGCTAAAATCCGATGTGTTTGAGTGATTTGGAGTGTTGGTTGTGGTTGGAAGTGGTCGGAACAGTGATTTCCGGTGAGTGGATGCAAGGTTTTTACAATTGGAGTGTAAAAAGTAAAAGGAAACTTAAATAGGGTCTTTTATAGTCGGTTAACCCAACTTGGCCCATAGAAGTTATGGGTCGCCGTTTGTTCAGCGGGTCGCCGAAGTTTTGGCGCTGTGGACGCAAGTCCCATTTTTAATGCACATGTGGGTGAACCGCAGGTCATTCAGCGGAGTTGGATTGGCCGATTTACCGACTGGATACCTTTCCACTCTGCAGAAAAAATTTTCTTTCTATATGGTCCGGCGGCCCGCATAAGTTTCGGTAGGCCGCATAACTCCTTCTGCATTTCCGTCGGTGGTTCCTTCCTACGTCTCAACTTCCTTCCATTTTTCTTGTGGTTGAATACTTCCTTTTCACTCCATGCATTGTGCCTGCACTAACACCACTCAACCAAGATAAATGCAACTATTAAAAAACTTCATTTGAAATTTCTACACTAACTAAAATACTAAAATTAAAAATGCTAAAAATAAAACTTGGGTTGCCTCCTAAGAAGCACTTGATTTAATATTGCGGCACGACTGTGTTACCTCATTCCATCAAGGGTCCAAGAGATAGATGCAAGCAACCTCTCTAGGTTCGGCTCACATCCCAAGTAGTGGTTCACCCTTTGGCCATTCACTCGAAAAAGTTTTGGAACTTCCCTTCTCTTAAAACTCGACCCATCCATATGGTGATGTGTCCACCACCTTGTAGGGTCCACTCCATTTGGACTTCAACTTCTCGGGAAATAGGTGCAACCTTGAGTTGGACAATAGCACCATGTCCCCCTTTGAATGCACGGTTCCATATCTTCTTGTCATGAATAATTTTTATCTTCTTCTTGTAGAGTTTGGCATTTTCATAAGCAAGAAATCTCAATTCATCGAGTTCATGCAACTTCTGCACCCGTGACTTGGAAGCTTCTTCCCAATTCATGTTACGCCTCTTCAATGCCCATAAGGCTTTGTGTTCCAACTCAACGGGGAGGTGACAAGCTTTTCCAAAAACTAACCGGAACGGTGACATCCCAATTGGAGTCTTGTATGCTGTGCGATATGCCCATAAGGAATCATCCAACTTCTTGCCCCAATCCGTCCGATTCACATTAACTGACTTGGCTAAGATTTGCTTGATCTCACGATTTGACACTTTCACTTGACCACTAATTTGGAGATGATAAGGTGTAGCAACCTTGTGTCTCACCCTATATTTCTCCAACAAAGAACTAAAGACCTGATTGCGAAAGTGGGTTCTCCCATCACTTATAATTGTGTGAGGGGTGCCAAATCTTGTGATTTTTTTTTTCTTGAGGAAGGTGTTGACACTTCTAGCATCATTGTTTGACAAGGCAATTGCCTCGACCCATTTGGAGACATAGTCAACCGCCACAAGGATGTACTTTATATCATAGGAGCTTGGAAAAGGACCCATGAAATAAATCCCCCATACATCAAAGAGTTCCACTTCCATAATAGGGTTTTGAGGCATTTCATGTCTTCTTGAGATTTCCCCCGTTCTTTGACATTGATTACAACTCTTTGTGTAGTCATGGGCATCCTTGTACAAAGTAGGCCAAAAGAACCACATTCAACTACTTTCGCCGCTGTTCTAACACCACTATGATTCCCTACATATGGAACAGAGTGATATCCTTCAAGAATAGCCACTTGCTCGGCTTCAGCAACACATCTTCTTATCATTCTATCGACACATACTTTGAAAAGAAAAGGCTCATCCCAAAAGTATTGTTGGGGATGTTTCATCAACTTGTTCTTTTGATTGAATGAGAAGTCCTCCGGGACCTCTTCATATGCAACAAAAATGGCTTAGTCTAAGTACCAAGGTATTTCTTCCCAGGATACTGCCAATATTCTTTCATCGAAAAATGATTCATTGATCCAAGGGTTTATTTTGGGCGACCCTCCTCCTCCAAACAGGATAAGTGGTCCGTCACTTGATTCTCGGTTCCTTTTCTATCAAGCACCTCAAGATTAAATTCTTGTAATATAGCATCCATCGTATCAGCCTTGCTTTTGAGTCCTTTTTGGCCATCAAATACCGAATAGCTTAGTGGTCGGTGTGCATAATGATCTTGGATCCCACCAAATAAGATCAGAATTTCTCAAAAGCAAAGACAATAGCCAATAACTCATTTTCCATCACCATATAGTTTGATTGAGCCACATTCATGGTCTTGCTAGCATTGTAGATAAGATGAAATATCTTCTCAACTCTTTGGCCAAGCACGGCTCCCAATGCCACATCGCTAGCATCGCATATAGGTTCAAATGGAAGATCCCATCTTGGACTCACTATCACTGGTGCAGTTGTCAATATCTTCTTCACCTCTTCAAAGGCTTTCAAGCATGCCTCATTGAATTCAAACTTGGCATCTTTTTTCAACAATTTGCACAAAGGATTTACAATCTTGGAAAAGTCTTTAATGAAGCAGCGATGAAAACCTGCATGTCCTAAGAAGCTTCCCACTCCTTTGACGGTTGTAGAAGGTGGAAGTTTAGAGATAACTTCAATCTTGACATGATCCACTTCAATTCATTTCTTGGACACCTTGTGTCTTAGGACTATTCCTTCTTGAACAAGGAAGTGGCATTTCTCCCAATCAAGCACAAGCTTTGTCTCTTCACACCTCTCCAAGACTTTCTCCAAGTTAGATAGACAATCTTCAAAGGAATCACCAACTACCGAGAAATTATCCATGAATACTTCCAAGAAGTTCTCCACCATATCATGGAAAAGTGCAAGCTCGCATCTTTGAAAAGTAGCCGGGGCATTACAAAGTCCAAAAGGAATCTTGCGAAATGCAAAAGTGCTATATGGGCATGTGAACGTTGTCTTGTCTTGATCATTTGCTTCACCTGAGGTTTGATTGGACCCCAAATATCCATCAAGGAAACAATAATAAGCACAGTTTGCCAAACGATATTGCATTTGGCCAATGAAAGGTAGGGGAAAATGATCTTTTCTAGTTGCATTGTTGAGCTTACGGTAGTCCATGCATACTCGCCAACCGGTCATGGTTCGGGTTGATATAGATTTACCTTTCTCACTGTGAACTGTCATCATCCCTACCTTTTTGGGCACACATTGTACGGGTGAGACCATTCACTATTGGAGAGTGGAACAATCACTCCCGCATCTAACCATTTTATGATCTCTTTGTTGACAGCTTCTTGCATTGGAGGATTCAACCTCCTTTGATGCTCTACCGTAGGTTTGCAACCCTCTCAAGTAGAATCTTGTGAGTGCATACTCTATGATCAATTCCTCTTATATCCGCAAGAGTCCATCCAATAGCTTTAATTCTCCACTTAACCACTTCAACGAGTTTGTCTTCTTGTTCTTTGGTTAAGTGGGAAGAAATGATTATGGAAAGAGTGGAGTTTGGACTTAGGAAGGTATATCTCAAGTGGGTTGGAAGGACCTTGAGTTCAAGAGTGGGAGGTTCTTCAATGGACAGTTTTGTAGGTGGAGTGGTTTGGTTTTCAAGATCAAGGGAAAGCTTTTTGGGAATATAGGGTCTAGTTCCAAATCCTTCCAATGCTTTCACACACTCGGAAACACTTTCGTCATTGTCAATGTCTATGTTCCAAATCACTGTGGTAAATTCATCCGCTTGACTCAGTAGGACACTCTCTTTTTCTACAAGTGCATCCACAACCATATCTATATAAGAACAAGTGGCCTCCTTCTCCATATGTTGTTTTATTGTTTTGAACATATGGAACACAACCTTCTCTCCACTAAATTGGAAATAGAGTTCTCCATTCTCCACATCACATAATGCTCTCCTGGTAGCTAGAAATGGACGGCCAATAATGATGGGGATATCAAAGTCCACCGGGCAATCAAAAATCACAAAATCTACCGGGAATATGAACTTCTCCACTTTTACTAGGACATTAGTGACAACTCCAATTGGTTGATTCATGGAACTGTCGGCCATTTGCAAGTTCATTGTTGTTGCTTTTGGAACTTCCTTGGTAGTCACAATCTTGTACACCGCATACGGCATCAAATTGATGCTTGCTCCAAGATCACATAAAGCTTTAGGGAAATGCTTCCCTCCAATTGTACACGGGACCGTGAAGGCTCTGGGGTCTTCCATATTTCTTGCCATATGCTTTGAGACAATTGAACTAAATTGACGAATTACCTTGCTTGGTCTTTTTTATCACAAGATCTTTCACAATTTTAGCAATATTTGGCATTTGGCTTAAAGCATCAACTAAAGAGAGGTTGATAGATGTTGTTGCTATTTTCTCCCAAATCTTCTTGGCTTGAGATTCTTGTCTTTATTTGACACTCTTTTATAGGAAAGGAAGTAGAATTTTTGGAATAGAGCTTGGACTAGGAGGGCTTTGTTTGAGTGGTAGAGTTTTCTTTGGTTTGGCTTTTTGAGTGGTAGTGACTTCGGCACTTGGTTCTTGAGGGATTGCCTCATCGTCAATTTAATGCCTTTGAATCTCTACATCCACATCATCGGCCTCACCTTGATACAACTCTTCCCCATTGTTTCGCTCATGATCTTGCACCTCTAGTTCCACACCATTATCCTTTGCCTTAGGATCATCCCATATTTATCCACTCCGGGTCATGATTGCCATCACATGATCTTTCCCATTTTTCTTTGGATTCACCACAATATCACTTGGTAGTGCTCCTTGAAGTCTTTGGTTAACTTGGTGAGATAGGCTACTCATTTGAGATTCGAGAACCTTGATGGAATTGTTGTGAGAATTTGACCGTTTTCTTTATATCTTTGATATCACCGAAATAACTTTCTTGATTCTTGAGAACTTCTCCCATATCTTCCAACTTGGATTGGCTCTTTCCTTCATTCTCACATTGCTTGTATGGAGCTCTTAGTACATAATCTTCAGAGGCACCAACTCCTCTCCCATCTTGGCTGTTGCTCTAATTTTATCTTCCTCTATCTTGCCTCCATTGGCTTTGTTGATACAGCCTTTGATAACCAGCTTGATAATTAGCCACATATTTGGCTTCTTCCTCACCATGGATATTGAAACATAGTTCCGGAAAGTACTCTTTTTTTCCTATTTGAAGTAGAGCAAGAGGTAGACCTCTGAGGCTGACATAGCCTATAGGAGCTACTTGATGACCGACATTTATAACTTGAAGATTTTCCACCTTGATTTCCTTCTTCTCATTGTCTTCCTTGGCACCTCTATGAAGCTCAATATTAGTGAGGGTTTGAGCCATTTGCTCTTCTTGATCTTCAAATTTCTTCAACATCAGTTGATTAATTCCTCCATCACCACATGGATTTTCAGCTCTTGATTGCCAATCTTGAGATTGCTTAGCAAACTTGTTGAGAATTTCCTTGACTTCTTGATAAATCTTATCCATGATAGCACATCCACACAAATTGTTCATGGTCGATTGATGGATCTTGTTGAGTCCTTGGTAGAAACATTGTCGGAGCGTCTCATCTCCAAAACCATGAGTAGGACAATAAAGTAAAACCTCTTGGAAGCCTCCCAAGCTTCGGACAATGAATCAGTGGGATCTTACTTGAATATATACACCTTGTCCTTTATTGAAGCTTGCTTACCCTTAGGCATGAATTTCGCCCAGAATTGCTTTACCAGTTCCTCCCAAATATGAATTGAGTTCTTCGGTAGTTTTTTCAACTATGACTTGGCCTTCTCGGATAGAGAATATGGGAATACTCTTAGGCGTAAAGACTCTTCCAAACAATGGGCCGACTTATAGAGATGGCATGTTTGAATGAAATTCCTCAAATGCTCATTTGGGTCATCATGCTTGCTTCCACTAAAGTATCTATTTTGTTCAATTCCATGAAGGATCACTTATGGGGTATTGAAAGTAAGATTTCCACGAATGGGTGGGGGGTTTCCATGTTCTCTTTCTCCTCAGATTCCTCCAAATTTGTACTGGTTGATTAACATTGCGACATCCCTTTGCATTTCTTTGGTTCCGATTGTCATTGCAAACATTCACCCGATTGGCATTGGCTCTTCTATTAGCATGATTACCTTGGCTTCCTCAGTCTGCACCTCGGCCTCTTCGATTAGCATTGTTGCCTCCTCGGTGTGTATTTCCCGCAACACCTCCCTCATTGGCTTGGGCATTGCCATAAGGGTTTTTCTCAATCGGGGAAACATTTTCAACTTAAGGATCATCATTCTCCTCAAACACATCATGAATTCCATCACTCTCCTCACTAAGAGAAGTATCATCATACTTTTCCTCGGATTCACCATAATAGTCATTTGGAGCAATTGGAGCATTTGGAAATGAAACTTCCTCATTTGCACGGTTGTAAAGAGGGTTCCGCATGGCTCGTTTTGGATTTTGTCTCATACTTATATTCACCTTCACACGGTAATAATAAGCACAAGGTAAAATTGTAGGAATAACTAACAAGACAAGAAGACGAAATATTCAATCTAATAGATGTACCGCAGCTCCCCGGCAACAGCGCCAAAATTTGATCCACGCTCAATCCACTCACCTATAAAGGTGTGGGGCATCATTAGCTACCAAAGAGCGCTTAAACCCTACAGGCTACACAACCCCCTCCAAATACACAAACTACCTCACCATATCTCTGATTTGCATCTGCTACTCGAAAGAGGAATTATTCATGAGAATCGAAGGGAAATAACTCGTTAGAAAAACTGACACGACCAGGAATCCGGTTAGGCCGTGCGGGCACCCGATATCCTCCCCTAGACCCTTCGGGCGAACCCTTAGCAATTAAATTAGGAAAATAAATATAAAAATTCATAAATAAGGACACGACTTTAAAAAATACAAACATACTAATACCTCTAAGCTGCACGAAAGAAATTACAGTTGACTACCCAACATACTAGGTTTAGGGCTATCCAGACTAGACATCTAAGAGTACAAAAGAAGACAAATACCCCATGAAGGGAGCAAAATACAACTGAAATAATAAACATAAAACTGGTGGCTATCCAGAATAAAAGCTGGCTCACCCTGACAGCTGAAGTCATCTTCGCTCCTTCACAACGTGGCGAACTCAGTCTGGAGCGAACCTGCCGAAACGAAATAGATAGACAAAAATAAACAACAAACAAGGGTGAGTCAAAAGGACTACATTAGTGGGGCAGAGTAGCCACCTCAAAGGATAGGATAGCTAGCCATGGAGAAAAGAAACAGATAAATCAAATTCCTCTTATTTAAATTATAAAAAGACAGAGCCAGATAATAAATAGAATCACGTATGGAATGACAACTCATCAACAACCAGGAAAGTAAGATAGCCAAAATATATAGGTATCCCAAACACATCAACAATCAGAAATACATCCTGTTGCGGCGTGCAAACCGATCCATATATTCATCCTGTTGCAGCGTGCAACCCGATCCATATATTTATACCGTTGCGGCGTGCAACCCGATCCCCGCAACCCAGAATACGAGCCAGAAATATATAGGCAAACTGAGATGTGTCCACAACATGGTATACATACCATATACAAAAAAACACAACACAATACACATAATAATCAGTATGCGGTGCAATAAGATATGATGAATGCGATACGATGCAATGCAGTCACATATGCCTGATACCTATCTCCAGTGCGGGACTCTCATCGTCTACAAAGAGATATATGAAATGTTGACCCTTCACCGGCTCGGGACTCTCATCGATTACCGGGAAGTATATGCAATGATGACCCTTCACCGGCTCGGGACTCTCATCGATTACCGGGAAGTATATGTAATGATGATCCTTCACCGGCTCGGGACTCTCATCGATTACCGGGAAGTATATGCAATGATGACCCTTCACCGGCTCGGGACTCTCATCGATTACCGGGAAGTATATCTAATGATGACCCTTCACCGGCTCGGGACTCTCATCGATTACCGGGAAGTATATGCAATAATGACCCTTCACCGGTGCGGGACTCTCATCGCCAACCAGGAAGTATATGCAATACTCAAAACAAGAGTGCAATGCTCATATGCTCAATGCAATACCAACAACAGGGCATAAAATATAATATACAATGTAAATTTCAAGCTAAGGCGTAATGAGTACGCCTATCGGCAGCTACACACGTAAGAAACACGTGGTAGAAAATTCACGAAGCCAGGTGCCTCCAAAGAAATGGATATAAATACTTACCTTATTACAAAGCTACTCAACAACCGCATTTCCCTTTGGATTCATTGCCAAACGATCCTACTTATTTAATAAGCAGAATATCAAATTAGGCTAAATGCTTCATTCCTCACGTCTTAGAATAATCCAGGTAGGAGCCTAATACCCTATTCGCATACGTAATACGTAGGCCAGACCTATGTACAGGGTTCAGAGTCACCTGACCAAACCCTAAATAAATTACATTTATATATTGCCCATAACTCACTGAGTATGATTATATAATCAATTCCATTATCGGGATCCAATTGACCCTTTCAATTATCAGTTGAACTTATTAAAACGATGTCTAATATCTCAATTTTTACTGTCAAAATATATTCAAACATACGTAATAAACTCAAATAATATATTAAGATCATTATCTGAATGTTTCGGGGTGAAAATTCTATTTTTTCCGGCTCTTTTCTCATTTTCTGATATCGTTTCTTTGATGCGTTCTGTCTTTTTCGTTTCTGCTCTTGTTTCTGTTTTTGTTCTAGTAAAATGCTAAGGCACCACCGCCCATGGTCAACTTTCATTTTCTTTCTTTTATTGTCTTTTTGTCTTTTTTTTTCTTTTTCCTTTAAAATTCGATGCTTCGGTAAAAATTAAAGCGGTACCCTACGATATCCAAAACAATTCCAACTTTTGCATACAAGTTATACAAATATATATGTAACACACTTGCTAAGGCGGATCTCAAATTAGACTCCCAAAACTCAATATGCAAATTAAATAGAAAAAAAGTCAAATTATATAATTTTCGGCATTTTAGTGGAAACTAGCCGAACAACATCGAAATTTACTTTCGAAAGTTCACAAAAGTCACAAATAATCATACGAACTTAACAGCACTTTCGGATTTCGAATCGGAGCTCATTCACCAAAACCGAGCTCGAAAATCTCTTTTTAATTTATCGACAATAAAAACTGAAACCTTCTTCCGATACGTACCAAATGAGGTCTGATTTAACTCAAATTTTTCAGACAGGTCCTAATGGACCTTACGAATATTTTAAAATTATCGGCACACAAATCGGAGTCCTAACTTCCGAAATGACTGACCGAGGTCGTTTCATTCTCCTCCCTTTAAACTCTCATTCGTCCTCGAACGAGCTTAAGTCTAAAGCAAGATTCACGCAGATAACAAGAGAACTTACACGACCTTCATAAGCTACTCTACGGGCATTATTTCCTGATTACATGATCATAATAATAACACGTGCACCGAACTCTTTGAATAAAACATATCTTGATAATATGATGACACCATTGCTCAGCTTATTCTGACTAAGCTGATCCTTACTCGATCATGAGAGGAGAGCTCTACATTTCCGAAACAAAGATACACAGAACTCTGGATGGATTAACACGATTCTGCCGATAATCACCTCTTCGATACACCTTTCGATATAGAACGGGCCGATGGAACTAAGAATTAGCTTACGCAACGCCTTAGAGATATAATATTTATATTTAGTATTGGAGGAAGACTCCTCCACATAGAGCATCAGTTCATGCAGCTAAGTTGAATAAAAATAGGCATCCTCACAGGGTCTACTGGATTAAGGAAAACTTAGCTAAAACAGAATGCAGCTCTGACCTGAGCTACCAAATTACCCTCTCGAGTTGCCAAACAACTTCAACTCTCGAATTCAATACTCTGAAACCTTTACCATAAGCACCACCGCTCGATAGCTTAATTCATGGGTCGGACGATACTCTCCATTACATTTAGTAGCCTTGAAACACAACTATGTGCTTACCCGGCTACCTTGGCATGCATTCTTGCTCAACACAGGGAACATCACAATGCTTACCCGGCTACCTTGGCACGCACTCTGGCTCAACACAGGGAACATCACAATAGGTTACTTACCGCCTAATCTCACCAGTGCCGAACAAAGAAGAGATGGCAACAGACTGAGGATAGAAATAATTAGAGCTTTAGGAAGCTCTTCTTCTTATTTATTTGGATACCAGAGCTAGAAAACTTCTGAGTCAGGCTAACCAAAGAATCACAATTGAAGAAATAGATGTTAAATAAGCTTTATGGAATGACATCTATGCCAATTTAACCTCCCAATAAGAAGGAAACTCTAACAATTCATCAGAAAACCCTTTTATAACCAAGCAAGCTCATAGAATAACATGACTCTACTAGCGCCTCGAACTAAGAGGAGGCACGTAGATCGAGTATTACCTACTTATCACTTTACACTGGAAGAAACAACGACACTTTCTGATGGTGATGAATAAGAATCCTATCATCCTACCAACGCGGAATTCCGAGAAGAGAGGTATACTAATTTGATATAATAATAGAAGGTGGCACGACAAGATGCCAGGCAGACAATAGCGACACTCACTGTCAAATCTCTCACATTTAAACCAGATAAACTAGTAAGGTCACACAAATGCCCGGAATAAATCATATCAGAAACTCACCCCTCGGCCGCAATAAATTCTTAATCAAATCGACATTTAAAAAACCATGGAAACGGGATAGGACACCCCATCTCTAGATCAACCAGAAGAATAAAATCTTACTCACATTTAAGGGAAGAAGAAATCCCAGGGTCTACTACATCGGATACCTCAACATCTCGCCAGACTAGTAGTTCATAGAACTGCCTCTGCAGCTAAGCTGAGCCACTACTCTGATAATCACCTTCTGAAGAACCACCGCCACTACACTCTCAAACTCTACTAGACGGTGGCATTTCTCTGGCTGATTAAGATCTAAATGAAATTCCCAACGATTGTGCAGGTGCCTGATGACGAGAAAAAAATGATTGCCTACTTGCCGGAGTAAGGAAAAACTCCTCAAAGGATAACCAGACTCATGACAGTGATAACACCCTTTTCGCTAGAAATGGAAACTGGACAGATTATTGATAACTACAAAGAGAAAACTGACTCTATCTTGATGAACGACTAGCACACTTTAAGGATTACGCTCTGCAAGCTGAGCTAACCTGGCAGATGACCTCCCAAAATAATCAGAAATCTTACCTCTAAATGAGGTACCATGGTTGCTCACTAGGGCCACGGAATCTCTTGTTCTCCCGCTCCAACTCTTCCCGCGCTAACTTATGGTATGCATCGTACCTTCGGGCAATATCAACAACAACATCAAACGAAATCCCGACCTCAATCTCTCGAGCCATCTGGGATCTCAAGGAAAAAGAAAGGTCATCAATAAATCTTTGAATCTCTCGAAAGGCTCATGGACTAGTTTTAATGTATATTCAGTCATTCTATAGAATTCAATCTCATATTCTGAAATACCAACAGGCTAACCGACATGCTACCCTGTCCAATCCATTCAAACTGGCAACACTCTTCATCTCGCTCGCTACTCAAAAGGAACTTTTCCACGAATCTAGAAGAAAAACGAAGTTAGCTAATAAGAGAGCGGCCCACCAATTCAAGGCTGGACCCTGAAATTGGAAAGAAGAATAATCAACAATTCAACACCATACCGCTCGATATAATCAAGAGTCTGAAGGATACGCTGATATCATCTTATTTTTTAAAAAAAAACATACACAAGGATTATCTGATGCATGGCTTGAGAATATCGGAAGGTTCAACCGGGTAAATAATGCAACCTCTTTGGGCACTCGGACCGAATTGTTACCTCGGCTAGCTAATCAGCCATAAGAACTAGAGGTACAACACATGCTGCTTCTGGAACATAATTTACTGGGGCAACATCAGGGACTGAACTAAGAGCTCCCTGAGACCGAACGTCTCCATCTGCGACGACCTGATAAGCTGCCTAGCGAATAATAGGTTCTTCCGGTATCTGCATCGCCAAGATTCTCGTAAAAGCATCGTAGAGAGCCAAGGGAACCACAAGGCCCGGCTCCCCTGCCCATCGTGAGCTCGTTCAACTGGGGCCGGCGAAACTAGATCGTTAGCACGATCCACAACTCTTGGAACTTGAGTAGCTCTAGCCGCAGGCTAAACTACTTCGTCCTGAACTCCTTCCGTTTGCTGATTTGTCGTACAAGGGTTCACAATTACCACGAACAAATTAACGAAAATACTTTTGCATCCTAGAACGACGCACGGTCAGAAAAAAAAGAAATGAAACTTCCTAAATGCCATCATAGCCTCTCGTAGATAAGTAAGAACGTCTACGTACCCATCAGTGAGACTCTACTAGACACTGTCTTAGTCTGGATAGACTCTAAACCGGGCTCTGATACCAACTGACACGACCCGGAATCCGGTTAGGCCGTGCGGGGACCCGACATCCTCCCCTAGACCCTTCGAGCGAACCCTTAGCAATTAAATTAGGAAAATAAATATAACAATTCATGAATAAGGACACGGCTTGAAAAAATAGAAACATACTGATACCTCTAAGCTGTACAAAAGAAATTACAGCTGACTACCCAACAAACTAGGTTTAGGGCTATCCAGACTAGACATCTAAGAGTAAAGAAGAAGACAAATACCTCATGAAGGGAGCAAAAGGCAACTGAAATAATAAACATAAAACTGGTGGCTATCCAGAATAAAAGCTGGCTCACCCTGACAGCTGAAGTCATCTTCGGTCCTTCACAACGTGGCGAACTCAGTCTGGAGCGAACCTGCCGAAACGAAATAGATAGACAAAAATAAACAACAAACAAGGGTGAGTCAAAAGGACTACATTAGTGGGGCAGAGTAGCCACCTCAAAGGATAGGATAGCTAGCCATGGAGAAAAGAAACAGATAAATCAAATTCCTCTTATTTAAATTATAAAAAGACAGAGCCAGATAATAAATAGAATCACGTATGGAATGACAACTCATCAACAACCAGGAAAGTAAGATAGCCAAAATATATAGGTATCCCGAACACATCAACAATCAGAAATACATCCTGTTGCAGCGTGCAAGCCGATCCATATATTCATCCTGCTGCGGCGTACAACCCGATCCATATATTTATACCGTTGCGACGTGCAACCCGATCCATATATTTATACCGTTGTGGCGTGCAACTATCCCCGCAACCCAGAATACGAGTCAGAAATATATAGGCAAACTGAGATATATCCACAACATGGTATACATACCGCATACAGAAAAACACAACACAATACACATAATAGTCAGTATGTGGTGCAATAAGATGTGATGAATGCGGTACGCTGCAATGCAGTCACATATGCCTGATACCTATCTCCGGTGCGGGACTCTCATCGTTTGCCAGGAGATATATTAAATATTGACCCTTCACCAGCTCGGGACTCTCATCGATTACCGGGAAGTATATGTAATGATGACCCTTTACCGGCTCGGGACTCTCATTGATTATTGGGAAGTATATGCAATGATGACCCTTCACCGGCTCGTGACTCTCATCGATTACCGGGAAGTATATGCAATGATGACCCTTCACTGGCTCGGGACTCTCATCGGTTACCGGGAAGTATATGCAATAATGACCCTTCACCGGTACGGGACTCTCATCGGCTACCAGGAAGTATATGCAATACTAAAAACCAGAGTGCAATGCTCATATGCTCAATGCAATACAAACAACAGGGCATAACATATAATATACAATGTAATTTCAAGCTAAGGCGTAATGAGTACGCCTATCGGCAGCTACACACGTAAGGAACACGTGGTAGAAAATTCACGCGGCCAGGTTCCTCCAAAGAAATGGATATAAATACTTACCTTATGACAAAGCTACTCAACAACTGCGTTGCCCTTTGGATCCATTTCCAAACGATCTTGCTTATTCAATAAGCAGAAAATATATCAAATTAGGCTAAATGTTTCATTCCTCACATCTTAGAATAATCCAGGTAGGAACCTGATACCCTATTCGCATACACAATACGTAGGCCAGGCCTATGTACAGGGTTCAGAGTCACCTGACCAAACCTTAAATAAATTACATTTATATGTTGCCCATAACTCACTGAGTACGAATATATAATCAATTCCATTATCGGGGGTCCAATTGACCATTTAAATTATCAGTTGAACTTATTAAAATGATGTCTAATATCTCAAATTTTACCGTCAAAATATATTCAAACATACGTAATAAACTCAAATAATATATTAAGATCATTAACTGAATGTTTCAGGGTGAAAATTCTATTTTTTTTCCTGCTCTTTTCTCATTTTCTAATATTTTTTCTTTGCTGCGTTCTGTCCTTTTCGTTTCTGCTCTTGTTTCTGTTTATGTTATGGTAAAACGCTAACCCATGGTCAACTTTGATTTTCTTTCTTTTTTTTGTCTTTTTGTCTTTTTTGTTCTTTTTCCTTTAAAATTTACTGCGACGGTAAAAATTAAAACGGTATCCTACGATATTCGAAATAATTTCAACTTTTGCATACAAGTTATATAAAATATATGTAATAGAATTGCTAAGGTGGATCTCAAATTGGACTCCATAAAATCAATATGCTAATTAAATGGAAAAAAGTCAAATTATTTAATTTTCGGTATTTTAGCGGAAACTAGCCGAACAACATCGAAATTCACTTTTGAAAGTTCACCAAAGTCACAAATAATCATACGAACCTAATGACGCTTTCGGATTTCGAATCGGAGCTCATTCGCCAAAACCGAGCTCGAAAATCTCTTTTTAATACCAATTGTTAATAAAAACTGAAATCTTCTTCCGATACGTACCGAACGATGTCTGATTTAACTCAAATTTTACAGACAGGTCCTAGTAGACCTTACGAATATTTTAAAATTATCGGCACGCCAATCGGAGTTCTAACTTCTGAAACGACTGACCGAGGTCGTTTCAAAAAAATACTCTCTCATGACGACGACATAGGTTAGCACAACGTGCACCGTATGTGAACCGCCATGACTGGAGCGAAAATTAAACGTAAAAGACGACTAAAAATAATTTCGATAATAACTGTAGGTTGTTCTGTTAGCTCAAGAGTTCCATCGGCGAGTCCAAACTATGGAGAATCGGAGTTGATTACTACTACCCTTGAGACTAATTTGAATCCCGTCACTACCAACAGTAATAGTGGCGTCGCCAGTATCGGAGAAGTAAATAAGCTACATATGACCAATTTCCAGACTGATCGATCCAACAGTGGAAAACGAACCCTAAACCAGATGGGCCTAGGGTTTAATAATATGAGCATTGAGCAATTGGGGCAAATGAATCAAGAATAGAGTGGAGGACACAGTGGTAATCAAATGACTTCCGAACAGGTACTGGCCTATCCGGAAGTAGATTATGACAAAGAGGTGGAGAGCAACAAGCTGAAGAGTAAGCAAATCGATGAAGCAAATCCATCTACCTAATGTGCTGGACTGTTCTCAAGTAACAGAATGCAAGCTAATAGAATGACTTTGAGCTATATCACTCCTACTTTGGTAAATGGTAATGTAGTAGTTCAATTGAAGCAATCTGAAGTAGAATCAGAAACGGAAAAATAGAGGGATGCGATGATTGTTTATGTAGTTGGAGAATTGCCGGGGTATAATGCCATGTGCAGATACATTAGTCAAAATTGGATAACTGCTGCAAAACTTGATATATACTTACATGAGGATGGCTATTATATAGTCAAGTTCCAGACTAGGGATGATCTTAGTGAAGTCCTTTATTCCAGGCCTTACAGTATCAATAATAGACCCTCGATAATTAAACCATGGGCGCCAGACTTCGAGCTGAATTCAGAATTCGTGACTGAAATACTTTTGTGGGTGAAATTCCTTAAATTCCCCATGAACAGTTGGGATGTAACTCCCTAAGTAGGATAGCAAGTGTAGTGGGAGTTCCTGTGTTTGCTGATCAATGCACCTCAAAGAACACTAGGATATCCTACGCTAGGATGCTAATAGAGGTAGACATTACTAGACCATTGATAACTGAAATGAAAGTGATGGATCCATCAGGAAGGGAATTCAACCAGAGGGTGGAATATGAGTGGGCTCTTGAATTTTGTACAAGATATTTGAAAATAGGGCATGATTGCTCTAAGCAAGAGGTGTACAAACAAGAAGAAAGGCTGAGGAGAAGAAAAAGGAACAGGCAACAACCGTAGCCAGTGCAGAGACAAGCCAAACCAATTGGGCAATGGCAACCTAAACTTGTGGCAGATTTAGTTGGGGATACTGTGCAGGCTAAAGAACAAGTCACACAACAAGTTTTTGCAAAACCAAAGTAGGATCAACAGTTTGACACACAGACAAACCAATCATTGGTGAATGCTGCACAAATGGGCAATGGAGAGCTAACCCAAAGTCCATCAGGAAGAGCTAAAAGCTACATGGAAGCTGCAGCATGCCCCTGAAGAATGGATTTGAAGCTTTAACTAGTGATGCAAATGAGAGAAATAAACTAGACCCTCCTGATAAAGAGGGCGGTTTACAACAAAACCAATGAATCAGTTAGTATGGAATGTGAGGGGTATCAATAAGAGGTATAAGCAAAAGGAAATATCTCATTATCTCAAAGAGAATAAAATAAAGTTGTGTGGGTTAGTAGAAACAAGAGTCAAGAAGAGGAAAGAAGAAGCAATAGCTAAGAGAATTTAACCTGGGTGGAACCTAGAATGTAATTACGATCATGCTGAAAATGGTAGGATATGGTTGCTATGGGATGAAAAATTTTATACCATTCAGGTGGTGGTTAAAACTGCACAATTTATTTCTTGTTCTGTGAAAGGAAAGGCGAACAATATTGAGTGCTTGATGACGGTTGTCTCTGGCCACAATACCGTGGAACAATGAAGATGCCTATAGTCCCAGATGGACACAACTGCTCCTCAAGCATCTCAAGCTTGGACAATTTGGATAGATTTCAATGCAATGATGGATTTCTAGGATAGAAAATTTGGTAACTCTGTAAGTTAGGATGAGATTAAATACTTCTATGAATTTGTACAGAAACTAGAATTTACTGAAGTGGTCTGGACAAGGGATTATTACACCTGGACTAATAATCAAATAGGGAGTGCAAAGGTGTACAATAGAATTGACAGAGCTTTGGGAAATGATGCATGGATGACACAATATAATAGTTTGATCAATGAATACCAGCTGCCCAATATCTCTGATCATGCACCAATGTTTATTAAAGTGAATACTCAGACCAAAAAAATTGTAGCTCCATTTAGATTCTTTAATATATGGGCGGAGCACTCACAGTTTCTGAGCATAGTGGAAAACAGTTGGGTTAATCAAAGTGATAGGAACTTCATGAAACATGTCTGGCTGATCCTAAAAAAGATGAAGGGACCTTTCAAGACCCTGAATAAAGAGGAGTTCTATGGAATTGAAAAGAAAATAACTCAGGCAAGACTTGAGTTGGAAATGATTCAGCAACAAATGCAGCTGCAATATTCTGATAACTTAGCTGATCAAGAGAAAATCTGGAGAATGCAGCTAGAGAAATGGAGCATGGTAGAAGAAAGTGCGTTGCAACATAAATCAAGAGCATCTTGGATTAGCCTGGGGGATGCCAATAACAAATTTTTCTCGGCTGTAGTGAAGGAAAGAGATCAAAAGAAGAACATTACTGAATTAACAGATTCATATGGTCAGAAGTTGACAGCCTCGGAAGATATTAAAGCTAAAATAGTTCAATTCTATTAATCATTAATGGGATCATCTGAAAGTGTTCTTCCAGCTGTAGATAGGGTGATTATGAATGGTGGTCCAAAGCTCCAACATAAGCAGATGGTAGATTTGTGTGCTGAGGTAATAGAAGATGAGATTTACAGAGGTTTACAGGGTATAGGAGATGACAAGTCTCTTGGAATTGATGGGTATAATGCACTCTTTTTAAAGAGAGCTTGGCCCATTATAAAGGATGATATATATGCAGCAGTTAAGGAGTTCTTCAACACTGGCAGGGTGTATACAACAATGAATTGAACTGCTACTACTTTGATCCCTAAAACAACAAAGCCTACTACAGTAAAGGAGTATCGACCAACTGCTTGTTGTACTGTGTTGTACAAAATTATATCTAAAGTCTTGGCTGCTAGAATGCAATAGATCATGTCTACCATTATCAGTGAAGCATAGTCAGGGTTTGTACCAGGGAGGAAAATAGCACATAACATTATTCTTCCACATGAAATGGTTAGAGCCTACTCAAGAAAACACATATCACCTAGGATCATGCTTAAGGTAGATCTCTAAAAATGCTTACGATTCAGTCGAGTGAAAATATCTAGAACATGTAATGATAGGTCTAGGCTTCCGTGCAAAATTAATTACTTAGATTTTTGCCTGTGTGGAGACTGTTATTTATACGATATCTGCAAATGGATATTATACTAAACCTTTCAAGGCTACAAAAGGTTTAAGGCAAGAGGATCCTATATCACCCCTCCTTTTTGCCATAGCAATGGAGTATCTAAGTAGAAGACTGGATAAGCTGAAGGAGGTGCCAAGCTTCAAATACCACCCAAGATGTGCAAAACTTAAGGTAACTTACCTTAGTTTTGCCGACGACTTATTTCTATTTACAATGGGTGAGCTTACAGCAATCAAGCCCCTCCATGAAGAATTCAAACACTTCTATAGGCTTCCAGGTTGCAAGCCAACTTAGCAAAAAGTTCAGTTTACTTTGGAGGTACTAAGGAAGAAGAGATGCAAAGAGTACTGGACTACCTAGGGTATACAAAGGGTGAGCTGCCTTTAAATACCTAGTATTCCTCTGGATACAAGAAAATTGAAAAGAGCTCAATGGCAGCCCCTCATTAACACCATTGTTGGCAAGATATCATCATGGATTGCAAAGAAACTGTCATATGCTAGAAGAATCCAATTGGTCAAATCTGTCATCTTTGGTGTCCAATCCTACTAGGCACAAATTTTTGTGCTACCTGCAAAGGTGATGAAGTTAATTTAGGCTTACTGTAGAAGTTATATCTGGAGTGGCACCAATGAGATCACAAGAAAAGCACTAGTAGCTTGGAGTAGAATGTGTTTGCCATTCTCAGCTGGTGGCTATAGCCTGATTAATTTGAAGATTCGGAACAAGGAAACTATCATTAAAACCTGTTGGGACCTGAGCAACAAAGCTGATAAATTATGGATAAGGTTGATCCACACATATTACATCAAATGGAGAAGGGTAGAAGAAATAACCATTCCACAGAAGTGTAGCTGGATGGTTAGAAAAGTCTTAGCAGCTAGTGTCCAACTAAACCTTGTCCAGGGCAATACTATAAAAAGAGGTAGCATGATCGGCAATACTATAAAAAGAGGGGCAATATATATAAGCAAATACAAGGACACATGCCAAAAGGGACCTGGAAGGTAATGATATCAGAATCAAGCTCGACCAAAAGCAAGGTTGACACTGTGGTTGCAAATTCAAGACAGGTTACTTACCATGCACAGATTGAGAAAATGGGGAGCCACAGTTGGATGTACATGTGTAATGTGCAACAATGCACATGAAACTAGAGATCACTTGTTTATGGAGTGCTAGTATGCAAAGGGATTGTGAAAAAAACTGTCAGACTGGATTGAAAAACCAGTTAAGCAGGTTACAACATGTAAACAACATCAACAACTAATTCAGAAAATGTCTAATGGAAGAACTCAGGCTGCGCAGATTGCCAAAATGGTATATACAGAATTTCTCTACGCGGTTTGGTGTGAAAGAAACAACAGTGTTTTTGAAGGAAAGAAGAAACAAGAAGCTTATCTAGCAAAGGAGATAGCCTGCACTTGTTGTGTTAAAGCCGAGAAGGGACTTATATTAAAGCTGCATCAATATAATTTTAATTAGTAATTTATTTTTAGTTTTAGCTTAGCTTAGTCCAGTGTAGTAGTGGAAAGACGATGTAAATTAAGGTAGCTGTATGAGTTGTACATGCTCCTGATTTGTAATTCTCCATTAGTGATTAAGAGAATTCCTTAATTACCAAAAAAAAGGTGTAGGGCGATCGTCAAAGATAATAGTACCCAACTAGGAGTCGGGGTCGATTTCCTTAGGGAGCTAGCTTGCAATCTATTAATCTTAGATTGAATAATGACGAGTTCTTCGAATTATTCGTCTATTCCTAAGTATAAATTGATAAAATTGAATTAACTACAACTACAACTAACGATTAACACTAAAAGTATAGAATCAACTCAACACTTTAGAATATTTATAAATACGGAGAATGAGCTAGGGGTTTATTCATTCCAATAAGATTCTTTTCACTAAACACTTGCTTTAACCTTACAAATCTTATGGGTAATGTCAATGGTCGGACCACAATTGTATTCCTCAAAACCCGTTAGGGATAAGAAAGATTTACCTTATCAAGCCCGTTAAGGTCAATAATGGGGTGCAAGAAACTCTAGTCCAAAGACTCGAGTAGGAATGACCTTTTTAGGTCTTTCCCTTTAGATGGGGTAGGGCATAGCCAATGTAATCCAAATGCTCTCCAGATTCCATTAATCTACACCTTCAACCCCGTTAGGGTGATGAAAGCAAAGTTGGGTTAGGTTCAAGTACGGTCGTGCCTTAAATTCTAGTTAAGAAAAGTACGATAGAGAACTAGATTCACCTTAACCCATAGATTTTATAAGATTAAAAACAAGTTTTAAGTTAAAACAATCAGGTCATTATGAATAAACCCCTAGTATGAGTTTAACTACTCATACTAGGGTCTAACACAATCATGGTAAATGATGTAATGACAAGAATCATGTAAAGGAGTATATTAAGAAATATAATCCTTACAAAAGATTCATGTTAGAACCATTCCTTAGCCTCCAAGAATATTCAAAAAATGTATAAAGTATATTCTAAGCTTAAAAGGGAATATTTTATTCGGAGAAATACCAGCCTATTTATAGGCATGAGTTTGAAAACTAGACTAATAATTACCAGTTTGCCATTTTGCCCTGTTTTACACTAGACCGCCGGTTATTCGGTGGGCCACCTACTAAAGTTCGCAGCCGCCGATGACATGTCTAACTCTTCTTGTGTCTTATTCTGAAGTGCAGGTTTGGCGGAGTCGCTATCTAATCGGCCGACAACTCCAGCATTCCGCAGATTTTCTGAACTCTCTATGAATGCCAGCGGAGTCGCATGTTCTTCTGTTGGGTCGCCGAGAGCTTTCATAATCTTATCCTGTGGTCTGCCTCTTTGCGTCAATGGAATGTGCTGAAGCCCTTCAATCCTCTCCTCATTTGACAGATGGCCTCTCCTCTTCAGCCGGTAATTCGGCGAGGGGCCGATCCTGTTGCTGCCCTATCTCCCTGTTCTTCAAATGTAGCCAAAGTGCACTTGTTTTTTCTGTTTTCTTCTTTCTTTTGGCTTTATACATAATTCTCTTCGATACCCTGCAACATGGAGATAAACATAAAATTTACTCAAATAACAAGGCTTTAGGACATCAAAGCTAGTCTAAAAGAGTTGTAAATACGGACAAAATACCAACATATCACTGATTAGGGAATAATACCATGTGATTACTTTATCCAACTCATTAATTACATGTGGACAAAAAGGGGGTTTTACTTTTAAAGTTTAATTCTAAGACAGACGCAGTAGAAACTATATATGTGTTTCCTCCGTCTCATTTTATTTGTCATGGTTTCATTTTGTGTATTCCTTGAGAAAATGTTAATACAAAGAGCTTTTTGACTATTTACCCTTATTTATATCTTCAATCTTTCACTTTATTAACTTTTCTTCAATAAGTTTTCATTCTAATTTTTACTTTCATGATTAATTAATACTAACGAAAAAGTAGGAAGAAATAATTAATTCTATCTTGATGGAAGAAATAATTAATTCTATCTTGATAGAAGAAAGTGACGAATATTTGAAACACGTTTTAAATTCATTTATTTGTGGATGACTACTACTCACCGTTATTCACTTGTAACCAATAGTTTACCACCCCACTTTCTCCTACTTAAATCATCCCCACTTTCTCCTACTTAATTCCTCATTTAGGCACCTCTTAATTCTTGTAACTCTTAGAATTACTTGTAACCTCCTATGTATTGGTGTACTATAAATAGATGACACTTTGTCTATGGAAGATACACTTGAAAAAGTTTGAGAATAATACATGTTCTTCCTTCTCCTCTCATATATTTTATCTTGTTCTTGCTCTTCTTTACTATTAGTTTTACAACACGTTATCAGCACAAATCTCTAACCATACTTTCAAATTCAATTTTCATCTTTATCTTGTCACACTGTATCCTTTTATCTTATTGTTGGAATGGAGGAATCCGCTTACGGTCATCCAACAAGTGAAGGAAAAAGACCTGAGTGAGTTTTGTAATCTGCATTCTACTTTTTGCTTTTGTGTCGAGGTACACCAACACTTTTTATATGTCTTTTTTTCACTGTCAACTTCTCCTATATCTTGGCAAAAGAAAATATGCATTAAAGATAAGTGTCTTTAAATATGCTATAATTGGAATGTTGTGACAGTATGTGACATAGCTAAAAAAAATTTATGTGATCTATGATGTTAAGTGGTAATAGTCACATATAGTGACAAGTGTTAGAAGGGGTAAGAAATTGGTGAATATTTTTGCCAAAATAAAGTAAGAAGGATTCAAGAAATTTTAATTACATATAATATTGATTTCAAAATTCATTGTCTCAACCCATTATATTTAATATTTTTCTTGTCCAAGTCTTTTGTGGTATAATTTATTAAGTTGCAGATATTGAACTCGCAGAACTTTGTTGGCAAGGTGCTAGTAAAGGTTAGTAAAGCTTGTATGATTTTTGATTAATAAATCTAAACTACTAACAATTTGACGCAGTGCGGAGGAACGGCTTCCATGCCTATAAGGCTAAACCATCAAAAGCAGCAATATCTTTTTAGCCTTCTTATGAGCAAATTTATTTATGTCTATAATTAACCACTACAATGATATTTAAAAAATTACTATTATTAGTGATGACGACATTTTAGAGAAATTATTCTCTGTATCATCATGCCTTGAATTTATCTCTGAAGGAAAAATATTTTGAAAAGGACAAAGATTATATGAAATATTATGAAATTGATTTTATGACTATGGCTCTTGGTCTAATATGCCATTGTTAAGGGCAAGACATCATATTTGAGTCCTGGTGCACTATGACGGTTAAGACATTGAGTTGAGGTCCCAGTGCACCATATTGATGACTGAAAATAATAATACGATTTTAATAAAAATCATGAAGCCCGTCCATCGGATATGCTCCATTCCTAACGTGAATGTGGGAGCAACATATGCACCATTCTCTAAGGTGAATGTGGGAGCGGGACATGGTCCATTCCCTAAGCTGAATGTGATAGCATCATATTTTATATCTATAAGAAGGAAAGTAATTTTATATCGACGTGGCAATGGACGAAATATTAGTCATCATTGTGAAATAAATAAGAGAATAATAACGGTTCTCAATTTAACCGTTCAAACGATGAAGAAAATAATCTCATCAATATGGCATGTGATCAATAAGAGACGCATCCAAATTTTTATGTTCCATTCCGTGAAGTGAATGAGACAATTTATAATAAATATTATGAATGTAGACCCATTCCTGGAAGTGAATGTGGCAATATATGAATACGGACGTGTCCATGTGTGGTTGATAAAGTACCACAACTCACCTCCAGAAGAGGTTCGAGTAGAATGAATCTATTATTTATTATGGCATGAATGGTCATTGCTCTCGTACAGAGCGTACGTCAAAATTATGTATTATTATGAATTACATAAGAGCAAGTGAAGCAAGAAATTGATCTTGCCTATAGTGATTTGACCATGAGAAAAATTATATGATTTTCTCCTTGAAGGAGATATTCACCATATGGATGGTGTCATGAAATACATGGTAGTATAAAACTAATTGAGTGCTCCGGAAGAGCCAAATTATTACTACCTGGAGGAATGAGATTGATAAAATATTTTATTACAATACGTTTCAAAAGAAACGTTTGACAAAATGGCTAAGAGACTAAAATTGATGTAAAGATATGAATATCTTTATATTACTACAAGAATGTCGGGTGAGATATGAAAAGCTCCCCGCCTCTTCCTCGAGTTTGTACTACCCAAAACATAAGTGTGTTAGAATTATATGTGCATGCCACAATAAAATTTTAGTTTATTATTACGAAGCCCATGCTATAGTAAACCAGAAGTTTACTAGATGATCAATTTATTACTTGGCATGACCGGTTTGACCATCCAGGTTCAAATATGATGTACAAAATATATTGAGAATTCGCATGGGTATATACTGAAGAATCAGAATTTTTCAAGAATTTTCTTTGTGTTGTTTGTTCTCATGAAAATTATTAGACCAACCAAATTTGGGATCAGGATTCCTGCATTTCTGGAATATATAAAAGGTGAATATAGGCCCGTTCACCTGCCATGTGGATCATATAATTATTATATGATTGATGCATCTATGAGAAGGTCATATATGCGTTATTACAAACCTGCAATGGTACTTGCGAGGTTAAGTATTTGGTCAAATAAATTTTATTATGAGCAAATTTCTAGATTATGCAATCAAGACAAGTTATCTTGATAATGCTGGCAAGCAGGTTTAGCAGATTCATATATTGAAAGCCTCAAATTACTAAACTATACATATGAGAACAATGCTACCTAAATCAGGTGTGAGATATGGTATATCCATAAAGCAGCATTTGTGCGCGACATGCCACCAAAATGAATTCCCCTCATAATTTGACACGACTCGGAATCCGGTTAGGCCGTGCGGGCACCCGACATCCTCCCCCAGACCGTCGGGCGAACCCTTACCAATTAAATTAGGAAAATAATTATAATAATTCATAAATAAGGACAAGACCTAAAAAAAATACAAACATACTGATACCTCTAAGCTGTACAAAAGAAATTACAGCTGACTACCTAACATACAAGGTTTAGGGCTATCCAGACTAGACATCTAAGAGTACAAAAGAAGACCAATACCTCCTGAAGGGAGCAAAATGCAACTGAAATAACAACCCATAAACTGTTGGCCATCCGGAATAAAAGCTGGCTCACCCTGACAGCTGAAGTCGTCTTCGCTCCTTCACAACGTGGCGAACTCAATCCTGGAGCGAACCTGCCGAAACGAAATAGATAGACAAGAAACAAACAACAAACAAGGGTGAGTCAAAAGGACTCAATAAGTGGGGCAGACTAGCCACCTCAAAGAATAGGATGGCTAGCCAGGGAGGAGAAACAGATAAACAAAATTCCTCTTATTTAAATTATAAAAAGGCATAGCCAGATAATAACTAGAAACACGTATGGAATCACAAACTTATTAAAACCAGGCACGTAAGATAGCCAGAACATATAGGTATCCCGAACATATCAACAATCAGAAATACATCCTGTTGCGGCGTGCAACCCGATCCATATATTTATACTATCGCGGCGTGCAACGCGATCCATATATTTACACCATTGCGGCGTGCAAACCGATCCGTATATTTATGCCGTTGCGGCGTGCAACCCGATCCCCGAAACTCAGAATACAAGCCAGAAATATATAGGCAAACTGAAATATTTCCACAATATGGTATACATACCGCATACAAAAAACGCAGCATAATAGTCACACAATAGTCAGCACGCGGTGCAATGAAATAGGATGAATGCAGTATGATGCAATGGTGTCATATGTGCCAAATAGATGGAGCGGAATCCTCTTGCTCCGAGGGTGGAATCCTCCTACCCTCAATATGAAGTAATGCAGCAGAATCCTCCTGCTCCGAGGGTGGAATCCTCCTACCCTCAATGTGATGCAATGGAGCGGAATCCTCCTGCTCTGAGGGCAGAATCCTCCTACCCTCAATATGATGCAATAGAGCGGAATCCTCCTGCTCCGAGGGCGGAATCCTCCTACCCTCAATATGATGCAATGGAGCGGAATCCTCCTGCTCCGAGGGCGGAATCCTCCTACCCTCAATATGATGTAATGGAGCGGAATCCTCCTGCTCCGAGGGCGGAATACTCCTTCACCCAATATGATATGCAATGTAATGCATATGAATGACATATAATGCATATGAATGCAATGTGATGCAATAATAACCCTTCACCGGCGCAGGACTCTCATCGACAGCCGGGAAGTATATGCCAACTTACAGCCAGGGTACAATGCTCAGATCCTCAATGCAATACCAGCAATAGGACATAACATATAATATACAATGTTAAGCTAAAGCTAAGGCGTAATGAGTACGCCTATCGGCAACTATACACGTAAGGAATACGTGGTAGAAAATCCACGAGGCCAGTGCCTCCAAAGAAATGGATATGAACACTTACCTCTTCCAAAAGTTAGCTCTGCTGATCAATAACCGTTTTATCCTTTGGTTTCATTGCCAAACGATCCCACTCTATTCAATAAGCAGAAAAATATATCAAATTAGGCTAAAGGCTTCATTCCTCACATCTTAGGGTAATCCAGGTAGGAACCTGATACCCTATTTGCATATGCAATACGTAGGCCAGGCCTATGTACAGGGTTAAGGCTACATAACCAAACCCCAAATAAATTACATTTATAAGTTGCCCATAACTCACTGAGTACGAATATATAATCAATTTCATTATCGGGGTCCATTTGACCCTTTAAACTATCAATTTACGTCATTAGGGCGATGTCTAATATCCCTATTTTTACCGTAAAAATATATTCAAACACACGTAATAAACTCAAATAATATATTAGGATCATTACCTGAATGTTTCAGGGTGAAAATTCTACTTTTCTCCGGCCCCTTTTCTCATTTTCTGGCATCTTTTTCCACTGCGTCATTTCATTTTCACGGTTTCGATGATTCTGTTCTCGTTCCTTTTTGAGTCAATGTTTCAATGTTATGATGGTCCTTAGGACCCACCGCCACCCTTTAATTTTTTTTGGTCCTTTTTTTCCTTTTTTTTTTGTTTTTTTATTTTATTTACTTTTCGCGACAAAAATTAAAACGGTACCCTACGATATTCGAAATAATTCCAACTTTTGCATACAAGTTATAAAAAATATATGTAACATACTCACGAAGGCGGATCTCAAATTGGACTCTCGAAACTCAAGATGCGAATTTAAATGAAAAAGGTCAAATTATTTAACTTTCGGCATTTTAGCGGAAACTAGCCGAACAACATCGAAATTCACTTTCGAAAGTTTACAAAGGTCATAAATAATCATACGAACCCAACGGCGCTTTCGGATTTCGAATCAGAGCTCATTTGGCAAAACCGAGCTCGAAAATCTCTTTTTAATATTTATCGCCAATAAAAACTGAAACCTTCTTCCGATGCCTACCAAACGAGGTCTGATTTAGCTCAAATTTTACAGACAGGTCCTAATGGACATTATGAATATATTAAAATTATCGACACACCAATCGGAGTCCTAACTTCCGAAACGACTGACCGAGGTCGTTTCATTCTCCTCCACTTAAACTCTCGTTCGTCCTCGAACGAGCCTAAGTCCAAAGAAAAATTCGCACAGATAACAAAAGTACTTGCACAACCTTCATAAGCTACTCCACGGACCTTATCTCTTGATTACAAGATCAGAATTATATTACGCACATCGTATTTTTAGAATAAAATATATCTGGATTATATGATAATACCATTGCACAGCTTATTCTGACTAAGCTGATCCTTTCTCGATCACGAGAAGAGTGTTCTACATTTTCGAAACAAAGATACACGAAACTTTGAATGGGTTAACATGATTCAGCCGATAATCACCTCTTCGATATACCTTTCAATATAAAACAGGTCGATGGAACTAAGAATTAGCTCACGCTTGATGCAATAGGGGAGATTTTGAAGTACCTTGTCATTACACACTATAAAAGATTTGATGTAAGCTATATTATTTTTAAGAGCGCACTATGCAACATCTCAGTTGATATTAGTGTTGTTCCGCAAACTCCTTGTGGGAAGGTAGTTACTCATATCCTAATGTATGTCAAAGGTTCATCTGAACAAGGTCTATCATATAAGGATAAAGATCATGCAAATACTACTGGATAATATGATGCAGATTTAGTTTATGATAAAGGCACATTATTCCAAATACACTGTCATCCAGGTTCGACTAAGATGTACCATGATCTTAAGCAGATTTATTGGTGGGACGGAATGAAGTGTGACATAGCAGAATTTGTGGCTTAATGTTCTAATTGCCAGCAAGTTAAAGTCGTGTCATCTTTCCAGACTTTATGTTTTCAGTAGATAGGTACATATATATAATCAGGTTGCCAGCTTATCTCTGTTATTAATAGATTATTAGTGGGTTTAGTGTCATGGCCCTAGGTTGGGTCGTGGTAAAAGTGGTGTCAACGCCTTAGAGATTTAATATTACCATTCAGTATTTGGAGGAAGACTCCTCCACTTAAAGCACAAACTCATGCAGCCATTTGAATAGGAATAACCATCCTCGCACAGTCTGCTGGACTAAAGAAGATTTAGCTAAAAGCTGAACGTAGGCAGACCTAAGCTACCAACTACCCTTTTGAGTTGCCAAACAGCTGCAACTCTCGAGTTCATAACTCCATACCTTTGCCGTAAACACCACCGCCTGATGGATGGTACTTCTATGTAAAAATTTCGGCAGAGTTTCCCCTGAAACTGGATGATCCCAAGAACAGAACCAGCACTATACTATACATAGTAATGGATACCCGGATAAACTGATATCCAAAAAAAATAATATAATTACCCTGCTACAATAACACGTACTCTGGCTCAACACAGGGAACGTCACAAGCGGCTACCAATCGCTCAAGCTCACTAGTGCCGGACGAAGAAGAAATGGAAATGGATCGAGGATAGAAATAATTAGAGCTTCAGGAAGTTCATCTTCTTATTGCTTGGCTACCAGAGCTAGACTACTTTCTAGTCAGGCTAGCCAAAGAATCGCAATTGAAGAAATAGATATTAAATGAGCTCTATGGAACAACATCCATGCCAATTTAACCTCCCAATAAGAAGGAAACTCTGATAATTTACCAGAATACCCTTTTATAACTAAGACAAGCTCATAGAATAACAAGACTCTACTAGAATCTCGAACTAAGAGGAGACACATAGATCGAGCATTACTTACTAGCCACTTTACACCGGAAGAAAACAACGACACTTCCTGATGGTGAAGAATTAGGATCCCATTATCCTACCAACACGAAATTCCGAGAAGAGAGGTAAAAAGACTTGACATAATAATACAAGGTGGCATAACAGGATGCCAAGCAGGCAATAACAATACTCACCGTCAAATCTCTCATATTTAGATCAAATAAACTAGTAGGGTCTCATAAATGCAAGGAATAAATCGTATCAGAGACTCACCCCTCTACCGCAACCGATTCTTAATAGAAACGCCATCCCAAGAAAATATGGAAATATGATAAGACAATCATTTCCAAATCGATCGGACAAATCAAAGCTTACTCACCTATCAAGGAAGAAGAAATACATAGGTCTACTACATCGGATGCCTCAGCATCCTGCCAGACTAGCAATTCATACTGCCTCTGTAGCTGAGCTAAGAAACTACTCTGATAATCATCTTCTGAAGAACCACTGCCACCACACTCTCAACCTCTACCGGATGGTGGAATTTCTTTTGCTGATTGAGATCTAAATGAAATCCCCTGCAACTGCGCAGATGCCTGATGACTAGAGAAAAGACGACTGCTAACTTTCAGAGTAAGGGAAAACTCCTCAAAGGATATCCAGACTCACAACAATAATAATAGGAAAATTCCTCAAAGGATAATCAGATTCACGATAATGATAACAAATTTTCGCTGAATATGAGAACTGGACAGATTGTTGATAGTTGTAAAGAAAAGACTGACTCTGATCTTGACGAGCTACTGGCGCACTCTGAGAATCACGTGACACAAAATGAAATAACCTGGAAGGTGACCTCCTAAAATAATCAGAATTCTTACCTCCAAATGAGGTACGGTGCCCGCCAGGGCCGCGAGATCTCCCGCTCTAACTTATGGTATGCCTCGAACCTTTGGGCAATATAACCAACAACATCAACTGAAATCTCGACCTCAATCTCTCGAACCATCTGAGATCTCAAAGAAAAAGAAAGGTCATCAATAAATCTTTGAATCTCTCGAAAGGCTCATGAACTAGTTCTAATGCATATGCAGCCATTTTATAGAATTCAATCTCATATTCCGAAACACAACCAGGTTAACCGACAGGCTACCCTTTCCAACCCACTCAAACTGGCAACACTTTTCATCTCGCTCGCTACTCGAAAGGAACTTTTCCACGAATCTAGAAGAAAAACCGAACCAAGTCAGCTAATAAGAGAGCGGCCCACCAATTCAAGGCTGGACCCCTAAAACTGGAAAGAAGAATAATCAACACCATACCGCTCAATATGATCAAGAGCCTGAAGGATACGCTGACATCATTTTATTTAAAAAAATAAAAAATAAAAAATAAAAAATCATGAGGTTTATCTGATGCATTGCTTAAGAATATCGAAAGGTTCAACCGCGTAAAATAATGGAACCTCTTTGGACATTCGGACCGAGCCATTACTCAGGCTAACTAACCAGCAAGAATAACTAGAAGCACAACAAATACTGTCTCCGGAACATAATTTACTACAACAATATTAAGAAACTAAATAGGAGTACCTTGAGAACGAACGTCTGCACATGCGGCAACTTGATAGGCTGCCCAGCGAATAATAGGTTCTTACGGTATCTGCATCCCCAAGATTCTCTTAAAAGCATCGTAGAGAGCCAAGGGAACCAAAAGGCCCTGCTCCCTTGCCAATCGCAAGCTCATACAGCTGGGACCTCCGTAACTAGATCGTCATCATGATAAAAAACTTTCGGGGCTTCGTTAGTGCTAGCCCAAGGCTAGACTGCTTCGTCTTGTACGCATACTGTTTGCTGATTTGTCGCACGAGGGTTCACAATTACCACGAAAGAATTAACGAAAATACTTTTGCATCTTAGACCGACGCACGATCAGAAAAGAAGGAAGTGAAACTTCCTAAATGCCATCATAGCCCCTCGTAGATAAGTACGGACGTCTACGTACCCATCAACGAGACTCTACTAGACACTGTCTTAGTCTGGATAGACTCTAAACCAGGCTCCGATACCAACTGACACGACCCGAAATCCGGTTAGGCCGTGCGGGCACCCGACATCCTCCCGCAGACCCGTCGGCGAACCCTTACAAATTAAATTAGGAAAATAATTATAATAATTCATAAATAAGGACAAGACCTAAAAATAAATACAAACATACTGATACCTCTAAGCTGTACAAATTGAAATTACAGCTGACTACCCAACATACAAGGTTTAGGGCTATCCAGACTAGACATCTAAGAGTACAAAAGAAGACCGATACCACCTGAAGGGAGCAAAATGCAACTGAAATAACAACCCATAAACTGGTGGCCATTCGGAATAAAAGCTGGCTCACCCTGATAGCTGAAGTCGTCTTCGCTCCTTCACAACGTGGCGAACTCAATCCTGGAGCGAACCTGCCGAAACGAAATAGATAGACAAGAAACAAACAACAAACAAGGGTGAGTCAAAAGGACTCAATAAGTGGGGCAGACTAGCCACCTCAAAGAATAGGATGGCTAGCCAGGGAGGAGAAACAGATAAACAAAATTCCTCTTATTTAAATTATAAAAAGGCAGAGCCAGATAATAACAAGAAATACGTATGGAATCACAAACTTATTAAAACTAGGCACGTAAGATAGCCAGAACATATAGGTATCCCGAACATATCAACAATCAGAAATACATCCTGTTGCAGCGTGCAACCCGATCCATATATTTATACTATCGCGGCGTGCAACCCGATCCATATATTTACACCGTTGCGGCGTGCATACCGATCCGTATATTTATGTCGATGCGGCGTGCAACCCGATCCCCGCAACTCAGAATACAAGCCAAAAATATATAGGCAAACTGAAATATTTCCATAATATGGTATACATACCGCATACACAAAACACAGCATGATAGTCACACAATAGTCAGCACGCGGTGCAATGAAATAGGATGAATGCAGTATGATGCAATGGTGTCATATGTGCCAAATAGATGGAGCCGAATCCTCCTGCTCCGAGGGCGGAATCCTCCTACCCTCAATATGAAGTAATGGAGCGGAATCCTCCTGCTCTGAGGGCGGAATCCTCCTACCCTCAATGTGATGCAATGGAGCGGAATCCTCCTGCTCCGAGGGGGGAATCCTCCTACCCTCAATGTGATGCAATGGAGCGGAATCCTCCTGCTTCGAGGGCGGAATACTCCTACCCTCAATATGATGCAATGGAGCGGAATCCTCCTGCTCCGAGGGCGGAATCCTCCTACCCTCAATATGATGCAATGGAGCGGAATCCTCCTGCTCCGAGGGCGGAATCCTCCTACCCTCAATATGATGCAATGGAGCGGAATCCTCTTGCTCTGAGGGCGGAATACTCCTGCACCCAATATGGTATGCAATGTAATGCATATGAATGACATATAATGCATATGAATGCAATTTGATGCAATAATAACCCTTCACCGGCGCGGGACTCTCATCGACAGCCGGGAAGTAGATGCCAACTTACAGCCAGGGTACAATGCTCAGATCCTTTATGCAATACCAGCAATGGGACATAACATATAATATAAAATATAAATCTAAAGGTAAGGCGTAATGAGTATGCCTATCGGCAGCTACACACGTAAGGATAATCAGTATGTGCAAATGAGTCTAAGACACGCTTGAAGCGTGGTAGACCATTCGGTTCCAAAGATAAATCATTGAAAAAGCAAAGGAGCAAATGATTATGATAGTCAAATAACGAGGCAGGGCTCTAGAATAGCTCACGACATAACACTTCATAAAACCTCATCAGGAGAGGTTCAGGCACCTGAAAATATTGAATATGAAGAGATCTCAATATGTTATGTCTGAAACGACCTCAGTTAGTTGTTTCGGAAGATAGGACTCCGATTGACGTGCCGATATATTTAACATATTCGTAATGTCCATTAGGACATGTCTGTAAAATTTGAGTTAAATCAGACCTCGTTTAGTAGGCATCGGAAGAAGATTTCAGTTTTTATTGTCGCTAAATATTAAAAAGAGATTTTCGAGCTCGGTTTTGGCGAATGAGCTCCGATTCGAAATCCGAAAGCGCCGTTAGGTTCGTATGATTATTTATGACTTCTGTGAACTTTCGAAAGTAAATTTCGATGCCGTTCGGCTAGTTTCCGCTAAAATGCCGAAAGTTAAATAATTTGACCTTTTCTATTTAAATTCGCATCTTGAGTTCCGGGAGTCCGATTTGAGATCCGCTTTAGTGAGTACGTTACATATATATTGTATAACTTGTATGCAAAAGTTGGAATTATTTCGTATATCGTAGAATACAGTTTTAATTTTTACCGTAGCAGCGAATTTTAAAGGAAAAAGAAAAAAAAAGAAAGAGAAAAGACGAAAGACTAAAAGACAAAATGAAAAAAAGAAAATGAAAGTGATCTGTGGGCGGTGGGCTTAGCATATATTCTAAGTTCTCAACGAAAACAGAAACATACGTACAGAAACAGAAATTAGAAATGAAGGAGAACTCGGGGACCAAGAGAAAAATGCCAGAAAATGAGAAAAGAGCCGGAGAAAAGTAGAATTTTCCCCGAAACATTCAGGTAATGATCCTAATGCATTATTTGAGTTTATTACGTGTGTTTGAATATGTTCTAACAGTAAAACTTGGAATATTATACATCGTTTTAATAAGTTCAATTAATAGTTTAAAAGGTCAATTGGACCCTGATAATGAAATTGATTATATATTCGTACTCAGTAAGTTGTGGGCAACATATAAATATAATTTATTTAGGATTTGGTTCTGTGATCATAAATCCTGTACATAGGCCTGGCCTGCGTATTGCGTATGCGAATGGGTTATCAGGTTCCTAACCGGATTGCCCTTAGACATAAGGAATGAAGCCTTTAGCTTTATTTGATATAATTTTTCTGCTTATTGAATAGAGCGGGATCGTTTGACAATTAATCTAAAGGAAAAAGCAGTTGTTGAGTAGCAGGGCTAGCATTGGAATACGGCAAGTGTTTATATCCATTTCTTTGGAGGCACCTGGCCTCGTTGATTTTCTACCACGTGTTCCTTACGTGTGTAGCTGCCGATAGGCGTACTCCTTACGCCTTAGCTTTGGATTTACCTTGTATATTATATGTTATGTCCTGTTGTTGGTATTGCATTGAGAATTTGAGCATTGTACTCTGGCTGTGAGTTGGCATCTATTTCCCGGCTGTCGATGAGAGCCCCCCCCCCGGTGAAGGGTTATTATTGCATCACATTGCATTCATATGCATTATATGTCATTCATATGCATTACATTGCATATCATATTGGGTGCAGGAGTATTCCGCCCCAGGAGCATGAGGATTCCGCTCCATTGTATCATATTGAGGGTAGGAGGACTCCTCCCCAAGAGCAGGATTATTCCGCTCTTATGTCAGATATTGAGTGCAGGAGTATTCCGCCTCTAGTTTACATTATATCGGGTGCAGGAGTATTCCGCCCCAGGAGAGTGCAGGAGTATTCCGCCTCTGGTTTATGTTATATCGGGTGCAGGAGTATTCCGCCCCAGGAGCAGGAGTATTCCGCTCCATTTGGTTATTAGATTGGATTCTCCTCGAATGCAGGAGTATTCCACTTCGAGATGGGATTACGGGAAAATGTGACCCTTTGCATCAGTTCATTTCATCTAATTTCATTTCATATCATTTCATACCATTGTGTAGACTTTTGGTACATAACTACTGTGCAGCTTATACGTGCATTGCTTATTTGTCTATATATTTCTGGCTCGTATTCTGGGTGGTGGGGATTTGGTTGCACGCTGCAATGGTATAAATATGTGGACCGGGTTGCACGTCGCAGCGGTATAAATATATGGATCGAGTTGAACGTTGCAGCGGTATGAATATATGGAACAGGTTGCACGCCGCAACAGGATGAATATATGGATCGGGTTGCACGCCGCCACAGGATGTATTTCTGATTGGTTATGTGTTCGGGATACCTATATGTTCTGGCTGTCTTATGTTCCTGGGTGTTGAATAGTTTACATTCCTGGTTGTTGAATAGTCTCCCTGGCTAGCTATCCTATTCTTTGAGCTGGCTAGTCTGCCCCACTTATTGAGTCCTTTTGACTCACCCTTGTTTGTTGTTTGTTTCTTGTCTATCTATTTCGTTTCGGCAGGTTCGCTCCAGGATTGAGTTCGCCACGTTATGAAGGAGCGAAGACGACTTCAGCTGTCAGGGTGAGCCTGCTTTTATTCCGGATGGCCACCAGTTTACTGGTTATCACTTCAGTTGCATTTTGCTTTCTTCAGGAGGTATCTGTCTTCTTTTGTACTCTTAAATGTCTAATCTGGATAGCCCTAAATCTAGTATGTTGGGTAGTTCGCTGTAATTTCTTTTGTAACGCTAGAGGTATCAGTTGTCTGCATTTTTGCTTTAAGTCTTTTCCTTATTTATGAATTGTTATATTTATTTCCGAATTAAATTAGTAAGGGTTCGCCCGACAGGTCTAGGGGAGGATGTCGGGTGCCCGCGCGACCTAACCGAATTCTGGGTCATGTCAGTTGGTATCAGAGCCTGGTTTAGAGTCTATCCAGACTAAGACAGTGTCTAGTAGAGTCTCGCTGATGGGTACGTAGACGTCCGTACTTATCTACGAGAGGCTATGATGGAATTTAGGAAGTTTCACTTCCTTCTTTTCTGATCGTGCGTCGGTCTAGGATGCAAAAGTATTGAAGCTAATTCCTTCATGGTAAGTGTGGAGCCTCGTGCGACAAATCAGCAAACGGTATGAGTTCAAGACGAAGCAGTCTAGCCTGGGGTTAGCACTGACGAAGCCCCCGAGAGTTTTTGATCGTGCTGACGATCTAATTACAGAGGTCCCAGCTGTACGAGCTCGCGATGGGCAAGGGAGCAGGGCCTTGTGGTTCCCTTGGCTCTCTACTATGCTTTTACGAGAATTTTGGTGATGCAGATACCGCTAGAACGTATTATTCGTTAGGCAGCTTATCAGGTCGCCGCATATGCAGATGTTCGGACTTAGAGAGCTCTTGTTCTAGTTCCTGATGTTGCCTCACTAAATTGTGTTCCAGAGGCAGCATATATTGCGTCACCAATTGTGTTCCAGAGGCAGCGGTTGAACCTTCCGATATTCTTAAGCCATGCATCAGATAATCCCTGTGTAAATTATTAAAATACAATGATGTCAGCGTATCCTTCAGGCTCTTGATTATATCAAGCAGTATGATGTTGATTATTCTGCTTTCCAGTTTCAAGGGTCCAGCCTTGAATTGATGGACTGCTCTGTTATTAGCTAACTTTGTTCGATTTTTCTTCTAGATTCGTGGAAAAGTTCCTTTCGAGTAGCGAGCAAGATGAAAAGTGTTGCCAGTTTGAGTGGATTGGACACAGTAGCCTATCGGTTAGTCTGTTGGTTTCAGAATATGAGATTGAATTCTATAGAATGGCTGAATATGCATTAGAACTAGTCCATGAGCCTTTCGAGAGATTCAGAGATTTATTGATGACCTCTATTTTTCCTTGAGATCCCAGATGGCTCGAGAAATTGAGGTTGAGACTTCATTTGATGTCGTTGTTGATATTGCTCAAAGGTACTAGGCATATCATGAGTTAGAGGGGGAAGAGTTAGAGTGGGAGAGCAAGAGATCCCGTGTCCCTAGTAGGTAACCATGGTACCTCATTTGGAGGTAAGAGTTCTGATTATTTTGGGAGGTCACCTTCCAGTTATCTCAGCTTGTGTCACGCGATTCTCAGAGTGCGCCAATAGTTCGTCAAGATCAGACCCAGTTTTCTCTTTACAACTATCAACAATCTTTCCAGCTTCCATTTTCAGCGAAAGGTGTTATCATTGTCATGAGTCTGGTTACGCTTTGAGGAGTTTTTTCTTACTCCGGGAAGTAGGCAGTCGTCTTTTCTCTCATCATCAGGCACCTGCACAATCATAGGGAATTCCATTTATATCTTAATCAACCAGAGATATGCCCTCATTCGATAGAGGTTAAGAGCGTGGTAGTAGTGGTTCTTCTAGAAGTAATTATCAAGGTAGCGGCTCGGCTCAGCCGTAGAGGCAGCTCTAAAAACTTCCAGTCTAGCAGGATGTTGAGGTATCTGATATAGTAGACCCAAGTATTTCTTCCTCACTTATATGTGTGTAAGCTTCGATTCTTCTGATCGATTTGGAAATGGTTATCTTATCATGTTTCAATGGTTTTCTTGGATGTCATTTTTATCAAGAATCGGTTGCTGTAGAGGGGTAAGCTTCTTGTATGATTTATTCCTGGAATTTTTGAGATCTTCCTAGTTGATCTGGTCTAAAAGTGAGAAATTTGAGAGTGAGTATCGGTATTGTTGCTTGGCATCTTGTGTGCCTCATTCTGTTATAATGTCAAGTCAAGCTATATCTCTTTGAAACTTAGTGTCGATAGGATGATGGGATTCTTATTCATCACCATCAGAAAGTGTTATCATTTCTTCTGGTGCAAAGTGATTAGTAAGCAATATTCGATCTATGTATCTCCTCTTGGTTCAAAATGCTAGTAGAGTTATGTTATCCTATGAGCTTGTCTGAGTTATAAAAGGGTTTCTGGTAAATTTTCAGAGTTCCCTTCTTATGGGGAAGTCAAATTGGCATGGATGTTGTTCCATAAAGCTCATTTAATATATGTTTCTTCAATTGCGATTCTTACGCTATTTTGACTCGTAAATAGTCTAGCTTTGGTAGCCAAGCAAATAAGAAGATGAGCTTCCTGAAGCTCTAATTATTTCTATCCTCGGTCCATTTCCATTCTTCTTCGTCCGGCACCAGTGAGCTTGGGCAGTTGGTAGCCGCTTGTGATGTTCCCTGTGTTGAGCCAGAGTATGTGTTATTGTAGCCGGGTAAGCATATTATTGTTTTTCAAGGCTTCTAAAGGTAATAGAAGTACCATACATCAGGCGGTGGTGTTTACGGCAAAGGTATGGAGTTGTGAACTCAAGAGTTGCAGTTGTTTAGCAACTCGAAAGGGTAGTTAGTAGCTAAGGTCTGCCTACGTTCATCTTTTAGCTAAATCTTTTTTAGTCCAGCTGACAGTGCGGGGGATGGTTATTCCTATTCAAATAGCTGCATGAGTTTGTGCTTTAAGTGGAGGAGTCTTCCTCCAAATACTGAATGGTAATACTAAATCTCTAAGGCATTGCTACCACTTTTGTCACGACCCAACCTAGGGCCACGGCAGAAACCTACAATGAGTGTCGATCATTGCTAAGCCCACTAATAATCTATTAATGACAGTGATAAGCTGGCAACCTGATCATATATACGTACATATCTGCTGGAAGCATAAAGTCTGGAAAGATGACACGACTTTAACTTGCTGGCAATTAGAACACTGAGCCACAAATTCTGCTATGTCTCACTTCATTGCGTCCCACCAATAAATCGTCTTAAGATCATGGTACATCTTAGTCGAACCTTGATGAACAGTATATTTGGAATAATGTGCCTCTATCATAATCTGTCCACGTAAATCTGCAATATCAGGGACACAAAGTCTATCTTTATACATGAGAACATCGTCAGTAGTAACCCTGTATGGCTACTCCGATTTTCTTCTGGCTATCTTTCTGTATTCAACTAGAACTGGATCCTCATACTGACGCTGTTTTACTTCATGGAAATTTAGAGTTAAAGGTCTAGTGCAGCTTGTCGACAATCCATCATTGGTATTTATATCTCCTTCATACCTCAACTCTTTGAGAAGTTACTTTAGTGTTATAAGTGCGCATGTAATCAACTTTGTTGCTGGTATTCTGCCCCCCCTCATGATCCAACTACATGTCTCTTTTATTTTTACTCTTTCAAGTCAATATATTTTCAATTCAAAGACAATACCCTGAAGCAGATGTTCAGTCTGAAGATCATTTCTGGTCTGCATCATACTATCCAGTGGTATTTGCGTGATCCTTATCCTTATATGATAGACCCTGTTCAGATGAACCTTTGACATATATAAGGATATGAGTAACTACATTCCCACAAGGAGCTTGTGGAACAACACTAACATCAACTAAGATGTTGCATAATGCGTTCGTAAAAAAATAATATAGCTTTCATCAAATCTTCTATAGTGTGTAGTGACAGGGTACTTCAAAAGCTCCTCTATTGTATCAAGTTAGAGCTAATTCTTAGTTTCATCGACCTGTTCTATATCGAAAGGTATATCGAAGAGGTGATTATCAGCTTAATCATGTTAACCCATTCAAAGTTTCGTGTATCTTTGTTTCGAAAATGTAGAACTCTCCTCTCGTGATCGAGGAAGGATCAGTGTAGTCAGAATAAGCTGGTCAATGGCGTTATGATATTATCCAGCTATATTTTTATCAAAGAGTTCGATATGCGTGTTATAATTCGGATCCTGTAATCAGGAAATAATGCCCGTGGAGTAGCTCATGAAGGTCGTGCAAGTTCTTTTGTTATCAGCATGAATCTTGCTTTAGACTTAGGCTCGTTCGAGGATGAACGAGAGTTTAAGTGGAGGAGAATGAAACGACCTCGGTTAGTCATTTCGGAAGATAGAATTCCGATTGGCGTGCCGATAATTTTAACATATTCGTAATGTACATTAGGACCTGTCTGTAAAATTTGAGCTAAATCAGACCTCGTTTAGTAGGAATCGGAAGAAGATTTCAGTTTTTATTGTCGATAAATATTAAAAAGAGATTTTCGAGCTCGGTTTTGGCGAATGAGCTCCGATTCGAAATCCGAAAGCACCGTTAGGTTCGTATGATTATTTACGACTTCTGCGAACTTTCGAAAGTAAATTTTGATATTGTTCGGCTAGTTTCCGCTAAAATGCCGAAAGTTAAATAATTTGACCTTTTCCATTTAAATTCGCATCTGGAGTTCCAGGAGTCAGATTTAAGATCCGCTTTAGTGAGTATGTTACATATATATTGTATAACTTGTATGCAAAATTTGGAATTATTTCGAATATCGTAGAATACAGTTTTAATTTTTACCGTAGCAGCGAATTTTAAAGGAAAAAGAAAAAAAAGATAGAGAAAAGACGAAAGACTAAAAGACAAAACGAAAAAAAGAAAATTAAAATGATCTGTGGGCGGCGGGCTTAGCATATATGCTAAGTTCTCAACGAAAACAGAAACATACGTACAGAAACAGAAATTAGAAATGAAGGAGAACTAGGGGACCAAGAGAAAAATGCTAGAAAATGAGAAAAGAGCCGGATAAAAGTAGAATTTTCACCCCAAAACATTCAGGTAATGATCCTAAGGCATTATTTGAGTTTATTACGTGTGTTTGAATATGTTTAATGGTAAAACTTGGAATATTATACATTGTTTTAATAAGTTCAATTAATAGTTTAAAGGGTCAATTGGACCCCGATAATGAAATTGATTATATATTCGTACTCAGTGAGTTGTGCGCAACATATAAATGTAATTTATTTAGGATTTGGTTATGTGACCATAAATCCTGTACATAGGCCTGGCTTGCGTTTGCGTATGCGAATGGGGTATGAGGTTCCTAACTGGATTGCCCTAAGACATAAGGAATAAAGCCTTTAGCTTTATTTGATATAATTTTTCTACTTATTGAATAGAGAGGGATCGTTTGACAGTTAATCCAATGGAAAAAGCAGTTGTTGAGTAGCAGGGCTAGCATTGGAATACGGTAAGTGTTTATATCCATTTCTTTGGAGGCACCTGGCCTCGTGGATTTTCTACCGCGTGTTCCTTACGTGTGCAGCTGCTGATACGCATACTCCTTACGCCTTAGCTTTTGATTTACCCTGTATATTATATGTTATTTCGTGTTGTTGGTATTGCATTGAGAATTTTAGCATTGTACTCTGGCTGTGAGTTGACATCTATTTCCGGGCTGTCGATGAGAGTCCCGCGCCGATGAAAGGTTATTATTGCATCACATTGCATTCATATGCATTATATGTAATTCATATGCATTACATTGCATATCATATTGGGTGCAGGAGTATTCCGCCCCAGGAGCATGAGGATTCCGCTCCATTGTATCATATTGAGGGTAGGAGGACTCCGCCCCAAGAGCAGGATTATTCCGCTCTTATGTCAGATATTGAGTGCAGGAGTATTCCGCCTCTGGTTTACATTATATCGAGTGCAGGAGTATTCCGCCCCAGGAGAGTGCATGATTATTCCGCCTCTGGTTTATATTATATCGGGTGCAGGAGTATTCCGCCCTAGGAGCAGGAGTATTCCGCTCCAGTTAGTTATCAGATTGGATTCCCCTCGAATGCAGGAGTATTCCGCTTCGAGATGGGATTACGGGCACATGTGACCCTTTGCATCATTTCATTTCATCTCATTTCATTTTATCTCATTTCATACCATTGTGTAGACTTGTGGTACATAACTACTGTTCTGCTTATACGTGCATTGCTTATTTGTCTATATATTTCTGGCTCATATTCTGGGTTGCGGGGATCGGGTTGCACGCCGCAACGGTATAAATATATGGACCGGGTTCCACGTCGCAGCGGTATAAATATATGGATCGGGTTGCACGTCGCAGCAGTATGAATATATGGATCGGTTTGCACGCCGCAACAGGATGAATATATGGATCGGGTTGCACGCCGCAACAGGGTGTATTTCTGATTGTTGATGTGTTCGGGATACCTATATGTTCTGGCTGTCTCACGTTCCTGGTTGTGGAATAGTTTACAATTTCATACGTGTTTCTAGTTATTATCTGGCTCTGCCTTTTTCATAATTTAAATAAGAGGAACCTGGTTTATTTGTTTATTTGAGGTGGCTAGTCTGCCCCACTTATTGAGTCCTTTTGACTCACCCTTGATTGTTGTTTGTTTCTTGTCTATCATTTCGTTTCGGCAGGTTCGCTCCAGGATTGAATTCGCCACGTTGTGAAGGAGCGAAGACGACTTCAGCTATCAGGGTGAGCCAGCTTTTATTCCGGATGGCCACCAGTTTATTGGTTATCATTTCAGTTGCATTTTGCTCCCTTCAGGAGGTATCTGTCTTCTTTTGTACTCTTAGATGTCTAGTCTGGATAGCCCTAAACCTAGTATGTTGGGTAGTTAGCTGTAATTTCTTTTGTACAGCTTAGAGGTATCAGTATGTCTGTATTTTTGTGTCTTTTCCTTATTTATGAATTGTTATATTTATTTTCCGAATTAAATTAGTAAGGGTTCGCTCGACAGGTCTAGGGGAGGATGTCGGGTGCCCGCACGACCTAACTGGATTCTGGGTCGTGTCAATGTCGCATTTGGAACCTACATATGAAATTATCGCCGATGATATCTGATATATATTATAAAGCTTAATTTTTATATGGTTATGAGGATCTTGAGCTTAAGTCTGTTCGGAATACATACATGAAAATATTGGCCAAAATAGCAAATACATTCAAGCAAAAATTGGCTTCACTCGGGTGACGTGCAGTTTTTGGATCTATAGTCCGAGCACATGAAGTTGTAAACCCAGTGTACAAAGATATTTTTGTGCAAAAAACAGTGATAAAAATAAGTCGTTAAATATAAAGTACGACTTAAGACACAAAGGTCTGACATTGATTATATGGAGCTATATTCTCCTTTGGTGGATGCAATCAATCTCAGGTATGTTATATGTCTGGCAGTGCATGAAAGACTTGATATGCATATAAATGTTGCAACAACCTTTCATACGGCTCATTGAACAATATATTTATTAAAATCCTTGAAGGATTCAAAATACTTGAAGCATATAAAGGTTCTTGGGAAACCTATTCTATGAAGCTTCATAAATATTTATACGGATTAATACAATCCGGCCAGATGTGGTAAAATCGCATTAGCAAGCTTCTTTGTATTGAGAATATGAGATTAGGCCGTGCGGGCACCCGACATCCTTCCCTGAATCCGGTTAGGCCGTGCGGGCACCCGACATCCTTCCCTAGACCCGTCGGGCGAACCCTTATCAATTAAATTAGGAAAATAAATATAATTCAATTTATAAATAATAACAAGATTTAGAAAAAGTACAAACATAATGATATCTCTAAGCTGTAAAAAAGAAATTACAGCTGACTACCCCCATACTAGGTTTAAGGCTATCCAGACTAGACATCTAAGAGTACAAAACAATACAGATACCTCCTGAAGGGAGCAGAATGCAACTTAAATAATAACCAATAAACTGGTGGCCATCTGGAATAAAAGCTGGCTCACCCTGACAGCTGAAGTCGTCTTCACTCCTTCACAACATGGCGAGCTCAATCATGGAGCGAACCTGCCGAAACGAAATAGATAGATAAGAAACAAACAACAAACAAGGGTGAGTCGAAAGGACTCAATAAGAGGGGCAGATTAGCCACCTTAAAGAATAGGATAGCTAGCCAGGGAGAAGAAACAGATAAACCAAATTCCTTTTATTTAAATTATACAAAGGCAGAGCCAGATAACAACCGGAAACACGTAAGAAACTTCTAAACTCAACCAAGGGTGCGTGCCAGAAACATATCAACAAATAAGCAAGGCACATATAAACAGCACAGTAGTCATGTACCGCAAGTCTACACAATGGTATGAATTGACAAGAAATGAAATGAAGTGAGATGAACTGAAATGAAATGAAATATGATGCAAAGGGTCACATGTGCCCGTAATCCCATCCCGAAGAGGAATACTCCTGTTTTCGAGGGGAATCTAATCTGATAAACAACTGGAGCGGAATACTCCTGTTCCTGGGGCGGAATACTCCTGCACCTGATATAATATAAACCAGAGGCGAAATACTCCTGCATTCTCCTGGGGCGGAATACTCCTGCACCCGATATAATGTAAACCAGAGGCGGAATACTGATACAATAGAGCGGAATACCCTTGCTCCGGGGGCGGAATACTCCTACCCTCAATATGATAAAATGGAGCGGAATACTCCTGCTCCTGGGGTAGAATACTCGTACCTTCAATATGATACAATGGAGCGGAATACTCCTGCTCCTGGGTCCGAATATCCTGCACCCGATATGATATGCAATGTAATGCATATGAATGACATATAATGCATAGAATGCAATGTGATGCAATAATAACACTTCACTACCACGGGACTCTCATCGACAGCCGGAAAGTAGATGCCAACTCACAGCCAGAGTATAATGCTCAGATCCTCAATGAATAACCAACAACAGGACATAACATTTAATATACAATGTAAATCCAAAGTTAAGGCATAAGGAGTACGCCTATCGGCAGCTACACGAGTAAGGAACACGTGGTAGAAAATCCACGAGGCCAGGTGCCTCCAAAGAAATGGATATAAACACTTACCTTGTTACAACGTTAGCGCAGTTACTCAACAACTGCTTTATCCTTTGGATTCACTGCCAAACGATCCTGCTGTATTCAATAAGCAGAAAACGATATCAAATAAGGCTAAAGGCTTCATTCCTTACGTCTTAGGGCAATCTAGTTAGGAACCTGATGCCCTATTCGCATACTCAATACGCAGGCCAGGCCTATGTACAGGGTTTAAGGTCACATAACCAAACTCCAAATAATTTACATTTATATGTTGCCCATAACTCACTGAGTACGAATATATAATCAATTCCACTATCGGGGTCCAATTGACCCTTTAACTATCAATTAAATTTATTAAAACGATGTCTAATATTCCAAATTTTACCATTATAATATATTCAAACACACGTAATAAACTCAAATAATGCATTAAAATCATTACCTGAATGTTTCGGGGTAAAAATTCTACTTGTCTCCGGCTCTTTTTCTTATTTTCTGGCATTTTTTTCCTGATAATTTTCTCTATTTCGAAAATGGGTTACGTTTCTGTTTTCTATATTGCTCCCTCTGTAGCTTTTATAAAGCCAAACTTTTTTGTTTCTTTCCTTTTTGTCTTTTCCTTTTTCCTTTTTCATTTTCTTTTTTTTTCTTTTTTTTTTGCGACGAAAATTAAAACGGAACCCTACGATATTCGCAATAATTTCAACTTTTGCGTACAAGTTATACCAAATATATATAGCATACTCGCGAAGGCGGATCTCAAATCTGGTTCCCGTAACTCAAGATGTGAATTTAAATAGAAAAAAGTCAAATTATTTAACTTTCACCATTTTAGCGGAAACTAGCCGAACAACATCGAAATTCACTTTCGAAAGTTCACAAAAGTCATAAATAATCATATGAACCTAATGGCGCTTTCGGATTTTGAATCGGAGCTCATTCGCCAAAACCGAGCTCGAAAATTTTTTTTTAATATTTATCGACAGTAAAAACTGACACCTTTTTCCGATTCTACCAAACGAGTTCTGATTTAGCTCAAATTTTACAGACAGGTCCTAATGGACCTTACAAATATTTTAAAATTATCGGCACACCAATCGAAGTCCTAACTTTCGAAACGAATGACCGAGGTCGTTTCATTCTCCTCCACTTAAACACTCGTTCGTCCTCGAACGAGCCTAAATCTAAAGAAAAATTTGCACAGATAGAAAAAGAACTTGCACGACCTTCATAAGCTACTCCAAGGGTATTATTTCCTGATTACAGGATCAGAATTATAACACGCATATCGAACTTTTGAAATAAAATATATCTGGATAATATGATAATACCATTACACAGCTTATTCTGACTAAGCTGATTCTTCCTCGATCACGAGAAGAGAGTTCTACATTTTCGAAGCAAAGATACACGAAACTTTGAATGGGTTAACATGATTTAGCCGATAATCATCCCTTCAATATACCTTTTGATATAGAATAGGTCGATGGAACTAAAAATTAGGTCACGCTTGATGCAATAGGGGAAGCTTTTGAAGTACCTTGTTACTACATACTATAGAAGATTTGATGCAAGCTATATTATTTTTACGAATGCACTATACAACATCTCAATTGATTTTTGTGTGTTTTTTCCGCAAGCTCCTTGTGGGAATGTAGTTACTCATATCCTAATGTATGTCAAAGGTTCATCTGAACAAGGTCTATCGTATAAGGATAAGGATCATATAACTACACTGGATAGTATGATATAGACCAAGAATGATCTTCGGACTAAAAAAATGAATATAAAAGAGACATGTAGTTGGACCATGAGCTGAGGCAGAATACTAGCACAAAGTTCATTACACGTGCACTTATATTGCTAAAGTAACTTCTCAAAGAGTTGAGGTGTGAAGGAGATATACATACCAATGGTAGATTGTCGACAAGCTGCACTAGACCTTTAACTCTAAATTTTCATGAAATAAAACAACATCAATATAAGGATCCAGTTCTAGTTAAATACAGACAAATAGCCAAAAGAAAACCGGAGTCACCATACAGGGTTACTACTGACAGTGTTCTCATGTATAAAGATAGACTTTGTGTTCCTGATGTTGCAGATTTAGTTTATGATAAAGGCACATTATTCCAAATACACTGTTAATCCAGGTTCGATTAAGATGTACCCCAGAGTTATTGGTGGGACAGAATGAAGTGTGACATAGCAGAATTTGTGGCTCAATATTCTAATTGCCAGCAAGTTAAAGTCATGTCATCTTTCCAGACTTTATGCTTTCAGCAAATAGGTACGTATATATGATCAGGTTGCCAGCTTATCTCTAGCATATATCAATTATCAACACTCATTGTAGGTTTCCGTCGTGGCCCTAGGTTGGGTCGTAACAAAAGTGGTATCAACACCTTAGAAAATTAGTATTACCATTCAATATTTGGAGGAAGACTCCTCCACTTAAAGCACAAACTCATGCAGCTCTTTGAATAGGAATATTCATCATCGCACAACCTGCTGGATTAAGAAAGACTTAGCTAAAACAGAATGCGGCTCCGACTTGAGCTACCAAATTACCCTTTCGAGTTGCCAAACAGCTGCAACTCTCGAGTTCACAACTCTACACCTTTGCCGTAAACACCACCGCCTGATGGATGGTACTTCTATATAAAAAATTCGGCAGAGTTTCCCCTGACACTGGATGATCCGCAAAAACAGAATCAGCATTATACTATACATAGGAATGGATACCCGGATTAACTGATAACATAAACATGTTAAACAGATAACAAGATGAGACAACTGGATGACATAACAAATCTGTAGATAGAATGTCTGGACATCACCATTGTCCTGATTTTCAACCTAATTTTCAGAGTATAGATCAAAGTTATAGACTTCATAGTCTTCATAAAAGTTTAAGATATATGTCTTAGGGTTCCAGGGAATCTTGAAGCATCTTAATAACAATTTTGTACAAGGAGTTATGCACAAACTACTAACAGCTATCCGAAGATAGAAACAATTTTCCAAATTTTGGAAACATTTTGTGCTACTATTTTGGACATCTTTTACCGTTGTTCTTAGCAGTGCTATCTTTTGGAAAAGGTAAGTGTTTGTATCCACAACAATAATATGCTTACCCGGTTACCTTAACATGCACTCTGGCTCAACACAGGGAACATCACAATAGTTTACTGATCGCCTAAGCTCACCAGTGCCGAAAGAAGAAGAGATGGCAATAAACTGAGGACAGAAATAATTAGATCTTTATGAAGCTCATCGTCTTATTTATTTGGCTACCAGAGCTAGACTACTTACGAGTCAAGCTAGCCAAAGAATCGCAATTGAAGAAATAGATATTAAATTAGCTCTATGGAACAACATCCATGCCAATTTAACCTCGCAATAAGAAGAAAACTCTGATAATTTACCAGAAACCCTGTTATAACCCAGATAAGCTCATAGGATAACATGACTTTACTAGCATTTTGAACCAAGATGAGATACGTTGATCGAATATTACTTACTAATCAATTTGCACCGGAAGAAACGATAACACTTTCAGATGGTGACGAATTAGGATCCCATCATCCTACCAACATTGAATTTCGAGGTAAGAGGTAAACTGAATGACATAATAACATAAGGTGGCGTAACAAGATGCCAAGCAGAAAAATACCGATACTCACTCACAAATCTCTCAAATTTAAACCAGATAAACTAGTAGGGTAATCATAAATGCCAGGAATAAATCATATCAGAAGCTCACCCCTCTACCATAACCGATTCTTAATATAAACGACATCCAAGGAAACCATCGAAACATGATAAGGCACACCATTTCCAAATCGATCGAAAGAATAAAATCTTACTCACATTTAAGAGAAGAAGAAATACTCGGGTCTACTACATCGGATGCCTCAGCATCCTGCCAGACTGGCAGTTCATAAAACTGCCTCTGCAGCTGAGCTGAGCCACTACCCTGCAATCACTTTCTGTAGAACCACTGCCACCACACTCTCAACCTCTACTGGATGGTGGCATTTTTTTTGCTGATTAAGATCTAAATGAATTCCCTCACAACTTAGCAGGTGCCTGATGACGAGAGAAAGGACGACTGCCTACCTGCCGAAGTAAAGAAAAACTTTTCAAAGGATAGCCAGACTCATGACAGTGATAATAGGAAAACTCCTCAAAGGATAATCAGACTCACGACAACGATAACACATTTTCGCTGAATATGGGAGCTAGACAGATTGTTGAAAACTACAAAGAGAAAGCTGAGTCTAATCTTGATGAACTACCCGCGCACTCTAAGAATCACATGGCACAAGCTGAGATAACCTGGAAGGTGACCTCCCAAAATAATCAGAACTTTTACCTCCAAATGAGGTACCATGGTTACCCACCCGGGCCGTGGGATCTCTTACTTTCCTGCTCTAACTTATGGTATGCCTCGAACCTTCGGGCAATATTAACAACAACATTAAATAAAATCCAAACCTCAATTTCTCGAGCCATCTGGGATTTCAAGGAAAAATAAAGGTCATCAATAAATCTCTGAATCTCTCGAAAGGCTCATGAACTAGTTCTAATGCATATCCAACCATTCTATAAAATTCAATCTCATATTCTGAAATACCAACGGGCTAACCGACAGGCTACCCTGTCTAATCTACTCAAACTGGAAACACTTTTCATCTCGCTCGCTACTCGAAAGGAATTTTCCACGAATCTAGAAGAAAACCGAACCAAGTTAACAAATAAGAGAGCGGCCCACCAATTCAAGGTTGGACCCTGGAACTGGAAAGCAGAATAATACACAGCATATTGCTCGAGATAACCAACAACCTGAAGGATATGCTGACATCATTTTATTTTTAAAAAGAATCATGAGGTTTATCTGATGCATTCCTTAAGAATATTGGAAGGTTCAACCGCGTAAAATAATGCAACATCTTCGGACACTCGAACCGAACTGATACCTCGGCTGGCTAACCAGCCAGAACAATTAGAGGTACAACACCTACTACCTTCGGAATATAATTTACTGCAGCAATATTAAGAACCAGAAAAGGAGCTCCCTGAGATCGAACGTCTTCACATGCGGCAACCTGATAAGCTGCCTAGCGAATAATAGGTTCTTACGGTATCTGCGTCGCCAAGATTCTCGTAAAGCATCGTAGAGAGCCAAGGGGACTACAAGGCCCTGCTCCCTTTCCCATCGCGAGCTCGTACAACTGGAACCCTCCATACCTAGATCGTCAGCAAGATCAAAACTCTCAGGGCTTCGTTAGTGCTAGCCCCAGGCTAGACTGCTTCGTCCTAAACTCCTTCCGTTTGCTGATTTGTCGTACAAGGGTTCACAATTACCACGAACAAATTAACGAAAATACTTTTGCATCCTAGACCGACGCACGATTAGAAATGAAGTGAAACTTCCTAAATGCCATCATAGCCTCTCGTAGATAAGTACAGACGTCTGCGTACCCATCAGCGAGACTCTACTAGACACTGTCTTAGTCTGAATAGACTATAAACCGGGCTCTGATACCAACTGACACGACCCAGAATCCGGTTAGGCCGGGCACCCGACATCCGTCCCTAGACCCGTCGGACGAACCCTTATCAATTAAATTAGGAAAATAAATATAATTCAATTTATAAATAATAACAAGACTTAGAAAAAGTACAAACATAATGATATCTCTAAGCTGTAAAAAAGAAATTACAGCTGACTACCCACATACTAGGTTTAGGGCTATCCAGACTAGACATCTAAGAGTACAAAAGAAGACAGATACCTCCTGAAGGGAGAAGAATGCAACTGAAAAAATAACCAATAAATTGGTGGCCATTCGGAATAAAAGCTGGCTCACCCTGACAGCTGAAGTCGTCTTCGCTCCTTCACAACGTGGCGAACTCAATCCTAGAGCGAACCTGCCGAAACGAAATAGATAGACAAGAAACAAACAACAAACAAGGGTGAGTGAAAAGGACTCAATAAGTGGGGCAGACTAGCCACCTCAAAGAATATGATAGCTAGCCAGGGAGAAGAAACATATAACAACCGGAAATACGTAAGAAACTTCTAAACTCAACAAAAGGTGCGTGCCAGAAAACATATCAACAAATAAGCAATGCACATATAAGCAGAACAGTAGTCATGTACCGCAAGTCTACACAATGGTAGGAATTGACATGAAAAGAAATGAAGTGAGATGAACTGAAATGAAATGAAATATGATGCAAAGGGTCATATGTGCCCGTAATCCCATCCCGAAGCGGAATACTCCTGCATTCGAGAGGAATCCAATCTGATAACCAACTAGGGCGGAATCCTCCTACCCACAATATGATACAATGGAGCGGAATACTCCTGCTCCGGGGGCAGAATACTCCTACCCTCAATATGATACAATGGACCAGAATACTCTTGCTCCTGGGGCGGAATACTCCTGCACCCGATATGATATGAAATGTAATGCATATGAATGACATATAATGCATATGAATGCAATGTGATGCAATAATAACCCTTCACCGCCGCGGGACTCTCATCGACAGCCGGGAAGTAGATGCCAACTCACAGCCAGAGTATAATGCTTAGATCCTCATTGCAATACCAACAACAGGACATAACATTTAATATACAATGTAAATCCAAAGCTAAGGCGTAAGGAGTACGCCTATTGGCAGCTACACACGTAAGGAATACGTGGTAGAAAATCCACGAGGCCAGGTGCCTCCAAAGAAATGGAAATAAACACTTACCTTGTTACAAAGTTAGCACAGTTACTCAACAACTGCTTTATCTTTTGGATTCACTGCCAAACGATCCTGCTGTATTCAATAAGTAGAAAACGATATCAAATAAGGCTAAAGGCTTCATTCCTTACGTCTTAGGGCAATCTAGTTAGGAACCTGATGCCCTATTCGCATACGCAATACGCAGGCCAGGCCTATGTACAGGGTTTAAGGTCACATAACCAAACCCCAAATAATTTACATTTATATGTTGCCGATAACTCACTGAGTACGAATATATAATCAATTCTACTATCGGGGTCCAATTGACCCTTTAACTATCAATTGAACTTATTAAAACGATGTCTAATATTCCAAATTTTACCGTTAAAATATATTCAAACACACGTAATTAACTCAAATAATGCATTAAGATCATTACCTGAATATTTCGGGGTAAAAATTCTACTTTTCTCCGGCTCTTTTTCTTATTTTCTGACATTTTTTCCTGATAATTTTCTCTATTTCGAAAATGGGTTACGTTTCTGTTTTATATATTGCTCCCTCTGATCACTTTAGCTTTTATAAAGCTAGGGCCCCCACCACCAAACTTTTTTGTTTCTTTCCTTCTTGTCTTTTCCTTTTTCCTTTTTCATTTTCTTTTATTTTCTTTTTTTTTTTCGCGACAAAAATTAAAACGGAACCCTACGATATTCGAAATAATTTCAACTTTTGCATACAAGTTATACCAAATATATATAACATACTCGCGAAGGCGGATTTCAAATCGGATTCCCGCAACTCAAGATGTTAATTTAAATATAAAAAAGTCAAATTATTTAACTTTCGCCATTTTAGCGGAAACTAGCCGAACAATATCTAAATTCACTTTCGAAAGTTCATAAAAGTCATAAATAATCATATGAACATAATGGCGCTTTCGGATTTCGAATCGGAGCTCATTCGCCAAAACCGAGCTCGAAAATTTCTTTTTAATATTTATCAACAATAAAAAATGACACCTTTTTCCGATGCTACCAAACGAGTTCTGATTTAGCTCAAATTTTACAGACAATTCCTAATGGACCTTATAAATATTTTAAAATTATCGGCACGCCAATCGGAGTCCTAACTTCCGAAACGACTGACCGAGGTCATTTCAATATACTCTCCACTGGTTATAGCTTTTGTTATAAGCTTATCGGTAAGATTTAGTTCTTCCTTAATGTGAAGACATCGGAAGAGTACATGGTATCTACTTGATCCACAAAGTCCGATATCAACTAGCTATTTACTTGTGGAAGTATACCTATATTTTTACACTTCACGAAATACACTGTTGCTGTTACATCTTCAAATAATGAAGAGATAATAGCCATACATCAAGCTAGCCGGCAATATAAATGATGGAGTCCAAGAACTCAACTTATTCAGCAACAATGTGCCTTTCTGTGAAGACGAAGATTCAGCAATATTATATGAAATATTGCATGGATAATTCAGCTAAAAGGAAGATACAACTAAATGAGACAAATATTCAGCAAGATTCTTGTTCAATCGTGATCTTCTAAAGAATGATGAAGTTAATAATGAAGAATTCATTCCAGTGATATTTTGACGGATTTGTCCACTAAGTCATTGCCAATCTCCACATTTGAGAAGCTGATTTACAAAATTGGAATATGTCATCTTCAAGATATTGAATGATGTTTTCATTAGGGGGAGTAAAATACGCGCTGTACTCTTTTTCCCTTAACAAGATTTTGTCCCACTCGGATTTTAGTTGTAAGATTTTTAATGAGGCAGCTCTAAAGGCGTATTACTGGAAGTGTGTACACTTTTTCCTTCACTGGGCTTTTTCCCACTGGATTATTCCTAGTAAATTTTTAACGAGGCACATTACCTTCCAAATGGTTATCCAAGGGGAGTGTTGTAAATTCATTTATTTGTGGATGACCACTACTCACTATTATTCAATTGTAACCAATAGTTTACTACCCCACTTTCTCATACTTAAATCCTCCCCACTTTCTCCTACTTAATTCCTCATTTAGGCACCTCTTAATTCTTGTTACTCTTAGGATTACTTGTAACCTTCTATGTATTGGTGTCCAATAAATAGAAGACACTTTGTCTGTAGAAGATACACTTGAAACACTTTGAGAATAATGCAAGTTCTTCCTTCTCCTCTCATATATTTTGTCTTGTTCTTGCTCTACTTTACTATTAGTTTTACAACAAAACAAATATTTATACTAATCATGATAAATAAAATGAGATGAGAGAGAGTCATAAAACCTACGATACTTTGAAAGATAAATTTTATTTTTTCATGTATATTTCCAACCCCCACCTTTTTCATAATCTCTAATATCATAATATATATGTAGTCATGTATAATATCATTAGTAGTTGGACACGTTTGTTGCACGTGTATCTATGTCAATGGATACATACGTTTTTAAATAATAAATAATATTAGAATATATATGCAATGAGTTATACGAAATTTGAAGATGAATAGAGCAAGAGCAAAATGATGAATGCCTATCCTATTTAACTGATATTCCAACAACACAATTTAAAGTGGAGACGAGCAACGTCGGCTATGGACAGTCATAAAATTTTCGTCTTTGTCTTTAAGAAAATGCAATCTTCTCCTTCATATTGCCACATACATACTAAGAAACCGTTGTTAAATGAAAGTAATTTTATTTATATAGAAATACGATCAATATGTATCTTCAAATATTAGTTGTCGAAATCAATATGAGTTCGATTATTTAATGCAATTGTCAACTATTTTCTGCCTCAGTACACATGATATAATCTCTATTTATACATTTAATTTCGAGTTTCGATTATGTAGATAGATGCGCAGGAAAAAGTATATGAAAATAAACTAAATTTTATAACTAAGGAAAAATCAAATAAAATATGTTTTAGAAAAATGAGGACAATTGACTTCAAATCTAAATTTGAGAAACCTAACGTGCACTGTCTTCCTATATAAAAAGGAATAATCAGTAATGATAAATAGTACCTACTCCGTGCACCTACCTGGACGGATTAATATCTAGAGGGGGCAGAACAACAAAACAAAATCGGGCAATTAAAAAAATTGAGGATTCATACAGAGTGAAGCTAGTATATTTGCGGTATTAACTTTGCCTCTATACGTCTAAAGTAATCCCATAACAACACAACTTGAGGATTTGGTTTTTGGCATATATATACACACACATTTTAACTGATGAAGGGGTTTTCGTTTGGAACATCTGTATTTATAATATATGAATTACACCTAGAATGTGAAAGTTCAGTATATAAAGATGAAATCATGTAGATGAATTCATGTTGTACATGCATTGGAATTTAATAAGTGAATATTGAAAAATGAAAAGGCTCTAAATATGTATGCCATGATAAATTGTTGGGTATTTCAAAAGGCATTATCAAACTTTGTGACATATTTTATGACATACATTATCGACATTAATTTTAAAAAAAAAATGTCAAATTGTTGAGTGCAAGTATACTGTATCAGCTCATAAATCTTATACATCATATAATAAATTATTACTATATTATTTATTGAAAGGTAATTTTGTTTTTTAGTACAAAAATTATTATGGATAAGCAGTAGTATTTAGTTAAAAGGACAAAATAGTCACTCACATTTTCACTTAGGGAAATCTCACTTTTATATTAGTATAGATATAGATTTATGAATCAAGAGTTTACTTTCATGAATTATGTAAAGATTTAGTTTGTTATTTATTATTTTAAAGAGTATTATATTTACTCAATTTTTAAGGGTATTTTCGCCTTTCACTTTTTCTGATAGGGATTGACTCTTTTAGAATAGTATGATTATATATGTGCATATTGTCTGTATTATTTCGTTGCTTACATAGTCAATGAAATGATATTTATGGGATCAAATGATTTAGCGGCATTTACATGTGTTTGTTAAAGCCATAAAAAATCAATGAATTTTCATATTAAAAATACGAAAATAAAAATTAAAGAATAGAAAATTGCTTCTAGTTTGGTACTAAAATGAGGTGTTATGTATATAAAAGGGGAAGAAAGCACATAGTTCAAAGTTAGATGGGATATTTCACCATTTTCATTGATATGCTTGGAGATAACTGACTGTCTATCGAAACATAAAAAAATAATAAATAAAATTTTTATTACCTTCCAACGGAAACCGTTAGTATGTTCTAACTACTATATTCTTCAGTAAGTTTCCGTCCATAAATACCGATATTCTGGTAGTATGTAAGAGGTTGGGAGTACGTTGGATAAATGTAGTTTGGAGATTTATTCTATTAGTACATTTTGAGGAATCTTTAACCCATGAGGGTGAAGTAAATGACTTTAATTTCATCTTGGACTGTTTACTTTCGAAATGCAGAATAGACACGTAGTGACAGCAGCCAAAAATTTGTATAAAAATGTACAAGATCAATATCTATACCCTATCTTAAGTATGACAAGAATGTTCAAGACTCAATATATATGTGAAAAATAATATTTTACCTATATACCCGATATATTTTTTCAGCTAAGGGAGTTCCAGTGACCACCTTGGCAATGGATGGCTACGCCACTGACACGGTGGGGCAAGAGGGACAATGAATATTTTAGTTCCAACATCTACCACAGCTATTACAAGCACCTAATTGCGATCAGATGTGTTGCATGGTACAAATAGAAAGAGTTTTAGGTAAGGGGCAGGTATAACACTATTAAAATAAGTGAAATATAATGAATAAGAGTTGTGTACAACAACCATAGTAATTTACTATTATCAGAAATAAAAATTGAAGCCATGATACGTATAATAAGGTTAATTTTCATTTGGACGCTTGATCAAAGAAATAATTATAAGCATTCCGAGATATTGGGCATTTATTATGATCTCTTACTTTATTTGATATTGAAATTGGAAAATTTTGAATTAGAGTCCACTGACCAGAAAACCATACGCTATTTCTGCTGTCACGAGTCACGATTCAAATTAGGGGACCGGTTAATTTTCACTTAGCAAAAAACTGATTGGATATATGGTCTGTAACGTGATACCCAGAAACAAGTCAAATTACAGAAAATGATGAATATACATAGTTCAACATCGTACTGCCACTTAAGTCACCGGCCATGCTAGTGCATCTATAACTGTCAACCAAAAATATAGAGAATATAAAGCCGAGATTATTCTATTAAGGCCTTTTAGCCTCAATTAACCAAAAGGTTACCATTAAATTAGTACTAATTTACATCTCGTTTAAATCCAAAGTTAAGTTTACTAAAAGTCATTCTATAGAATAAACAATAGCTACTTTGAAACGAAGTCCAAAATATCATTAATTGAACAAGAAAGAGTTCTAACACATCTTGGATATGAAGCTATGATCGATGGAAGAAGATGATGAAATGTGAATAGAGAGCATAGGTATAGAGACAAAGAGCGAGTTGGGGCTTTTATACAAGAGAATCAAAATAACCAACTTTAACTAACTATAGTCCTTTAACTACTTCTTAACTAATAATCGGAATTGTGGAAAAGACTGAACTACCCCTGCATCCCCTCAAGCTAAGCAATCCAAAAAAGATTAATCAGCCCTAGCTTGGAACACATATATGTATGTTGAACTTGACCTAGCTCTTTTGTGAGAACATCATCAGGTTGATGCTTAGTTGGAATGTAAGTAGTTTGAATCAATCCCTACAAAATTTTTTCCCTTATAAAATTGCAATCGATTTCAATGTGTTTGGTTCTTTCATGAAAGACTGGGTTGGCAGCAATCTGTATAGCAACTTTGCTATCAGTATAAAATTTGATAGGCACCTCACACTTAGACACCAATTTATGTAACTAGGCAAAACAACCAAATTAGTTATGCAGTTAGTGATGTCATACTTCTGTATTCTGCTTCTGTAAAGCTACTAGAAATTGTGATTTGTTTCTTGGACTTCCAGGACATAAGTGAATCAACTATTTTCACACAGATACCAGTCACAGACTTCCAGGAGAATGCACAAGATACCAGTATGCATCACATTATGCTTTGATGGTACTGATAGGATTACTTGATAATAGCACTCCTTGTTCAGGTTGATTCTTCACATACTTAACCACTCTAAGAGTTGTATGTGAGATTCCTTAGGTTGATGAAGGAACTGGATCAGAGTCTGAGCACTGTAAGTTATGCCTGGTCTAGAGACTGTTAAGTACAGAACTTTTCCTATCAACCTCTGATATGAGCTGGAATTTGACAAAAGTTTGTCGTTCTCCATGTGTTTGAGCTTTAGATAATCATCATATTCTCTTGTAGTTAGCTTGAGGTTAGGATCAATAGGAGTAATTGCTGGTTTAGCTGCACTAATCCCAACTTCTGAAATTAGTTCTAATGCATATTTTCTTTGATGCATTGCTATTCCCTTTCTAGCAAATTCTACTCCCAGAAAGTATTTCAGCTCCCCTAAGTCCTTCATTTTGAATGCTTGCTGTAGTTCCTCCTTTATTTCCTTGATCAATTTCAGACTATCTCCAGTAATTAGCGTATCATCCACATACACAAGAACTACTACAATGCCACTGATGGTCCTTTTTTTTGTGAAGATGAATGGTCACTGACTGAATTTCATCTTCTTTAGAGCTTCACATAACTTTGCATTCCACCGCCTTGGTGCCTGCTTGAGGCCATACAAGGATTTTATGAGTCTGCACACTTTGTTCTCCTCCTGACTCTTTAATCCTTGAGGCAGGTCCATGTATATCTCATCATACAAGTCTCCTTGAAGGGAGACATTGTATACATCAATTTTATGTACATGCCAATATTTTTGAAGGTGCTAGTGATAGAATAATCCTAACTGTAACCATTTTCACTACAGGAGAAACAGTCTCATTGTAATCAATCCCTTCTTTCTAGCTGAATCCTTTTGCAACTAATTCCATCACCAAGTACTTAGCACAATCTATCATTATGTCATCATTCCAACTATTATTCTATATCCTCAATCATTGCATCATCATGAACCAAGAATATTAAATAATTATTTTACCTATTACTTCCACTCTTAAACAATATGCCTATATCCACCTAACCAAACATAGTAAGTAATTACAATACCAAGTAAAAGTTCTACATACCTGCTATTGCGAAAGATCTTGAGGTTAAATATGTTTTGGCCGAATTGTGTCCGAACCCAATAAGTATTTTGCTGTTAAACCTAATTATGTATTTAGTAGTTCTAATGTAACTCAAGGGAGTTACATATTTTATTAAAATTATATAATAAACCAAACAAATACTATAAATGTCTAATTGATCCTATAATTACTCCTAATTATATCCCTAACCCTTCTGCCAACTCATAACTTACATAAGTTTTCAAATAATGATAATTAAAATAAATGTACCGAAGTATGGAATAACTTGAAAAAAAATAATTGTAAATTATCGGGTCATTACAATTGATCAGATATTGGACAGGCTAGCGGGGCATGAATATTACTGTTTTCTGGATGGGTACTCGGGCTACAACAAGATTGTGATAGCGCCAGAAAATCGGGAGAAGACGACATTTACATGTCCTTATGGTACCTATGCCTTTAGAAGAATGTCGTTTGGACTATGTAAGGCGCCTGGAACTTTTCAGAGATGTATGATTGCTATTTGCACCGATATGCTGGAAAAATTTGTTGAGGTATTCATGGATGATGTCTCAGTCTTTGGCGATTCTTTTTATAAATGCTTGAAGAACTTAGACGTTGTGCTTAGCCGATGTGAAGAAACCAATTTGGTACTTAACTGGGAAAAGTGCCACTTTATGGTTTAAGAAGGTATTGTACTTGGATATAAAGTGTCAAAGCAAGGGATTGAGGTTGACAAAGCAAAGGTTGAAGCAATTGAAAAGTTACCACCACCTATCACTGTTAAGGGCGTGCGTAGTTTCTTGGGACATGCGGGGTTCTATAGGTGATTCATTAAGGATTTTTCGAAGACAGCAAATCTCATGTGCAAATTGTTAGAGAAGGATGCAAAGTTTGAATTCGATAATGCCTGTCTGAAGGTGTTTGAAGAGCTGAAAAAGAGGTTGGTGACTGCACCAATTATTATTGCTCCTAATTGGTCTTTACCGTTTGAGTTGATGTGTGACGCGAGTGATATTATTGTTGGGACTGTTCTCGAGCAGAGAAAGGGCAGAATTTTTCACTCTATATACTATGCAAGCAAGACCCTTGATGCTGCTCAATCTAATTACACTACCACCGAGAAGGTGCTGCTGGCTGTTGTTTATGTTTTTGATAAGTTCAGATCTTACTTGGTGGGCACTCAGGTTATCGTTTACACTGATCATGCCACAATCCGGTATTTATTTGAGAAGAAAGCTTCCAAGCCGCAACTAATTCGTTGGGTTCTTCTACTCTAAGAGTTTGATATGGAGATCCGAGATCGAAAAGGGACCGAGTATCAAGTGGTCGATCACTTGTCAAGGTTGGAAGATAGAAAACATGTAGATGAAGGGCCTAAAATAAATGAAGTTTTTCCAGATGAGCAACTTTTTGCTCTACAGGTAACCGAGGTGCCCTGGTATAAAGATATGGTGAATTTGATGGTGAGTAATGTTTATCCACCTGATGCTACTGCTGAACAGAGAAGGAAACTCCTCCATGAGAGTAGATTTTACGTCTGGGATGAGCCATACTTGTATAAAACTGACCCGCACCAATTGGCGAGGAGATGTATTCCAAGTGAGGAAGTCGAGTTTGTGTTGCAAAGTTGTCATTCCTCTTCCTATGGTGGTCATCATAGTGGTGATAGCACAGCTACAAAGGTGCTTCAATCGGGGTTCTTTTGGCCTACTCTCTTCAAGGATGCTCCATTTTTTGTTAAACAGTGTAATCGCTGCCAAAGAACCGGTAACATCTCAAGGCGTCACGAGATGCCCTTGAGGAACATTTTAGAGATCGAGTTGTTTGATTGTTGGGAAATTGATTTTATGGGTCTGTTTCCACCGTCCAATGGCAACAAATATATTCTTGTAGCAGTCGACTATGTGCCGAAGTGGGTGGAGGCTGTTGCACTTCCAACCAATGATGCAAGTGTGGTAGTCAAGTTCTTGAAGAAAAATATTTTTACTCGCTTTAGGACACCACGGGCTATCATCAGTGATGAAGGTACGCATTTTTGCAATCGCTTATTCAATAAACTTTGGCCAACTATGGGGTGCATCACAAGGTAGCTACTGCTGGTCATCCTCAAACGAGTGGCCAAGTGGAGGTGTCGAATAGAGAGATAAATCAAATTCTTGAGAAAACCGTTCGCGCTTCGAGGAAGGATTGGTCTATGAAGCTTGACGACGCTCTTTGGGCCTATAGAACAGCTTTTAAAACGCCTATTGGAACCTCTCCATATAGGTTGGTTTATGGTAAGGCCTGTCACTTGCCTGTCAAGTTAGAACATAAGGCGTATTAGGCAATTAAAGAGCTCAATGTGGACATGGACTTAGCAGTTCAAAAGAGAATGCTTCAGTTGCACGAATTAGATGAGTTCCATTTCCACGCGTACGAGAATGCAAAATTGTATAAGGAACGAACAAAAAGATGGCACGATAAACATATTGAGCATCGTCAATTTGAGCTGGGCCAACTGGTGTTGTTGTTTAATTCTAGATTGAACCTATTTCATGGGAAGTTGAAGTCTAGATGATCGGGTCCCTTTGAGGTAGTTCGAGTTACGGCACATGGAGCGGTTAAGTTAAGAGCCCCGGATTTCGAGAAAATATTCTTAGTAAATGGGCAAAGAGTTAAGCGCTATTGGGGAGGGTTGGTGGATCGTCATACCTCTGTTGCATTGCGAGAGCCGTGAATTGTAATCGTCGTGCCGCGACGTTAACTATGGCGCTTCTCGGGAGGCAACCCTAGATTTGTATGTAAACGCAAAAGAAAAAAAAAAGAGTTGTGTCGCGACGTTAGATCAAGCGCTGGTTGGGAGGCAACCCAATTTTTTTTGTTTTCATCGTTCTTATTTATGCAATATTACGTAATTCTCTTTGTCATTTTTGTAAGGCTCAGAAAATTCGGTGTGTGAATTACGTGTTAAAATGGTGGTAGCACCACTTAGGCGAGAAGTTGCGGAGGTGTTAAAGTTTGAGGAAAAGTCCATACTTAATTATTTAAATGAGAAAGCGTCCTGTCGAGCGTCACTTTATATATAGCTTATAGAAAAACACTTCAGGCTGCAGCACGCTATAGCAGAAGCGTCGCATGCAACATAGTATGGAGTGGAACAGAGAGTCCATAATTTGGAAAGCAATCGTCAAGCGTCGCTTGGGTCATCGCCGATTAAAAAACAATCCAAGCAAAAAATCTGAGAAGCTACAAGTGAAGCGATGCTGAAAGAGTGAAACAGAAAACACAAAAACTTGGAAGCGATATGCCTACGCCGCTCAGCTCACAGCGTGCAGTAAATGCTTCAGACATGTTGCACGCGATCATCAGTGCGGCGCTCAGGGAACAACCTTCAAGGTTCCACACTTAGATATTTCTGGGAGAGAAACAACTAGAAGAAGCTATAGCAAAATCGACGCGTGCAACATCGCTTGGACTCAACCAAAAAGTCCAGAACTTGACACACGATTTTTAAGCGTCGCTTAGCTCATCACGGCTCAGTTCAATTTGAAAATTTTTGCAGGTTGACCCGGTTTCGACCCGTTAACCCGTGAAGTAAAAACATTAAAACACACAATTTCCTTTTCCCTCTTCCCTTGGGTTTAAACATAACATAAAACAGAGAACACGGTCCAAAGCAAAATCCACCTTCACAACTGAATTAAATTTCGATGCATCTTCTTCAACGTGTCACAACTGTTTTGGTAAGCTTCTCCCTCTCTGTTTTTCTCTCACCTTCTGCTGATCAGATTGTGAACTTCCCATCTCCCTTTCCCCTTAACTCTCATTGTGAGTGGTATGTGCTAAATCTTTGTGAAACGTTATCGGGTTAAATATAAATATGAACTCTGTTTGATTTACTCTGGAATTCTGTGAGCGATCTCCCATAAAAGTTTGGGAGTGTTCTTTACTTCTAAATATCCATGAAACTGAAACTTAAACCTGATGCACACAACATGTTTGACATAAAGCCGCAGTGAAGAAAACTTGAAACTTTGCGAATTCTTGAGTAGCATAGTTATATAAAAGGCATAAGTTGAATAAGTTGATGTCCGAATGATTGAATTGATTGCTTTTACTGCTCTTACTTGACGTGATCATGAGATACATAGGCCATAGGGCACTGTTGCACACTATATGCACCGAGATGTACTGATTCCCTTCCCCCCTGTCCTGTTAATTTTCCTTGATTAGTTTAGGTCAGTTAGTTGTTTTTCATGTCGTTTTCTTCCTTGTGATATAGTTCGAAGTAAGTGTGGGTTATTCCTATACCCCAGGGGTTGCCGCTTATTTAATTAGGATTCTAAAATTCGACTTTGTGGTGCAGGTATAATGGTGAAGACTGCACAGAAGACAGGCTCCTCCACTGCAGCACCGACTGCCAAAACGCCAAAACTGGGAGTTGCCTCGACTAGTAAAGCGCAAAAGGGCAAAGCAAAGGCTAAAGCAACGAGCAACGCAAAACCAAGGGTTCCGAAAGGGGCAGTTCCTATTCCAAAGCCAGGGGAAAGACGAGGTTTGGTTTGCCATTTGTGAGGAAAGGGTAAAGCCAAGCTTGGTACAAAAATGTTAAGCTGTCAGGCTACATTCCGGAACAAGCTATCGATGACAAGAAATTGATCCAAAAGTGTCGAGCGATAAGAGAAGCAATTCATGGGATGAAGTGGGATTCGGTATTTGAGAGTCCAGGGCATGTAAATCTTGATCTTGTGACTGAATTCTACGCTAATTGGAATCCGAATGAAGCATAGCAAGATGATGATATGGTACAGGTTTGGGGTTGTAAAGTGAAGTTGGATGCCACTGCCTTGTGGAATTTTTTAGGGGTGGATGATCATGATACGGAGGAGCTCAGAGACTTCATTAAGAGGCCTGATTATAAGGCTATGCGAGACACTCTATGTGGCGTGGATTCTACACATAAGTGGGAATGCTCAGAAGAAACTGGAAGGCACAAGAGTATGCTGTTCTCGAAATTTCAAAAGAAGGCCCGTGTCTGGATGATATTGATAGATGCTCGCATTCAACCATCCGGACATTTTTCTAGTGTGAACACAACGAGAGCCGGCATGATTTACTTCTTCATTGTGGAGAGGCCAGTAAACATTGAATACTATATGCTAAAAATGATGAGGAAAGCACGCCTAAAAAAGAAGTTTAAAAGGTTGTTTTTCTGTAATATTCTTACCCAATACTTAGAAAAGAAGGGGGTGCGTATGGATGCGATTGGTGATCGTATCGTCCTTAATATGGGAAAGAAAGTTGATATTGTAGCGGTGCAGGGGGTGATTGCTAGTGCCCCTGCCAAAATCACCGCGGATGAGTAGCGTGAAACAGACGCCAACCTGTCAGCTCGTAAATACATGATGATAGAATACTTAGCGAAGGCAGTAGGTATGGATATGCAGGCACTTGATCAAGCTGTTCCTTTGTTTGATTCATCCAAGCGACTGTTGGGCATGACTCAAAAAGTTGTGGTGCCCCCTGAGGAGGATGAGAACACAGATTCTGAGATAGTAGATAAAGACAAGGGCAGTGATGAAGATGAGAGTGGTAAAGAAGAAGAGGGTAGTGACGAGGATTAAGAGGAGGAGGAGGAGGCGTGCACTCCACCACATAGGCCTGGAGGTCCTTCGAGGGCTCAGGCAGTTGTCCCTACTACTACTACCTCCATGGTTGCTGATGATGACACTCCCAAGCATACTGAGCGGGAGGATTTCGATGAGGATGCGGCGGATTAGGTCATTTGGCCTTCAGGGAAGTTCCTTTACCTCTTGTTCTCTTTTTTTTTTTTTTTTTTTTTTTTGTTGCATTGAGGACATTGCTTAGTTTTAAGTGTGGGGTGGGGGAATTCCCAAATTCAGTTTTTAGGTTATGGATGACTGTACTAATAAAAAATTATTTTAAGCTAGTTTTATCTTAGTCACTTGACTTTATTTTTATTTATTTTTTGCTTTAACATAAAAAAAATTATAAAACTACTGAAAAACATTCCAAAAAGATTTTCTTTTTAGTTTTAATTAGTGGTACATGTCATCCGGCCCGTGGTTTTTCTAATGGCCTCGGTTCTTTTCCATGGGTAGACCTTTGAACCGGGTACTTTTTATTTTTAGGAGTAGCATAGTATTAGTTAATAGAGTATCTTTAGAAAATAAGAAAAAATGGTAGAATTCTAGGTGCCTTTGGTTTGTTTGATGTCGGTGAATGGTGATTTAGACTTGAGCATGTGCTATTTCTGAATCCCTTTTTGGTCTTAAAATTGTGATACATGCCTAGAAAAGTTTGAATGACCTTGTTGAGATGCTTAGGTTCAACTATTTGACTCTTTTGTGAACTATTGTGCCTTAGTGCTTAAATTTCAAGAGTTTCACCTTATTTGCTTAAACCGAGAGTTGGAATAGAATCGTCTTGACTGAACTATGTTCCATGTGTGATGTGAGGTATCCTTTCTTATGTTCTGTTTTGATTTCTAGAACTTGCCCCGTGTGTGTTCAAAGTAGAATCCTAGGTTTACTCTAGTCGGGAGATGATACAGGCGTTTCTTTGATAAATCTTTTTAACCTTCATTAGCCTACCCTTTAATATTATCCTTATTAAGCACTTTTGAGCCTATTGACCTTTTTGTTGGCACCCATATTACAAGCCTTATCCCTTTTGTTCGTAATTGCCTTTTTTTGAACCCTTACTCCTTTGAGCACTTTAATTGAAATATGTGATATTTATGGAGTTGTGGTTGGAGAAAATGGATAGCTTCTGAGTGGAACCAATGAAAGAAAAAATATGGTGCATTTTGAAAAAAAAAAAAGGAATAAACAAAAGTGCATTGACAAGGTTGAGAAAAACATTGAAAAGAAAGAAATGAAAAAGAGAAAAATAAAGAAAACAAAAGAAAAAAAACTCTCAATCCTTGCTAGCGTTGTGCAAAAAGTGAAGTTGCAAATTGCTTAAAATTGAGAGGGAAATTCTTATGTGTATGTTTGGGCAGTTGCTTGGTTGGTTTGCGAAGAATTGTGGAAAAATTGAAAGTGATGTATTAAAGTGCTTAGGGAGGTGTTGACACCGATTTTGTCCCTCAATTTTCTAAAATTGGCTATAATTTAACTTAAATGTACAATTTGGCTATTTGTACAAGATGTGCATTAGAAACCATGCATTTACATGCGTTATCCCCTACTTATATACTCCATATGTCCCATTTTGTTTGTCATATTTTCCTTATTAGTCTGTCCCAAAAGATTGTCATATTTTTAAATTTGGAAATAAGTCAACTTCAAAGTTACTTTTTGACTCATTTATAGCCATACAAATATCTATGGCTCAGTTTAGACTACAAATTCCAAAAGTCTTCCCTTCTTTATTAAACTTTGTGCCAAGTCAAAGTACGACAAACAAAATGGGACGGAGGGAGTATTACATACCTAAATGTGGCTATATTACGTAATTTTACATTATTTAGGCTGTTTATCAAACTGTGAATATTTGTGCAATTTAATACATTCATAATATATCACATAATTGCATTATTTAGGCTACATGTCAAATTTGTATCAATTTGTGGTCATTTATGTAGATTAGTAATTATCTGTGATTACCTATATTTAAGTAATTTTATTTGAGTTTATTTAATAATTATTTGTGCGTTTTATAAAATATATATATCTATATTTTTATTTACACCTTTAAGTTGAATATTGGCCAATTTAAAAGAAAATGTCCATTTTTCTATTTGCTTATTTTGCTTCTCCGTCTAGGTACATCCATTCTGTTAGAAATCAATTGCGATTTTCTTTCAATCATTTAGTTCAAATTCTCTTGAATATTCATATAATTAGTTTATTCCAAAATATTTCTGTTTTCCATTATTTTGAAAATCCTCTTTTGTCTTGAACCTAGACAAATGTTCGTCTAGATACGTTCGTTGCTCCCAACGCACACGCAAGTATACGCGATCGATAAGTAATAAAGTGATAAATCGAATATCGCTCCCACGAGGACTAAGCAGACTAATACTTCGCAAACAATTCCTACAAGCTACTCAGGGATCTTTTTCTTTGGTTGTAAGAGTTTTTATAACTAATTGCAGTAATTAAAGTGCTAGAGGTGTAGTCAAGCAATATGCAATACTTTGGTTGTTAACAATATTAAGAGGACGGTCCAGGGTCAGAGTTACGAACAATCCAGTTGATGTATCCAATTGATTCCACTCCTTAAATCCCGGGTTACTAACTGATAGAGTAAATGTAACTGTGAAAACCTTTCAGTTCTTCATAGTCTATGCAAGCTACTTCAATCCCTATATGTCTATGGGTTAAATCACATGCACGCATTAACGATTCATGTAATGAGTTAAACTAGGCAAGCAAGTATATGTCTATCCTACTCGCAAATTGGTTCCCCGATGCCCGGGTTCACAAACTAGTTTTATTCTTTCTTATTACGTAATTAAATTCCCTCTTTCGAGTTCAATCCAAATACCATAGATAATGTATAATTATCGAGCTCTAACAATTACACATGTGAAATCAAGAAAGAATAAGCAACCCGTTATGGGATTCAATCAATGGGAATCAATCTTCAAACAATCAACCTTCATGTAATACTCTAACCCTAGAACGTAAAGTTTAGCCACACATATTCATAATCACAAGGCAAAGATTTGGTGTAATAATAAAGTAAATGATGTAATAGATGAAAGATTAGGAATAAACCCTTGTTCAATGAGTATGTTGCTCTCAATATTGCTCCAAAGTATCAACTCCCTTTCAAAAACTAAGAAAAAGACTATTTATAGTGTTTACAAACACCTAGTAATAAGTTAGACCCAATAATAGACGGAATAGGAAGTGAAAAACCGCACAAGGGGCGCTATAACGGGCGCCCCGCGCCTCGTAAAGCGCCACAACAAGCAGACCCCGTCGAATTCCGGGCGCTTTTGGGGTGCCCCACGTGAGATACAGCGCTGGGGCACTGGGCGCTATAACTGGCGCGCCACGTGCCCCAAAGCGCCCAGCCAAATTGCCTTATTCCTTGGTCCGAAATCGTGCTTGTGTCGTGCCCTCGTGTGCTCAATCCAATCCTCAATCATTCTTCAATCAATTCTTGCTAAATCAAGCTCCTAAAAGCTCCAAATGCACCGCGTAACAACCTACACACGCACGACATCAAATTAGTGTAAAACCACATTCACAAACTATCAAACGAGCGCATAACAAGCTCAAACATGCGGAAATATTAAGGAAACCTTGGCATAAAATGCAAAACATCAACACCCCACACTTGAACCTTTGCTCGCCCTCGAGCAAGTCACATCTCACTTCTCAACCTAGGTAAAACAGGTCTGCCTATGACTATGGTTGATACCGACCATTGAACCAATGCACACATGACTACTATGGATCCACAACATGCCAACAAATTATGAAAACAAAAAATATGAGAACAACCACCCCAAAATAGCTCAAATACACAAACTCAACATAATGCAACCATGCTCCCACAAAATCACACCTATCTACTCAACCAAGAACCATCAACTTCACCTATTTCATGCAAACCACGTGCCCTCACCAATATGAAGCAAAAGAGTGCCCCCCCTCCCCCCCAAAAATCACACCCAAAATCAATATCATGAATAGAACGGTGGCAATACAAATGAATTCACTCACTCTCATGAAAGTCTCACATGTCACACACAACGTACCATAGGCTTGCCCGTAGTGTAGGACTCTACTAATGTAAGCTCACTCCAATCGGGATTCACTAGGACTTTAGAAAGGTCGTAATGTAGGCTAAGGGGCGGGTAGGATACATATGGTAATAGTGACTACCTCCCTAAACACTTTAATACATCACATTCAAGTTAAGCATCAATCTCATCAAGCCACCCAATCAACACTTCTACACATACACCTTCTCACAAGTAGCATTTTTCTATTAAGCACACACTAGCAAGGAATGGATATCTTTTTCTCTTTTTATTTCCTTCTTTTTTTTTCTTTTCACAATTTTTTCTTTCTTTTCAACTTTGCTATTTTTTTCTTTTCAATTTCATTATCTTCCACTCTTGCCAATGCTTTTCACTACTTCACAATTTTTACAATTATTCCCCTTCATTAGCTCCACTCAAAAACCTCCCAAAATTCAACCACAACTACCACATACCAACACAATATCAATAAAGTGCTTAAGGAGTAAAGGGTCAAAAGAGTCCATTTAGAAAAAATGGGTAGGCTCGGGGTGTGGGTACCAACAAAAAGGGTCCAAGAAATCACAACAATAATTTTTTTCCAAGGTATATATGTAAGGGTAGGCAAATCAAAAGAAGGCCTTGTATCATTTCCCGACTAGAGCAAACCTAGGATTTCGCTTTGCACACACACGGGGCAAGTTCTAGACATTAATTGCAACATGGAGTAAACAAGAACATGCCTCACACACACATCACACATGGTCCACACAAAAAGGTTCCATCAACAACTCTCAACTAAGCATCTAGAATGCACTTTGTGGAAATTTAAGCACTCATGCGCAAAGGCTCGCAATCAAGTCAAGCAAGCGGACTCAAGCATCTCAAGGGGGTCGTTCCATGTTTTTCCTAGGCATGCATCAAATTAAAACCAAGGACACCACAAATAGCACATGCAATCAAGTTCAAGTCCACCGGTATCAAACAAATCAAAGGCACCTAGCATTCTACCTCTTTCCTTCATCTTGGGTCATCTACAACTAACTATCCTAATCCTAAAAAAATAAAAATACTACCCGGTTCAAAGGCTTCCCCGTGGAAAAGAACCGAGGTCATAAGAAAAACCACGGGGCGGATGACATGTACCACTAATAAAACTAAAAGGAAAATCTTTTTGGAATTTTTCATTGGTTTTCTAATAATTTTTTTTTTTCATATATTAAAGCAAGAAAGAAATCAAAATAAAGTCAAGTGACAAAAGAAAAATCCTATGGTACATGCATCCTAACTTCAAAAATAGATAAAGGGCAGTTCCCCACCCCACACTTAAACTAAGCAATGTCCTAGTGCGACAAAGAAGTAAGTGCAAAAGTAAAAGAACCTGCCCTGAAATCCGGGTGGTGCGCAGGAGTGTGGACCTAATCCTCCTCCTCATCAGAGCCACCGCCCTCAGCATCAGACTCCTCAACCTCACTGTCCGGATCATTAGCAATAACATCTGAATCCGTGTTCTCATCCTCCTCCGGAGACACCTCTCTAGCTCGAGTCCTGCCTAGCAGACCCTTCGAGGTCTCCAGTAGAGGGACAGTGCGATCAATAGCAGCAAAATCTACGCCCGACCGCCGGGCCATCTCCTCCATCATCAAGTACTGACGCGCAGTCAAGTTGGCGTCTGCCTCCCGCCACTCATCTACCGTCAGTTTCACCGGCGCAGTAGTGGTCACACCCTTGACCGAAGCAATATCAAAAGGCTTCCCTATGTCAGGGACAATGCGATCCCCAATCTCATCTACGGGGACGCCAGACTGCTCCAAGTAGCGGGTCAAGATGTTCCCACAGTATAAGCGACTACATGAATCAGACTTCCGTTGCTCTCTCATCACGCGCAACATGTAGTAGCCTATGTTCACCGGCCTCCCAGTCATAAAGAAGTACACCATGCACGCCCGAGTCTTGGTGACCTCGGAATAATGGGAAGATGGTAGTATACGTGCATTGATAAACCGCATCCACACACGGGCCGGTTTAAGAAACTGCGAGAAGTACATGAACTTGTGTCTTCCGGTGGCAGTGCGCTCCCACTTGTGGGTGGAGCCCTCGCCACATAATTTGTCTCGCAGAGCCTTGTAATCACGCTTTTTGATGTACTCCTTCATATCATCACAGTCAGGGTCCTCGACCCCCAAAAAGGCATTCAATGCCGTAGGATCCAACTTCACTTTCACTCCCCGCACTGTCACCATATCATCCTCCTTCTATGCTTCATTCGGCTCCCAGTTGGCATACAGTTCTTGCACCATATCCAAGTTGGCGTGCCCCGGACTCTCAAACACCGAGTCCCATTTTAGAGCAATGATCGCCTCGGCCACACTTCGGAATTTTTGCATCACCCGTCTTTTATCAATGGCTTGCTCGGGGATGTATCCCGCAAGCCGCACACTCTTATACCATGTTAGGCATTCACCTCTCTTAACAAAAGGGATGCCATAACGGGTCTTTCCTCCGGGACGTGGTATCGGCACCGCGTCCTTAGGAATCTTAGCCTTGCCTTTAGCCTTTGTTTTGGCCTTGGGCTTGGCTGGTGCCTTGCCCTTTTGCTTTGTGGTGGAAGGCCCAGCTTGAAGTGTTCTCCTCGGGCCCGCAGCGGAGGAAGAGCTCTTGCTTGGCAAAGGAGTGGTCACCATGGTACCTATACAACAATGGAAGATCAATGTGAGATGGATAGATAGGCACCAAAACTATACAATTCAAGCTCAATTGGTGGGGTACCACCCCACACTTATCACACACTTTATGTCAAGCATTCAACTCAATGGCACGAACAACCCCACACTTAAGCAAAACTAGCTTCGGGCAAAGTATGCCACGTTTTTGAATATTCAAGATCAAGCTAGTGTGGGTGCATCATGATCAAATCTTATGTGTGTGCAACACCTAATGTCCATTAGAATCCTAAGGAATGCATTGCTACTCAATAATTCGCAATGTTATTGAATTTTTATCATTGAGGCTTTTTCACAAACACTTGGTGTGTGCACACTTTGAAACTAGCAATTTCAATGAGTTTTGGAATGTGCCAACCCTCCCAAATTGTTGGGAGATCTCTTTTTACAACTCACAAGCTATCTATCTAGCACCATTAGCAATTTAAACACAACAACCATTAATTTTATGAGTAAACTTGTAACTAGCTAAGAAATCATCCATGAACAAGAATAAGTGCAACTTACATGTTAATGAAGAGAAGAAGGGAAGAATTTACTTACTTGAATGTGTTAGAGTCGATTGCACAAGATTTGGAATGATTCCAAGTGTTAGAGGTGAATTGGTGAGTGATTAGAGAGTAATTGGAGTGAAAATAGTGAAGACTTAGGTGTTGGGATCGGGTATAAGGGGATGGGGGATACCGGGTCGCAGGTCAAAACCCGTTTGACCCGGAAACTTACAAAAAAAAAAAAACAGCCGGGCGCGTTAGGCGCCGCGGCGCGGGCCCAACGCGGTGGGAATTTCTGACATTCTGCTAGCCATGGCGCGGCGGGGGGCGCGGGGCGCTTCCCAACGCGCCAGGCTTCTTTTTCCAGCTCTCCTTTTAGCGCTTTGGGGGGCGCGGGGCACTCCCGAACGCGCCCGAGCACGTTTTTTCGCACCGAATTTCGATTCCAAGTGCAACCCCAAGCGCGGGATATGTCTCGGGACGTCCCGTATCCCTCCATGCATTAATTTCACCATTTTTAGCTCACCCGATACCTACAAAAACGACACACAAAAACAACAAACTATGTGACACTATAAAACAAAAACTACTAAACTATTACAAGTACAAGCTCGGGTTGCCTCCCGAGAAGCGCCTTATTTAACGTCGTGGCACGACGGGTATTGATCAAGGGTCCCTCAAAGTAATTGAAGTGCGGTGATTCACCGCACCTCCCCAATATCATTTCACCCGTTGACCATTAAGCAAAAATGTGTTCTCAGAATCTGGGGCTCTCAATTCAACCGCTCCATGTGCGGCAAACGAACAACTTCAAAAGGCCCCGACCACGACTTCAACTTGCCCGGAAATAATTTCAACCTCGAGTGGAACAACAATACAAGCTGCCCGGGCTCAAAAGAACGACGCTCAATGTGCTTATCATGCCATTTTTTTGTCCGTTCCTTATATAATTTCGCATTTTCATACGCATGGAAACGGAACTCTTCAAGTTCATGCAATTGGAGCATCCTCTTCTCACCCGCTAAGGCCATATCAAGGTTGAGCTTTTGAATTGCCCAATACGCCTTATGCTCTAATTCCACCGGCAAGTGACAGGCCTTACTATAAACAAGCCTATATGGAGAGGTTCCAATAGGTGTTTTGAAGGCGGTACGATAGGCCCAGAGAGCATCATCTAACTTCATAGCCCAATCCTTCCTCGAGGCATTCACAGTCTTCTCAAGGATTTGCTTGATCTCTCTATTAGACACTTCCACTTGGCCACTAGTTTGGGGATGATAAGCAGTAGCCACCTTGTGGCGAACCCCATACTTAGCCAACAATTTATTGAACAACCGGTTACAAAAGTGCGTACCTTCATCACTGATTTTAGCCCGTGGTGTCCCAAAACGAGTGAAAATATTCTTCTTCACGAACTTCACCACCACACTCGCATCATTTGTTGGAAGTGCAATAGCCTCCACCCATTTAGACACATAATCAACTGCTACTAGGATGTATTTATGGCCCATAGAAGGTGGGAATGGACCCATAAAATCAATACCCCAACAATCAAACAGCTCAATCTCCAAGATATTGTTCAAAGGTATCTCGTGACGCCTAGTAATAGTCTCTGTTCTTTGGCAACAATCACATTGCTTCACTAATGCGTGAGCATCTTTAAATAAAGTAGGCCAAAGAAACCAGATTGGAGTACCTTTGCAGCTATTCGATCTCCGCCAAGGTGGCCACCATAAGGAGAGGAATGGCAGCTCTGTAGAATCAGCTCTACTTCTTCCCTTGGAATGCATCTCCTAGATAGTTGATCAACTCCTATCTTGTACAAATAGGGCTCATCCCACACATAAAATCTACTCTCATGAAGGATTTTACGCTTCTGCTCAGCAGTTGCCCCAGGGGGATACACATTACTCACAAGTAAATTTACCATGTCAGCATACCATGGCACCTCAGCTGCATCAAGAGCAAAAAGTTGCTCATCAGGAAATACCTCTTTAATCTCGGGCCCTTCATCTACATGATCTCTATTCTCCAACCTTGACAAATGATCAGCAACTTGATTCTCAATCCCCTTGCTGTTACACTTTATGCACCTCCTTGAGACACTAGAAGGGGGAGATTGAATAGTGTCCTCCGATTTTCGTTCAAGAACTCTGTTCTTCTGGAGAAGAACCTAGTTCTCAGATTTTCTCTTCTGCTAACACTGAACCACACAAAAACATACACACACGAACACAAGGATTTTTACCTGGAAAAACTCCTTGCTCAAGGGAGAAAAAACCACGACCTACACTCTGGGATTTTAGCACTGAATCCACTAACACAAGAGCAATGTTTCTGATTACAAACTCTGTAACCAAGGGGCTACACTCTAGACCCTACTTACTACTCAAAGCTAGACTCTAGCTTCTCAGTCAATACACAACAATTCACCTAATACATGTGCTTCTGAATAAGCTAATAGGTAAAACTATGAAATATCTAATTTAAGCCAACTTGCAAATTGACGAACCTAGACAGAAAAATCTAGTCTCGTTACTCTGTTTGCACACAAGTTGTCTTCTGCTGATTATTCACGTAGAAAGATTCTGGATCGCCTTTGTATGCTCTCGTCTCTCTATTTGTGAAAAATCACTCTTGGCCGCTGCTGCTACTTGCATATATATGGGTCTTCTTAACCCTAGTAGAGTTCTACAAGGAATCCTGTTAATTAAGGCAAGTCAGGATTTCCCAGTAACTCCTTTCCTTGTTGAAGTCCAACTCCTTTTCACACTTCGCAGACACAGCTTGGATACAACTTCTTTTAGTCTGACTAGGATGTATGTTCAATCACACGCCACTACTCCTAGTTCGGCAGGGATTTGCAACCCGTACTCTTTTCGATCACCTGTGCCCTTCATTCTAAGGACCTGGTCCTTAGTGAGAACCTAGGAGTCCTTCTTGTTTTTCATGCTTCAAAACCAGCTCTCAACAAATTCCCCCTTTTTGATGATGACAAACAAATGTTGCCCAAGAACCTGAGTAGACAAAAATAGACAAAAAATACCAGCAAACAAACAAAAATGGTATAAAAAATAGATGATGAATTAGGTCACAAACACTCCAACATTTCCATCTTCCCCCTTTTGGCATCATTAAAAAGATTCGAATCCCTGCATGAACCTGCCAGTGAAACTTAGTCTAAAGCACAAGGCAACAAGTCAGTAATAATAGCACATATAAGCAAGAATAAGGGCCCAATCAGAACCAAGGACTAAAGCAGAAATCATGCATAAACATAAGAAAATTTAAAATCATCATCTAGGTTGTGTCAGCAGCACAACCCCAATATTTAGTACACAACAGAACAAATTGTCTTAAACATCCAACAATATGACATCAAGGAGATCATAAGAGAGGGTAGACAACAGGTGAAAAGAAGGAATTAGAGCAGAATGGGATAGGACAGGAGGATTCAAAGCTGAACATTGAAGTGTTTGAGAAGTTCCTCAAGTTGCTTCGTATTTTTGGCCCTTTCCATCAAAAACTCGGCCTCATACTTGTGGCAAGCTATCTTCAAACGATCAATCTCTTGATCCTTCAACTTCAGCTGTCTGTGGAGCTCTGTGTTTTCTTCATTCACCTCCAGGACATGCGTCTCCAGCTCCTTCACAGCATCAATGGCCTCCTCGGGTCCATAATCCTCACTTTCCTCCTCCTGCTCTTGCTTGGCCTGCATGGGTCTCTTTGAAGCTCTGCTTTCTCTGAAGAAGTCACAGTTTTTCAGCACATTAATCCCAAACATCTGGTGAATGGTTGGCTTCTTCCCAGCTTCTAAAGGAACCCCAAAGTGCTCTAGAACCTGCTGAGTGATATAGGAATGAACAAGGGAGTGTGGCTTCTGCTCAGTAGTAGCAATTCTTTTGATGTGTCTAATTATCAGCCCAGGCAAATTAATCTTCACTCCCCTGTCCAGCAGATCCATGTACGTTAGGTCCAAAGCACTGGCCTCACAGTTCCTCTCTCCTCTTGGTAGAAGAAACCTGTGCACAAATTCAAACAACAGTTGATGTGCAGGTTCCATTTCTTTCTTGTCTACCTTCCTCTCCTTTCTCAACTTGGGTTTCCCTGAGAATTTCTTGACAACAGCTAAAGGAGTGACTCCATCAGTCCTCTTTGGTCACTTGAGCTTAATGTACCTGCAATAACCTTCTGCTGGTATGTCAAGAATTATCCCAAGCTCAGGTCTCCCAAATTCAATCTCCACACCTTTCACAGTGGTAAACACCCTCCTAGCATTGACTCTGCAGTTCGTATAGAACTCTCTGACCTCTTCAACATACAGCTTCCTGTCTTTGTTGCTAAACAACCCCCAACCAGCCTTGGTGTCCAATCATTCTGAGTAATGGCTTCAAATGAAACTCTTTCTCATCATGCAGGATGCTGCCATGCAACACCTGATGTTTAGAGAAGAAAGCCACTCTGTCAGGTTCATCCTCACTGCCTCTTCTTCTTCTTCTTGTCTCAGCTTCACTGTCAGTATCTGAGTCACTAGGCTCAGCATAACTACCTGTATCATCATAACTTTCCTCCTGGTTTTCCTCAGCTCTTTTTTCTTCCTCCCTCTTCCTAGCTTCTCTCTCTCTGACATTAGTTACTGTTCTCTCCAGCTTTCCAACCTTTTCCAATTGTTGTTTTAAGACAGACCTGGTGCCAACCCTTCTAGCCACAGGTTCAACCTTGTCAACACTGCCACTCTCATCACAATCTTCATCAACTAGCCTTGTCTTCAACACTGGTTTTCCCCCTTTCACTAACCTTCTTCTCTTTTCAGGCTCCACTATATTTTCTTTCAGGAATACAACTTCCTCCTCCTCTTCCTCCCCTGCCAATTTTTCATCTTCTTCTCCAAACTTCCTTTTTCTTTTTGGTTCTTCAACCATTTTGGGAGTTTCTCTTTGTTCAGTCTTCTCCAACATTGCCTCCTTCTTTCCTTCTTCCTCAGAATCTGTCCAATCTATGTCTGCATCATCAACCTCAGTTGAATTTGGGCAAGCAACAGGCTCTTGCACCAAATTCTCTGGGGCTTCAGCAGATTCAAGTCCTCTAATGGCTGGACTTTCTGGCACAGATTTTTCCTTAGCTCTCTCAGCCCTATCATCCTCCTTGAACTTCTCTACTACTGTTTCTGCAACATTCAAACTTACACCAGACTCAACTACCACAGGCACATGCACTCCTTCTTCTATGTTCATCTCCTACGTGATCACGCTATGCCTCACATGAGTTCCCCCTATCTATTTGTTCAACATGCTCAACACCTATTATTTTATCTAATCCAGACACTAGGGTTTCAGTTTCTGCCATTCCAGGGCTTTTCATATCTACTGAAGTAACAGATGTAGATAAGATAGGAACGGGGATTACCTCATTTCGTGTTTGTGATGAACTTTGTGCGATGGGTGTGGTGGAAGTCGTCCTTAACCTCAACTTCTTTATCAGCTTTTTGTCCCTTTTTTGAAGAATTTTTGCTCGGGCCTTTGCAATCCTTTGGGCAAGTGTAGATGGTGGTGGTTTTTCAGACATCTTGATACGGTTTTTATGTATAGCCACAGAGATAGACAGTATTTTCTGGTGTTAGGGTTTTGAGAGAATTTTGATTTTGGAAAGAAGAATTTTAGAGGTTGGGAGGTAAGGTTAAGAGGGGAGGGGTTTCGGTGACTTGACAATGCCTTGGGAAGCCAAGGTTATAATGATAAAAAAAAAAGTAGCTTTTTGAAAATTTTTGAAAACCGGGAAGGATTAAGAGTTTTGACGGTTATGGACTTAATTGATTAGTGGGGTCCAAAAATCAATTAAAATTCTACCCAGAAAAGGAATGTGTTCCTATAATTCTGGACAGTTATAAGAACATGGAGGATCTCCTTTGACACACGTGTGATTGACAATTTTAATTCCGTTATGACTTTTAACATGTAGAGTAGTGTGAGTGTACCTGGACATGATTCCTCATGCTTTGACTGATTCCTTCTTAGTACATGGTAGGTTCTTCATGGGATCACATTATTCTTACCTGGTGCTAAAAAACTGAACAGGTGTACTAACAAAAGTACCATGTTAGACTGAATATCAATGACAAAATTCAAATATAGACAATCGAATACTCTACTAACCAATCATGAGGATTTTCCTGCTGGATCATCCGTGTATTTTGGTCATCCCTAATTCCAACTTGTTCCTATCAAACTGCACTTTGTTCAAAGCTTTAGTAAAAATGTCAGTAATTTGATCCTCAGTCCTGCAAGAATTCATAGTGATTAGACCCTTTTCCACGTTATCTCTCAAGAAATGGTGTCTAATATCAATGTGCTTGGTTCTTTTATGTTGGACTGGGTTCTTGGCAATGTTCACTGCACTGGTATTGTCACAGAAAATTTGCACAGCTCCACACTTGATGCCGAAGTCATCCAGTTGTTGTTTGATCCACAGCAATTGTGAACAGCATAATGCAACTGCTACATACTCGGCTTCAGCAGTTGATAAAGCAACATAGTTTTGCTTCTTTGTAGCCCAGGAGATCAAACAAGGACCAAGAAAGTGTGCCATTCCTGAAGTGCTTTTCCTGTCCACCAAGTGACTTGCATAGTCTGCATCAGCAAAACCAAATAGTTCAAAAGTACCTCCTCTTGGGTACCAGAGACAGTGATCCTGAGTTCCTTTCAAGTATCTCAGGATCCTCTTCACAGCAGTCAAATGTGATTCCTTAGGTTTGGACTGAAATCTAGCACACAGTCCTACACTGTATACAATATCAGGCCGACTGGCTGTGAGGTAAAGAAGTGATCCTATGATTCCTCTATATTTGGTCTCGTCTGTTGAAGGACCGAGTTCATCCATATCCAGCTTTGTCCCAGGTGCAATGGGAGTAGTCATTTCCTTTACTCCTTCCATGTCAAACTTCTTCAGTAGTTCCTTGACATACTTCTGCTGGTGAATCATAGTTCCTTCAGGCATTTGCTTTATTTGCAATCCAAGGAAGAAATTCAGTTCTCCCATCATGCTCATTTCAAATTCACTTCCCATCAGATCAGCAAAGCCTTTGCATAACCTCTCATCAGTGGCTCCAAAAATAATATCATCAACATACACTTGAACCACCAACAGGTCCTTTCCTTTCTTTTTGAGGAACAGTGTGTTGTCAATCTTTCCTCTTAAGAACCCATTCTTCAATAGGAAACCCGATAGCCTTTCCTACCAAGCTCTAGGGGCTTGCTTCAGTCCATAGAGAGCCTTGTCCAGTTTGTAAACATGATCAGGGAATTCATTATTCACAAAGCCTGGTGGCTGTATAACATAGACTTCTTCATTCAGGTATCCATTTAAGAAGGCACTCTTCACATCCATCTGATATAGTGTGAACTCCATATATGTAGCAAAAGCAATTAGCATTCTGATAGCCTCCATCCTTGCCACAGGTGCAAAGGTTTCATCGTAATCAATTCCTTCTTCTTGACTATAGCCTTGCACTACTATTCTTGCTTTGTTTCTCGTCACTATGCCATGCTCATCTAGTTTGTTCCTGAATACCCATTTGGTTCCAATTATTGATCTGTTCTTCGTCTTAGGAACCAGATGCCATACTTTGCTTCTTTCAAATTGATGTAGTTCCTCCTGCATAGCCAAAATCCACTCTGGATCTTCTAGAGCCTCCTTCACATTTTTTGGTTCCAGAGTTGAAAGAAAAGCAAAGAAAGCACAGAAATTCTTCAAGGCTGACCTGGTCATGATTCCTGTATCTAGTTCTGATAGGACATTCTCCAAAGGATGGGATCTTTGGTATTTCCATGGTCTTAGTTTAACATGACTGGAAGAACTCACGTTATCATCCTGGTGAGTTTCTTCTTGACTTGCTGGATCATCAGTTTCATCAGCAGTTCCCCCTGTCAGATTTACCCCTTGATCCAATACACTTGGATCTTCTCCTGATGTCTCCTTGTCTTCAGAATCTTCCAGTTCATGCACACCTTCTTCCCTGTTAAGCCCAATTTCTTGATCATCTGTCTTACGTTCCTCCAGTGCCCTGTTTGATTCATCAAAGACCACATGCATACTTTCTTCCACTGTCTGTGTCCTTTTATTAAACACTTTATATGCCTTGCTCTGAGTCGAATAACCAAGAAATATTGCTTCATCACTCCTAGCATCAAACTTTCCCAGGGGTTCTTTTCCATTGTTGTGCACAAAGCATCTGCACCCAAAAGGTCTTAGGTGAGCAATGTTTGGCTTCCTACCTCTGAGTAACTCATATGGAGTCTTGTCAAGAATTGCTCTGATTGAACATCTGTTCAGCAAGTAACATGCAGTATTTATAGCCTCAGCCCAAAAATTTCTTGCAAGACCACTTGACAACAGCATAGTCCTGGCCATATCTTCCAGAGATCTGTTCTTCCTCTCTACCACTCCATTTTGTTGGGGAGTTCTTGGAGCTGAGAAGTTATGATCTATGCTGTTCCTTGCACAATATTCAGAAAATTTCGAGTTTTCAAACTCAGTTCCATGATCAGATCTGATGCTGATAAGATCCAGACTTAACCTCTTCTGAACTACACCAGCCCAGTCTTTAAAGCTGTCAAAGTCTTCATCTTTAGTTGCCAAGAACAGAGTCCACGTGTATCGAGAGTAGTCATCAATAATTACAAACACGAATCTCTTTCCTCCTCTACTTCTGACTCTCATATGTCCACACAGATCCATATGCAGTAGTTCCAGTGGTTTTGATGTGCTTACCACCTTCTTGGACTTGAAGGACGATTTCACCTACTTTCCCTTCACACACGCATCACACATCTTAATGTTTTCAAATCTCTTACTTGGCAGTCCGCGAACCAGCTCCTTTGATACAAGCTTGTTCAGTTGTGAGAGACTTGCATGTCCCATTCTTTTGTGCCACAGCTGAGAATCACTCTCCTGCACATTTAGGCATGTAAGGTTGCTTTCAGGTAATGACTTCAGCGATGCCTTGTAAACATTGTTCACCCTTTTTCCTTCCATTACAATTTCTCCACTCTGTAGGTTCTTCACAATGCATCCTATAGATGTGAACTTTACTTCATTTCCTCTGTCACATAGTTGGGAGATACTCAACAGATTGTGTCTAAGACCATCAACACAGTAAACATTCTCAATGGCGTGATCTAGAGTTCTCCCAATCTTTCAAATTCCAACTATTTGACCACTTTTTCCTCCTCCGAAGGCCACACTGCCTCCTTGAAATGCTGCAAGTGAGAGAAAGTTTCTTCTATCTCCTGTTATGTGCCTCGAACAACCACTGTCAAGAATCCAGCCTGGGTTGTTCTCCTTCACTCCAGCCTGCAAAACAAATTAAGGGTTAGACTTAGGAACCCAGACAAGCTTGGGTCCCTTCTTACTAGAAAATGGATAAATTAGGTTCTGTCTAGCCCATTTAGGTAAAGCACTTCTTTTGTTTTTATCCTTTGCCCTGCTTACGTGTATACATTTTTGTTTGATATGACCTGTTTCACCATAAAAAGTACACAGCATGTTGCAGGGTAACCCTACGTACTTGCTTTTAGGATTATAGGGAGGCAATGGTTTCTTGAATCCTAATCCTTGTTTTCCCCTATTTTGATTTTCAAGGACCCAGTTCATTGCCTCTGATGATTTGTTCCACTTAGTTAACCTGGTAAGCTCAAAATTTGCTTTTTCAACCTTTTGACTTAGGACCTTGTTCTTCTCAGTTTCCTGATATAGAATTTCATTTGCCCTTTTTAATTCATTTTCTAAAAAGGTTTGAAATTCACTTATTACTTGCTTACCATTAGCACTTTCTTTTAACTGATTGCATTCTAGTTCAAGATCAGTAATTTTAGAGTTGGACACCAGAGTCTGTCCTTTCAAAACGGCATTGAATTCTTCTAGTTCAATGTTCTGTTCTAGGAGACTCTTGTGCTCAGTTCTAAGATTACTTAGTTCTTCAGCTAGTTTGTCTTTTTCAAGCTTCTCATTTTCATAACCCTCAATCAAGGTGACAGTGATTAAGATCAGATTTTCAGAAGAGTATGAATGCAAGGTTTCTTTTAGTTCAGATAGACATACCTCTGCAGAGTGAGCGTCTTCAGTTCCATCTGTTGCCATAAGAGCTGAGTCCTTCTTTTGAACATCATCTTAGTACACCTCTTTCAGTCTTTCCCAGACTTCCTTGGCTGACTTGCACTCAGAAATTTTAGCCAGCACGTCATAGGTAAGTCCTCTTTTCAAGTACCATTCAGCTTTTGCATTTGCCTGAAGCCAGTCAAGGTCTTGGGGATCCAGTTCTTCCACCTTCTTTGGAACTAAGACACCATTTGCAGCCCTCTTCACTGGGACGTGAGGTCCTCTTTTCACAATCAGCCAAAGACTATAGTCTGTAGCTTGCAAGAAGGTCTTCATCTGTTTCTTCCAGTTCCTGTAGTAGGTTCCATTAAACACAGGGGGTTTTGATGGATCTCTTCCTCCTATCATCTCTCGAAGATCTTCTTCATCAAAACTATTCTCTGACATACCCATCAGTGCCAGTGGTGAGTCATCTCCAGAATCCTTTTTATGATCGGATTCACCGTCAGTAGGTCCCCATGTGGCATAGAATGCCTCCTTTCTCTTCCTTTATCTGCTCTGAAGTTTGGAGGTCGTCTTGACTTCCTTTTATCTTTATCAGCTTCCTTTGGTGTCTCCTTCTCCTTTTCCTTGGATGCTTTATTTTTCATCCATTCTATTTCCCACATAGGACAATCTACTACAGCATGATCCTTTTTGGAGCATTTGAAGCACCCTGAGTAGTCAGGACTGTCAACTATGTTCTTCCTGCTAGACCCCTCTTTTCCACCTCTCCTAAATCCCTTGAACCTTCCTAGATTCAGCTTCTGTCTTAAGGCACTCACCATTGCCGCTTCAACTGATTGAAGGTCAATATACTCATCAGTTTCTTCAGTTGCTTCAAGAGCAAGGGTCTTGTCCTTCTTTACAAAAGGCTTAGCCATTGAGTCTTTCATCATCTTATGAGTCTTCAAACTTCCAACTAGTTTCTCAAGTTTGATCGATTTCAGTTGTTTGGATTCAATGATAGCAGTCATTTTGGGTTCCCATGCTTCAGGCAGCACATTCAGGACTTTATCGACCATCTCTATTTCAGGCAATTCCGTGTCCAGGGATCTCATTTCATTTTGATCCTTCTTAAGGTGTTAACCTCTCACAAGAAGACCTGCTCTGATACCACTTGTTACACTTTATGCACCTCCTTGAGACACTAGAAGGGGGGTTGAATAGTGTCCACCGATTCTCGTTCAAGAACTCTGTTCTTCTGGAGAAGAATCTAGTTCTGAGATTTTCTCTCCTGCTACCTGGAACACTGAACCACACAAAACATACACACATGAACACAAGGATTTTTACGTGGAAAAACTCCTTGCTCAAGGGAGAAAAAACCACGACCCACACTCTGGGATTTTAGCACTGAATCCACTAACACAAGAGCAATGTTTCTGATTACAAACTCTGTAACCTAGGGGCTACACTCTAGACCCTACTTACTACTCAAAGCTAGACTCTAGCTTCTCAGTCAATACACAACAATTCACCTAATACATGTGCTTCTGAGTAAGCTAATAGGTAAAACTATGAAATATCTAATTTAAGCCAACTTGCAAATTGACGAACCTAGACAGAAAAATCTTGTCTCGTTACTCTGCTTGCACACAAGTTGTCTTCTGCTAATTATTCACGTAGAAAGAGGCTGGATCGCCTTTGTATGCTCTCGTCTCTCTATTTTTGAAAAATCACTCTTGGCTGCTGCTGCTACTTGCACATATATATATATATATATATATATGGGTCTTCTTAACCCTAGTAGAGTTCTACAAGGAATCCTGTTAATTAAGGCAAGTCAGGATTTCCCAGTAACTCCTTTCCTTGTTGAAGTCCAACTCCTTTTCACACTCGCAGACACAGCCTGGATACAACTTCTTTTAGTCTGACTAGGATGTATGTTCAATCACGCGCCACTACTCCTAGTTCGGCAGGGATTTGCAACCCGTACTCTTTTCGATCACCTGTGCCCTTCATTCTAAGGACCTGGTCCTTAGTGAGAACCTAGGAGTCCTTCTTGTTTGTCATGCTTCAAAACCAGCTCTCAACACTTGCGATCTCGAATTTCAACATCAAACTCTTGCAATAGGAGAACCCATCTAATGAGTCTAGGCTTGGAGTCCTTCTTTTCAAACAAATACCGGATTGCGGCATGATCAGTGTAGACAACAACATGAGTGCCAACCAAATAAGATCTGAACTTATCAAAAGCATAAACTACGGCTAGCAACTCCTTCTCAGTGGTGGTGTAATTTGACTGGGCTGCATCAAGCGTCTTGCTTGCATAATAGATGGAGTGAAAGATTCTTCCCATTCTTTGGCCTAGAACAGCCCCAATAGCGTTATCACTCGCATCACACATCAATTCAAACGGTAAAGACCAGTCAGGAGCAATGATGATTGGTGCGGTCACCAACCTTTTCTTCAACTCTTCAAATGCCTTGAGACACGCATCATTAAACACAAATTTCACATCCTTCTCCAACAATTTGCACAAGGGAGTAGAAATTTTGGAGAAGTCCTTTATGAAACGTCTATAGAACCCTGCATGTCCCAAGAAACTACGCACCCCCTTAACAGAGATATGTGGTGGTAATTTCTCAATAGCCTCAATCTTTGCTTTGTCAACCTCAATCCCTTGCTTTGACACCTTGTGCCCCAGTACTATGCCTTCTTGAACCATGAAGTGACATTTTTCCCAATTCAGCACCAGATTTGTTTCTTCACAACGGCTCAGCACAGCATCAAGATTTCTCAAACAGTCATCAAAAGAGTCACCAACCACTGAAAAATCATCCATAAATACCTCCACAAAATTTTCCACCATGTCAGTGAAAATAGCCATCATGCACCGCTGAAAAGTCCCCGGGGCATTACACAACCCAAATGGCATCCTCCTAAATGCATAGGTGCCATATGGACAAGTAAAAGTGGTCTTCTCTTGGTCTTCAGGGGCTATCACAATTTGATTATAGCCCGAATACCCATCCAAGAAGCAGTAATATTCATGCCCTGCAAGTCTATCCAGCATCTGATCAATAAAGGGAAGTGGGAAGTGATCTTTTCTGGTGGCCTTGTTCAGCTTCCTATAGTGAATGCAAATTCGCCACCCTGTAACAGTTCTTGTAGGAATCAACTCATTGTGCTCATTCTTCACCACTGTCATGCCTCCCTTCTTAGGAACACATTGCACTGTCCTCACCCACTTGCTGTCAGAGATAGGAAAAATAATACCAGCATCCAACCACTTGATGACTTCTTTCTTCACCACCTCCTTCATAATTGGATTTAGCCTCCTCTGCTGCTCTATGGATGGTTTATGATCTTCCTCCAAGAGAATTTTGTGCATGCAGAAAGAAGGACTAATCCCTCTAATATCAGCAATAGTCCAGCCAATTGCTCTTTTGCGCTCTCGCAATACCCGCAACACCTTCTCAACCTGCACATCAGACAACAAAGAAGAAAGGATCACGGGTAAAGTATTACCTTCACCCAAATAAGCATAACGTAAATGCTCGGGTAAAGGTTTTAGCTCAAGATTAGGAGCTTTCTCAATAGACGGTTTAGCAGGAGTTAAAGTCAACGGTCTATCAAGCTCATCAAATTTCTTCCACCCTGGGATGAATCTACTCTGCATATTTAGAACCTCCAAATACTCCTCAATATCATCATCCTTCAGGATATCATCATCATCACATAAGAGTGCCCGTTCTAAAGAATCAACATTAGAAGCCAAGAATGACCTCTCATCAGCAGTCAACTCATCATCTACCACTTTTACCATGGACAACTCTTCATAATGAGAAGGAAGCTGGGTAGCTCTAAACACATTAAACACAGCTTCTTCCCCATTTACCTTCATAATCATCTTTCCAGCTCTGACTCTGATAACAGCATCAGCAGTAGCTAAAAATCCTCTTCCCAAGATGAGAGGAACCTCAGGGTCAGCTTCATAATCAAGAATAATAAAATCAACGGGTAGTATAAACTGACTCACTTGTACAAGCACATCCTCTATAATCCCCTCGGGGCATGTCAAAGATCTATCAGCCAGCTGCAGGGTCACAGTAGTGGGTCGTGGTTCACCCAGGCCTAGCTTCCTGAAAACTGAAGAAGGCATTAAATTCACACTAGCACCCAAATCACATAAAGCTCGACCAACCTCATGTTCCCCAATTTTCAAAGGGATGGTAAAACTGCCAGGGTCCTTCAATTTCTGAGGAAGCTTGCTTCTAACTCTGGAACTACACTCCTCAGTGAGTGCAACTGTCTCAAACTCAGTCAATCTTCTCTTGTTAGCAACAATATCCTTGATGTTTTTAGCATATTTGGGAACGTCCCGCAAAAGCTCCACCAAAGGAATATTTACCTGAATTTGACTCAATATCTCCAAGAATTTCTTGCATGCGGCATCAACTTTCTGCTTCTGAAGCCTCTGAGGGAAAGGTGGTGGTGGTCTGACAATAGCAGACTCGGGCTGCTTTGCTATTACTGTCTCTGCTTCTTTCTCCACTTCCCTATCAAAATTTGGCTCTATCTCACCAACAGGCTTCTTTGGCTTTGGGGGCACTTCTTCTAAAGCTCTTCCATTCCTCAAAGTAACTTCTTGCACAAATTCTTTAGGATTCTTCTCTGTATCACTCGGTAAAGCACCCCGAGGTCTATTATTTTGCGCTCCAGCAAGCTGCCCCAATGGTCTCTCAGGATCTTTCTACGCACTGCTCAAATCTTTAATTGTTTGTGCCTGAGATGCTGAATCATCCATGAGCTTTTGCTGCCCTGCAAGAAGTTTCCTAAGCATATCCTCCATTGCATTAGACTGCTATGGCTGGGCCTGTGACTATGACCCCTGCTGTGGTGCATTGCTTTGATTAATTTGGGGTCTCTCATTACCCTGAAACTGCTCATGGTTATCCCTCCAAGAGAAATTTGGGTGATTACGCCAACCCGTGTTATAACTGTTACCATATTGATTTCGATTCTGACCCTGTGACCTATTCTGATTACCCACATAATATACTGACTCGGGGTTAGATGGACAGACTTCAGTACTGTTAGCTTGGAAAGCTTGGAGTTTTGACTGATGACTGAGGAACGGATTCAAAGGACCTGTTCCTTTGAATTACTGAAGCAGAATAGATAATTCATGCAAAATCATTTGATTAAGATATTATTATTTATCCTAATACTGACGTGTATCTTGATAATTATGCAGGCCTAATCAGATACGAAAAGATTGCATAATCCTAAAGGATAAAGGATTTGGATTCAAGAAGGTAGAATCAAATTAGGATTCAAAGTCAAGGGAGCTTTGGAATTCTAATTCATTGGGACTTCTTGGCTGCTGGAAACTATAAAACGAGAAGACTATCAGCCATAGAAGAGGTACACAAATAGAGAGAGCATCGAGCAAAAGCTGAGAAGAATTATTAGCTTATTTGTGTAATCATTAGCTACAGTAGAACTAAGTAAGAACCTGTTCCTTAGATTGAGTCTTGTAAAAGTTCAAGTCTTAGTTCAATTGTAGTAAGCAAAAATCGAGTTGTAAACTGTGTAGTTCAAGTCGTGGACTTGACACAACTTCACTGATCGTGAGAAAGATCACTAAAGGATTAGAGTTAGTCCTAGGTTAGTAAGAGTGAGTCTTGTAACCAAGTGGGTCTTTTTACATAGTTAAGTTGAAATCCTACTTGAGAAGTAGGTCGTGGTTTTTTGATCCCGTGTCTAGGGGTTTTTCCACGCTAAAATCTGGTGTTCAATTACTTACAGTTTTTATTCCGCACATCGTAGAGTAAAGAAACACATTTTAAGGAACTGGTCCTTAAAACAGTAAAGTGGTGTATTCGTGGGAAATAACAATTGGTATCAGAGCAGGTTATCCTTGAAAAGGCTAACACCTAGGATTAGATGAGTACATCACGTGAGAACAGTGAGGGTCAGTCAATGGTTAGAGCACCTTACTTCAATGGAAAATACTATTCATGGTGGAAAGAGAGGATGCGTGATCACCTTCAGGCAGAGGATTACGAACTGTGGGACATAGTTACTGAAGGTCCCATGATCCCAATGAAGAAGGATGCTGATGGGAAGGATGTTCCCAAAACCAGGAAGGAGTGCAATGCCGAAGATATAAAGCAATGGGAAAAGAATGCTAAGGCAAGGAAGTGGCTGGTTGGTGGACTTAGTCCTGACGAATGCACAAGGATCAGAGGGTATGCCACTGCCAAGGAGATTTGGGATGCTCTACAAGTTGCACACGAAGGAACAAGTCAGGTAAAAAGGTCCAGAGGTACACTTCTTTATGCTGAATATGAAAGCTTTAAAATGAAAGAAGAAGAATCAATCTCTGAAATGTATACTAGATTCAATGCCATTGCCTCTGAACTTATCTCTTTGGGAAGGGTTTTAACTGTGGAAGATAGGGTAGAAAAGATTTTAACTAGGGTTCTTCCAGATTCTTGGGAGATCAAAGCATGTGCTATCATTGAAAGTAAAGATTTAACCACATTATCCTTAGATGAGCTCATAGGAAATCTAAAGACTTACGAACTAAGGAAAAAGGTTAAAAACATAGGAGCACCAGTTAAAACTGAACCTAACCTAGCCTTAACTGCTGGTGATAAAATCATTGATGATAAGGAACTGGTCCTTATCGCTAAAAGTGTTCAAAAATATTTGAATAAGAAAAGGGAAATTAGTGGACAGGGTAGGTCTACTAACATGAAACAGGCTGGAGAATGCCACAAATGTGGAAGCTCGGAGCACTACATCAGCAAATGTCCAATCATGGAAGGAGAATGGAGGAAGAAATTCATTGATGAAAGGAAGAAGGCTAGGGAACAGGTCCATAGAAAAAGTGGAAATCCCAAAGCGCTGGTTGCAGGATGGCAAGACAGTGAAGATGAAATAACTGATGATGATCTGGATGAGGATCTTGCTCTAATGGCACTTGGAGATTCAGAAAATGAAGAGGATCCTGAGGTATTTGTTTCTAAACTTAAAGAAGATGTAAAAAGCATGTCTAGAGAAAAGTTGGTTAAAGTATTCCATATTGTGCTAAATGAATTTAAAACTCTGAGGGATGATAATCACCAACTGCATGATAAAGTTGACTGTTTAGAAATAGAATGCAAAGAGGAAATAATTAAAAATGATTTTCTGGAAAGGAAGATTAGCATGCTTGAGGAACAGGTCCTCACACTTGAAACAACTGCTCAGGAATTAGAAAATGTTAAAACAGTTGTAAAAGGTAAAGGTATTGCTAATTCTCATCAGATTATTGCTGAAGAGAAACTGAAAAACACAGTTGATGAATTGTGTAAAAAAGATGAAAAGATAAGATCTTTAGAAGAAGACCTGGTTAAAACAAAATGGAATTAAGAAAAACTGTAGAATGGAACAAGTCTTCTGAAGCACTAGAATGGTTGCAAGAAAATCATAGCAGTAACAGGAAAGGTATTGGATTCATGAAGGCACAAAGTTCATCCAAATGGGATCCAAAGAGTAAGTACTTATCATTTCCTGAAAACTGGCTATGTACTCACTGTGGGAACACTGGTCACCGGAAAGAAAATTGTCAATCTTTAAAAATGGCTGCCCAGAGGAACAGGTCCTATAAACCTGTTCGAAATCCTGTGAAACAGAAGAATAGGTTCTACAAACCTGTTCAACATTCTGTAAAAAGGAGAGATGTTCACACAAAGAAACCTTTACCATTTTGGGCTAAAAGAGATCTGATTCATCCTTTTTCAAAAGGAAAGGAACCCAAACTAGTTTGGGTTCTTAAAATTAACCCCTAGTTTTCTTTTGCAGGCTAGAGTGAAGGAGACAAACCACAAATGGTACATGGACAGTGGTTGCTCAAGACATATGACAGGGCATAAGGAACTGTTCCTTTCACTCTCAGCCTTCCAAGGAGGAAGTGTTTCCTTCGGTAATGGTAAGAAAGGGGAAATTATTGGAATTGGAAAGGTAGGTAAGTCTGACTCACACTGCATAGATAATGTATTTCTAGTAGATGGACTGAAGCATTGCTTATTGAGTATATCTCAATTATGTGACAAAGGTAATAATGTTAATTTTTCATCTACTGGATGCACTGTGACTAATCAAGCTTCTGGAGAGGTTATTTTGCAGGGAAACAGACATGGAAACATCTACAAAGTAGACTTGCTGACATTATCTGATGGAAGCTTGAGCTGCTTAAGTGTGGAGCAAAATGATCCCCTCCTATGGCACAAAAGACTAGGACATGCTAGTCTTTCACAATTGAACAAACTTGTGTCAAAGGACTTGGTGATAGGTCTTCCTAACATCAGGTTTAATGATGAAAAGGTATGTGAAGCTTGTGCCAGGGGGAAGCAGGTAAAATCCTCCTTCAAATCGAAGAAACAGGTAAGTACCACTAAGCCTTTGGAACTGGTCCATATGGATTTATGTGGTCCAATGAGAACAATGAGTCGTGGAGGTAAGAAGTATGTAATGGTATTGGTGGATGATTACTCTAGATTTACATGGACTATATTTCTTGCATCTAAAGAAGAAGCATTTAATGCATTTTCAATTTTTGCTAAGAAAGCTGAAAGAACACTAGACAGTCCTATTGTTGCCATTAGGTCAGATCATGGAACTGAATTTGAAAATCATATGTTTTTCAATTTTTGCAATGAAAATGGCATTAATCACAATTTTTCTTCACCTAGAACTCCACAACAAAATGGTGTAGTGGAAAGGAAAAATAGGACTCTAGAAGAAATGGCAAGAACTATGTTAATATCTGGAAATCTTCCACAAAACTTTTGGGCTGAGGCTATTAATACTGCATGCTACATAATAAATAGATGTATGACTAGGCCATTAATAGAAAAGACCCCATATGAGTTGCTTAAAGGAAGAAAACCAAACATCTCTCATCTTAGGGCTTTTGGTTGCAAGTGTTTTATACATAACAATGGGAAAGATGCCTTAGGAAAATTTGAACCTAGAAGTGATGAAGGAATCTTTGTTGGTTATTCTTCGAATAGTAAGGCATATAGGGTGTTTAACAAGAAAACTTTAAAAATTGAAGAAAGCATGCATGAAAAATTCGATGAAACTAACAGTCTCACTCAAGAACAGGTACAGGAGGATGAAGAAATTGGACTGCTGAAAGCTTATGAACTTGATCCACAAATGCAAGGTCTGGATGTGAGAACTGAACTGCAAGGAACTGTTCCTCAGAACAGAACTGAGAACAGTGGCACATATACAGGGGGAACAAATGCTAGTTCCACCTCACAAACTGGTAGTGCTACTCGATCAGGAACTGTTCCTCAGCAGAGGACTTCTGACAATGGATTGACCCCCAAGCCTTACAAGTATCAAGGGTCACATCCTGTGGATCAAATAATCTCAGACAAGAATGCAGGAATTCAAACTAGATCAGCAGTCAAAAATCACAATCTGTGTGCTTTTAGTGCTTTCCTATCTCTTGTTGAACCCAAAAATGTGAAAGAAGCACTGAAGGATGCAGACTGGATAAATGCTATGCAGGAGGAATTGAATCAATTTCAAAGAAGTCAAGTTTGGCATCTGGAACCCAAGCCAAGGAACAGGTCCATAATTGGAACAAAATGAGTTTTCAGAAACAAACTTGATGAGGATGGCATGGTAACAAGGAGCAAGGCCAGACTGGTTGTTCAGGGATATAGTCAAGAGGAAGGCATCGACTATGATGAGACTTTTGCTCCAGTTGCAAGATTGGAAGCAATAAGACTTCTTATAGCCTTTGCTACATACATGGATTTTACTCTACATCAAATGGATGTTAAGAGTGCATTTCTGAATGGATACTTGAAAGAAGAAGTGTATGTCAAGCAACCTCCAGGTTTTGAAAGTGAACAGTTCCCTGAACATGTTTACAAGTTGGACAAGGCCTTGTATGGGCTCAAGCAGGCACCAAGAGCATGGTATGAAAGGCTATCAAAATTCCTACTCCAGCATGGATACAAGAGAGGTAAAATTGATAGTACTTTGTTCTTAAAAGAAAAAGGTAAGGATCTCTTAATTGTTCAAATCTATGTAGATGACATAATTTTTGGTGCTACTTGTGAAAATTTAAGTAAAGAATTTGCAAACTTGATGGGGAGTGAATTTGAGATGAGCATGATGGGTGAACTCAACTTCTTTTTGGGTTTACAAATTAAGCAAACCTCAAATGGAACTATGATCCATCAACAAAAGTATGTTAAGGAATTACTTAAAAGATTTGACATGGACAATGCTAAGGGAATTGACACACCTATTGCTACTGCCACAAAATTGGATCTTGATGAACATGGAATATCAGTTGATCAAAAATTATATAGGGGTATGATAGGTTCCTTACTTTATCTAACTGCTAGTAGACCAGATATAGTGTTCAGTGTTGGTTTGTGTGCTAGATTCCAATCAGATCCTAAGGAATCTCATTTGAAAGCTGTTAAAAGAATATTGAGGTATCTGAAAGGAACAGGTCCCTTGGGACTTTGGTATCCAAAAGGTGGTAATTTTAATCTTGTTGGATATACTGATGCTGATTATGCAGGTTTCCTTGTCGATAGAAAAAGCACCTCAGGTATGGCACATTTTCTTGGTGAGTGTTTGGTTTCTTGGGGAACCAAGAAACAAAATTCAGTGGCACTTTCCACTGCTGAGGCTGAATATGTGGCAGCTGCTTCATGTTGTTCACAGTTGTTATGGATCAAACAACAATTACAGGATTTTGGTGTTGATGTAGGAACTGTTCCTATCTATTGTGATAACACTAGTGCTATTAATATGACAAAAAATCCAGTGCATCACAAAAGGACTAAACACATTGACATAAGACATCATTTCCTAAGAGACAATTATGAAAAAGGTTTGATCACCATAGCATTTTGCCCAACTGAAAAGCAAATAGCTGACATTTTTACAAAAGCTCTAGGTAGAGATGATTTTGAAAGAAATAGATTGGAATTAGGGATGATTAAATTCACATAAAATCTTCAATGCTTTACTTCATAATTGGCTAGAAAATTGCTCTTAAAATGAATTTTATTCAAGTCACTATGAATTATTCAGTCCAGTCTCTATACTTAAATGTATACTCTCATGCTACATATATTATTTAGAGTTGCTAAAATTGAATGATGTTACCCTTATGCTCTTAGAATTTCAGATGATCAAAAATTGCAAATTGGAAGGACACTGATTGTGGTGTTAAAAACAGGTATGTACTCGTAATTATTCAATTAATTTAGGAGTATAAAGGCTATAGGTAACTTGTGTTTAGGATAAAATCCCACTAAGTTTCCTACCCATATCCAAACTGCAAAAGAGTCCCATCGGAGGAACAGTTCCCATTCTGAAAAGGTGTCATACAGCCTAACGGCTCTTTTTCTCCGGGAGACTCCCAAGAGTCCTTAGCCGTTGCATGTTGTGCTGAGGTAAGCTGATCGTCTCCTACTCTAATTGCACTACTTAATTCACTCTATAAATACTCTTCTTCTCCAACATTATTCTTTTACCTTGTTCATCAATTGAATTAGCAAAATTTCAGAAAGAATTGTCAATTATCTTTTGATTAGAATTGCAAACATGTCTCTTTCTTCTGATAATTCTCCATCTGCACCCACTGTTGAACAACCACAAAATCTCAACCCTCCTTCACCCATGGAAATCATCAACCCAAACCCTGAAGTTCCTGAACAAACTCCAGAAATACCTGAACCTGAAATTCAGGGGGAAGGATCAGTTCCCACGGCTGAATCCATTGCTGAGCAGGTTGAGGATCTCTCTCATGCTATGGTGTTGTATCAGTTTAAGGTAAACTACACTCACCCTCTGAATGTTGTTATTGATGAGGAAGAAGAGGGAGAAGGTTCTGAGGCTGCTCTTGAGGGGGAACTCATTAGGAGTTTGGAAGCACCTGTGCATGGGGGGTCAGGGTCGCCAGAGGTTGCTTTTAGAGCACCCATGGAAGATGTTATTGATGTTGAAGAGGCTATTAGTGATAGTGATAGGCCTTTGGTTGATTTGATAAATATTAGGAGTCTGAAAAGGAAATTGGCTAGAAAGGGACCCATTAATGATCATGAGACTGTTGAAATTGCTGCTAAATTGAAGAAGATAAGTGATAGTTATAAGCCCGGAAACAAGAAGAAAGTTGGAAGTTCCTCTAAGGCAAAAGGACCTGTTCCTTCTGCCTCAACCCCTGCATCTGGGGGTAGGAGGACAAGAAGTGCTGTTAAAGCTGCTGATGAAAAACTGGCTGCTGCTTTGGAAAAGAGCAGAAAAGGGAAAGGAAAACAGGTAGTTGAGGAAGAAAAGGTGGATGATAGTGATGATTTTGATTTGGCTGATTTTTCTGAGGATGATGAGATGGTAGAGGCTGAGGAGGTGGTGCCTCAGTCAAAGAAAAGAAAGGTTCCTGAGAGAAGGGTGACAAGAAGCTCAGTTAAAGCTGCTGAGAAAATTGCTAAGAGGACCAGGTCCTCTAAAAGAGTGGTGGTTTCTGAAGACTCTGCCAGTGACAGCGATGAGTTAGTTGCTGAGGCTGAGAGTGATAGTGATGCTGAAGAAAGTGAGACTGTGCACTGTGTTCATGATGACATGCTGACTAGAAAGGTGTTGAAAGGAAGGGTTATGACTGATGTTCAAGAAGAAGGAATGGTCTGGTTGTTGCAAAAGCTACATGCTCAGGGTTGGAGGGACATGGTCCTTAAGATCTCTGGTAGGGTTGCAAAGGGAATGGTGCAGGAATTCTATAAGAATTGTTCCATCCGAGGTGATCAAATTACTACATCTGTTAATGACAATGTCATCATTTTTGATACAAGGGAACTTGGTGAGTTGCTGGGGATCCCTGCCTCTGGGTATGCTAGTTATGTCAAGACTGTTTGGCCTGACTTGACAAACTTGCCTACTGATCTGGAGATCACTAGGAAGTTTGCTGAGAATGATGGTGAAGAAAAACCCAGGGCAGTGCAAAAGAGTGAGATGCATCCACAGCATCAGGTTTTATTTGAATTTGTGAACAAAGTTGTGATGCCAAGGCAGGAGAAAAGAGGAGTTGCCAGTTTCATGGACCTGGTCCTTATGGAACTGTTGGATACTGAAAAGCAGATCAATTGGCCCAGCTTTATGATCCACCTGATAAAAAGGGTGATTGCTGGGAAGAGAAAACACTCCCTGCCGTTTGGTTTCATTTTAACTGATATCTTTGCCAAGTTGAAGATTCCCTTGGAAGGGGTTGTGAAGGCTACAAAGAAGGAGAAATTTGGGTGTGCTACCCTGATAAACTGTGACTTGCCAGTTCAGGCTGATCCTCCGCAGGCTGGTGTTGGGAGGCAGCCTCTGAACAACAAAGTGAGGGCACTTAGGCAACAAGTTGCTATGCAGGCTGCTGAGATTGCAAGGTTGGAAGAAGAGAGGAATTACTGGAAGGCAGAGGCCTCAAAAGCAAAAGAGACCAATGAGGGAATGCTCAAGCAGATGTTTGATCTTCTTCACAAGTCTCAGGGAACTGGTCCTTCCACATCCTGACCACCTTAGCCCTAGCCGTTAGCCATCTTTTGTCTAGTGGGATCTAGCCTAGCCTAGTGCCTTAGCCTTTATTTTCTTCTTTAGTAGTTGGATAATTCTGTAGTACTTGCTGTATCCCCTGATTTTAATATTTGGTTATATGAATTGTCTTGGATGGCTAATATCATTGTTTTGCAGTTGCTTTATTTAATTTATGTTTGCACTTTGAGTTGCCTAAATGGCTATGTGCTGATTAAATCTAACACTTGAGTTATATTTTGATATGCAACCTTTTCAATGATGCCAAAAGGGGGAAGAGTAAGGTCTGATTTTGCATGATTTTATACCTAATAAAAATCTGTTCCATGAATTAATTCTCCACTGATTGATTGTCTTTTTGAGCTTAAATTGTACTTCAGGACATTAAGGAGATGAAGCTATAAGTATGAATTTGTCATCATCAAAAAGGGGGAAATTGTTAGCTTGGAAAGCTTGGAGTTTTGACTGATGACTGAGGAACGGATTCAAAGGACCTGTTCCTTTGAATTACTGAAGCAGAATAGATAATTCATGCAAAATCATTTGATTAAGATATTATTATTTATCCTAATACTGACGTGTATCTTGATAATTATGCAGGCCTAATCAGATACGAAAAGATTGCATAATCCTAAAGGATAAAGGATTTGGATTCAAGAAGGTAGAATCAAATTAGGATTCAAAGTCAAGGGAGCTTTGGAATTCTAATTCATTGGGACTTCTTGGCTGCTGGAAACTATAAAACGAGAAGACTATCAGCCATAGAAGAGGTACACAAATAGAGAGAGCATCGAGCAAAAGCTGAGAAGAATTATTAGCTTATTTGTGTAATCATTAGCTACAGTAGAACTAAGTAAGAACCTGTTCCTTAGATTGAGTCTTGTAAAAGTTCAAGTCTTAGTTCAATTGTAGTAAGCAAAAATCGAGTTGTAAACTGTGTAGTTCAAGTCGTGGACTTGACACAACTTCACTGATCGTGAGAAAGATCACTAAAGGATTAGAGTTAGTCCTAGGTTTGTAAGAGTGAGTCTTGTAACCAAGTGGGTCTTTTTACATAGTGAAGTTGAAATCCTACTTGAGAAGTAGGTCGTGGTTTTTTGATCCCGTGTCTAGGGGTTTTTCCACGCTAAAATCTGGTGTTCAATTACTTACAGTTTTTATTCCGCACATCGTAGAGTAAAGGAACACATTTTAAGGAACTGGTCCTTAAAACAGTAAAGTGGTGTATTCGTGGGAAATAACAAGTACTATGATCTTCTCCACATACCTCACAAAAAGTTTGAATTTGTTGCACTGGAGCTAATGGTGGTTTTGCTTGGAGAGTTAGCTTGCTGATTTGATTAGAAATAGCATCCGTCTTCGCTCTCAGCTCTGAAATTGCATCCAATTGAAGTATCCCAGCAGCTTTCTGCGTATTAGCCCTGCTAACCCCCTCAACATGATACTGCACAATATGGCCAAGGAAAATAATTATTTATTTGAGGCCTATTTGATTAAATTGAACACGATACTACATTTGAACAGTTCCATTCCCACATCCCTAAAACAAAAGGCTATGACGACGTGTATAAGCCATGATTACAAACGAGCCGATGATGGAGTGATGAGACCGGTACTTCGCATGGCAACACGATCGGCTGGCGTGTTCGCAGCCGTATCGACATCCCTAACCTCCACCCAATTCATACACAACTGAGCCGACACTTTATAAAATTCCCTTTCCCCTTTATTTTAAATTATTATTATTATCATTATTAACATTATTATTATTAATATTAACATTATTATTGGTATTATTGTTATTATCAATTACTTATTTATTATCATTAATACTAACCTTATTTCTTTATATTTCTTGCAAGGTAAAACTGGATGAAAGACGACGTTCTTTTTTTTAAAAAAAAAAAAAAAAGAATAACGAGTAGAAATCCTTTTATTATTATTTTCATTATTTCCATTATTATTATCTACTGATATTATTATTATTATTATTATTATTATTATTATTATTATTATTATTATTATTATTATTATTATTATTTAATAACTTAATTTCATTTATTTTTTGCAATACACGTATAATTCTCCAAGGAAGAAGCCAATTAGCAAATTCATGTCTTTTATTTAATATTATACGTATAGTATTTAAATCATCTTTTAGTTAGTTAGTTAGTCTATTTGCTTATTTACTTGTTCGAATCCCAATTATAAGTCTGGCCGGTAACCACATATGGTGGAGCCCTAAAGGTGCCTAACCCCTTCCTCTCGGATTAACTTGAACCCTTATCTAAAAATTCTGGTTTGTTGACTAAGTTTCGCAGTTAATTATAAAATTAGCTAGAAAAAAATAGGTGCCCTAATACGCCTAGTTAAAAACTATATTAGGTGGCGACTCCAACATCTAAACTCAAAGGAGTCACCCAGTCAAATTTGAAACTCGACTCGCCTCGAGTTGAGTCTAAAATCGGGTATGGTAGGAGGTAGTCACTATTTTATCCATATTTATCCTACCCTTCCTTTAGCCTACATTACAACCCTTAAAGTCCTAGTTAATCCCGATTGGAGTGAGCTTACATTAGTGGAGTCCTACACTACGGGCAAGCCTATGGTACGTTGTATGTGGTACCTGAACTTCTTTTTTAGAGCGAGGGAATTCTTCCTATATCATGTCCCTGATCTATTCTTGAAATTTATTCTTTTTGTGATATTTGGGACGCTCTTTTGATTCATTATTTTTGGTGAGGGCACATGGTTTGCGCGAGATAGGTGAAGTTGTTGACTTCTTGGTTGAGTGAATGAGTGTGATTTTGTGAAAGCTTGGTATCATTGAGTCGGTTTTTGAAATTGAGATGTCTTGAGTTGGTTGTTCTAGTGTTTTAAAATTTGGTGAACTTGTGGCATGTTGTGGGTCACATGGTATGCATTTATGCTCTTGTTTAATGGTCGGTATCAACAATAACCATAGGTAGACCTGTTCTATCAAGTGTTGGTGTTCAGTTGGGGAGTTGTTTTTGGTCATTGCTCGAGAGCGAGAAAAGGTGTAAGTGTGGGGTGGTGATGTTTGGCAATATTTGCCTATTTTACCTTAATATTTCCTAGAATTTTGATACGTTATTCGCCCATTATACGGAATAATTGTGATTTTTACGCTCACTTATTGTGTTTGTGATTTTAGGAATGGTTTGGATGAATTCGAGGCAAGAACAATCAAAATGGATACAAACGGGCAAAGAGTTGATGGACTTACCAAAATATGGGATATGGTATTAGAAGGAAAGGATATGGTGCAAGCTGTAGGTCTGTCACAGCTTCTGATTATGGAATGTTGTCTTCCAAGCGGCGCTTCCAGTACAACTTACGACATCTAGATGCTGTTAGCATGCGACTCTTAGAGAATAGCTTGAAGTTCAGGGAACCCAACTTTTCCAACTTAGTCTAGGAGTTGGTTTAACTTAGTTGAGTATTTTGTAAACAATATAAATACCTTATTTATTTCGTGATTTGAGGGAAAGTCAGATTTTGGAGCAAGTTTGGAGTTCCTAACACATTGAACCAAGTGTTTAATTCCTTTACTCAATCTTTTACAATATTCAATCTTTCTTCCGTAAATTCTTGTGTTGTTATTATGAATATGCATAGCTAAATATACCGTTCTAGGGTTACAGCAATTACATGAAGGTTGATGTTTGAAAGTGGATTTCTACCTATTAATTTACCATTACAGATTGTTTATTTTTTCTTGAGCCTAATTGTTTGGTTATTGAGGCCTGATAATTGAACACTATCTATGGTTTACAAGTTTAACTCGACAGAGCAAACTTGTGAACACATATAAGAGAGAATAGGGCTTGATATTAAACCTGGACATTAGGGAATCGGTTTGCGGGTAGGATAGACATATACCTATTCGCCTTGCTTAGCTAAATACAGAGTTCTTTAATGCATTCATATGATTTAATTCAATAGACATATAGGCGTTAGAGTACCTTGCATAGAGTCATGAAGAATCGACAGGTTTTCACGAATATAATTAACATGTTAGTTAGCAATCTAGAAAATCAAGAAATATAATTAATTGGAAAATTCAACTGGATTGTCTGATTCTGGACCGTGTCTCTCTTATTGATAAAAACTCATGAACTTCTCTAGAATACTTGATCTCAGTTGCTTGCTTTAAATTATTTTTCTCTTTAGTTAGTAAAATCTACAATCATTGCAAAAAGATCCCTGAATAGTTTTTAGGAAATTGTTTGCTAGGATACAGTCATTAACACTAGTCCTTGTGGGAACGATACTCAACTTATCACTTTATTACTTGTCGACCACGTGTACTTGCGTGTGTATTTGGGAGCAACAAGTGCCTGTGTCCGAGGTTGTTGAAACGACCCCGTTTGCTGCTGTTGAAGCTGGTCCTTCTTCACGAGAGTGTAGACATCTGATCGAAGAGACTCCCATAGCCGAGGAAGAAGCTAGTGTGGAGGATGATATCTTGCTTCATGACATACCTTTTGATCCGCAATTTCCAGGTTTGGGCTTCATTTTTTTCTGAAATAACATTCTTTCTTTGTTAACTTCAAAGGCTGACATCATCTGTTTATGCTTACCTTTTACTGCTGCTCCGAATCCTGAGGGCTCTGACTCCTTTCAGTGGCGTCCTGACAAAGAAGTAGCCGTAGAGGCCATGTATGAACCCGTAGGTTGAGCTCAGGAGGTTTTAATCCCTATTGCTGCGGGGGTTAACCTGATGAAGACTCCACGGGTTGTAACAGACCATACCGCTGAACTGATCGGCCCTGTAGAATAAGAATATCTCTCTGGCTATAGTAGTCACGAGCTGCTTGAGGTCACCATAGGATGCTCCTTTCAGGTAAGTATCCTGCCACCACCGTGTCAAATTCGACATCATTTTTCCTTTCCCAAAATCTTGTTCCTACCATTACCTAGGGATTGATGGTGCATCATGAGATACTCTACTGGGGAGGCTTAGAAGGCAATCTGGTTGAGGAGGCTGATGCTCTACGTAGAAAAATAGCCAGCTTGCAGTTCTTTGTAGAGAAGGCTGAGGAGTTGAAGGGTGAGCTGCAGACCACTCGTGATGCCTATCACACAGAGGTTCTGAAGAGCAGAAATTTGGAGAAGGCGCTGGCTGGTGAAGTCCGCAAGCACAAGCAGGATATGGAGGCCATCAAGTAGTCCCTCACAGATGTCAAGGTCTCAAAGCAGCTTCATCTCAGCAACATGAATCGTCTGGAGGGGATCCTGAGAGATCTGCAGCAGCGACTATCCTGTATGGAGGACAGAATGAATGTCGCTGAGAAGTACGTCTCAAATGCTCAGGGTCTCTCCGCCTTCCTTCAAGACGAGAATGACAGGCTGAAAGGTAAAGTTGTGTCACTTGAATGAATTCGTGACAACCTTTGCGAGGAGTGCTATTTGAAAGATCAACTGAGAAAAGCTCTGAATGCTTGTTGCATAGCAGAAGTTGATCGTGCCTACATTGCAGCTGCTCTTGCCACTCTTCTCCGGGTTCGTGACAACCCTAATTTTGACCTGGCCGCTTAGATTACCTCGTATACTGGCCTTACTACCAAGGCAGATGCTCAACTTGGTCCTGACCTTGATGAAGGCTCTGAAGAGATGAGTGGAGAAAGAGAGGAGACACCTACTGGGGAACCTGTAGCTGGTGAAGCAGGACTTTCATGGAGTGTTGCCGATGAAGGAAGTCCCCCTAGAGAGGAATGAAAATCCCCCCCGTTTGATGCTCGTTTTTTACGCATCTTGTGATCAGACATTTATCCGCATATGCGGATGTTTAATGTAAATTTTGGGCCCGTTTTGTGGCATCTTGACTTAAATTACTTGTACCTTTGTTTGTGACATTTTTTTCTTTTCGCCGTAAACAATAAGTAATGCTAACTTATGCCTCTGTAGGCATTTGCACCTAAGAATTAGATGGCTTCCAGTAGTCCTGACTGTTCTAGTTATTTAAGAATGTGTGTAAGTGTGCCTGCCTTGAGCAATTACGTCCGTTCTGCGCCGATAAACGCCCGCTAAGTTGCATCCATGGAAGATGGTCGTTTGTGCCCATAATGGGATGTCTTTAGCCCGTATGGTAACGGTCCTTTTGTGTTTTGAGATAGAACGTCTTCGCTTAATTACTTGAGTATTTAATACTTTCTGGCACTACACAGACAGACATCCCCACCAGCGTGTAGGTACAGTTGTTGATTTAGCGAGTTCAACCTTCGATTGATGCCTGGTGGCTGTTAGACGTGGTCTAGCTCTAGGCGAGTACTGTACCCTACTTTTGTCACGGAAAGTGGGTGTATTACTTAAACTTGTATGTGGCCTGGGCTATGAATATTTGGATCTTAGATAGATCTTAATTTGTGAAAAAAATGACTATAATAGTAGTTTTATTTGTAAAAGCGCCGAGCCAAGGATGTTGTGGGTGAAAACCGTAACATGTCAAAAAAGTATGAAAATATTGTAATCTAAGAGCAAGACTAATGTGCTAAGTAAATTCTGATACTTTCAATTATCCCTACTCATTCTCCCCCCAAATGACATCAATCAAACATACCGTCCGAATTGCAGTCTTTGTTGATTGTGGCTTTGAGGTCTTCGGGGTCTCCTGGAATTCACCTCGGGGACAGCTACTTTAAGGATTGCGATCGTAAAACATTCCCTTGATGCTTCCTGATCACCATTCACTTCTTTTATCTTCTATTGAGTAGGATACTTCAGTTTCTGATGCCAGGTGGACGGTATTGCTTTGACTTGATGAATCCATGGCCGCCCAACGATCGCATTGTGAGGAACGCATCCACTGATTACCTGAAAATATGAAACATAATCTATCCCCAGCAAGCTTTCTCATAAGAATTGCTGAAGCCTGCGAGCGTGCAAGTGCTTGGCATAATTTGAACCTCAATAACCATCGCCTTCAGTGCATCCCATCTGATGAGGTTTACGACGCTACCGACATCGACCAATACACATTTCACCTCTGTGTCTTCCATTCTAAGTGTTATGACAAGGGGGTCAAGTGCGGGGCGCTATAGATGATGTTTTCCTCCTCGCTGAATTCGATCGTTTAATATCGGGAGAGACCCTGTTTGGGCACCGCCGAGATATCCTCTGACCCCCTGAGCAATGTTAGTCCTCTGATCATCACATTTATGGACCTCTTAGGATCGGGTAGACTTGCAGGTGCGTCCTGGTTCTCGCTTATGGTGAAGGTCTGCTTTCCCTTATCGCTGAGCAGGTCCTTGAGGTAACCTTTGTTCAACAAATTCATGACCTCTAAAATCAACGCTCTGCACCAAGCCAGATCATGTTCGTGGTCCCTATAAAAGTGGCTGTAAAGGTCCTTGTTTCTCCTGCCAGGTTCTGCTCTCAGGTTGCTTGGCCAACGGATTTATGCGTTCTTCATATAATCTCTTATATATTCCACGGCATTAACTCGCATACCTAATTCTTCAAATCGATTAGGAACCCACTCCGCATTGAGCGATCCCTTGAACAATGGAAAATCGTTCTTGCTATCATTCCTGTTTCACTTGCCTTTGTCCCCCATTCGAGGTTTCTCTACATATCCCCATTTCTATTCTTTGCGGATGATATCTTGGATAGCCGGTCTGATTTCCTCGGGAGTAGAAGACTCCTCGAGCTCTAGGCAAAGCTTCTCGGTGTACCTCTGGTGCAGGGCGTTCCATGTTGACACAGGATGCTGAGTCAGACTTCACTGCAACTCTCTTGTGGTTAGGGATCCCTTTGAATTCAAACTCTTGCCAAAGGCTACCACATCAGTATTGCAGGGAACTGGAGGAAGCTCTATGCTCCTGTCGAGGTAATCTTTGAGTAGCTTGTTGTCTCGCTGACGGATCTCAAAGATATCCTCCATGCATTTTTCTCGCTTGCGAGCACTGGAATGCACTTTTATGAATAAATCCTCCATCTGAGTGGATGATTCGATCAAACCCATTGGTAGCTGAGTGTACAAATTAAGGGCTCTTTTGGTCAGAGTTGAGCCAAACCTCTTCACCAGAGCAGGCTGGAGTTCTTCCTCAGTAATCTTGTTACTCTTCACAACCAAATAACACACAACAATATGCTCATCCGTATCAGTCGTTCTGTCATGCTTCAGGTTATCCGACAAACAGAAATGCTTTGGTATGCGGACCAGTGCAATACTTCCCTTGTAAGTATGCTTGTAAAACTTCGGCTCATCTACCGTGGTAACTTGGGGTGGAGCTCCCGGCACGTTACCAATCCGGTCATGAATGGCCTTCATCTCCTTTATGAGATCCTGAATGACAGGGGCTCCCCTAAGATCTTGGTTGTTGATTGTTGATGAGCCTCTTAGAGCAGCATCTATGTTAAGCCTTCGACTAGGCACAGATGCTGGTGAATCATTCATAACCGCTCGTCCTCGCGGAGACGTTGGCCTCTGAAATGATCTTGTAAACTTCGTGCCTAATTTGCGATATACCCCCTCGATCACGTTGTTGGAGGTTTGTTCCGCCTGTTCCATCATCATCATAGTTTTGAGGAAATCAGTGATGAAAGTTCTGAACTCAGGATTACACTCCAATGGGTGGTTCATCCCTTCATTACTGACGACAGGGGTCGGTTTTTTAGAAGAATCTTTTAGCTGCTCGGCTGAATCCTTTTGTTTGATGCTGGGATCGTCAAGATCCTTCGCGAACTCGTCCACTCTATCTTTGGCGTTCTTTGGAATGCTACTATCATCACCAGACATGATTGTGCCTTTTCCTTCATAGAATACCTACAATTGTCTGGGCCCACGGTTGGCGCCAAACTGTTTATGCCTAATTTTGTACGACTAGGTTAAACAATTAATTATGAATAAGGTCACAAGCAATACGGTAAACTACAATGGAATAAGTAAGTAAATACGATGAAAGTAAAGACAAGTAATTAAGCAAGAAATAATAAAGAAAGCAAAGTAATTCTTATTTCTTGAGAGTAGCTGATTTCAGTGGCAAATTGTGTCTTATGTACAATACAATGTAAGGAGGGGTATTTTATAGTAGTGATACCCAGTCCTAAATAAGGTAAAATACAAATAATAATAAGACCATGGGCCTATAACTCAAGGCGGTGGTATACTAAACCCTAACTAGGAGGCTGTAAACCCTAAGCAACCGGATGTATGCCTTGCACCCTATGACCAAACCGCCTAAACGATCATTGGCTCTAGGAGCGAGTGTATATCCTCTGTGCCCCATGACTTGTAGGATAAGTCTAGTCTCGTCAGCTGGACTCGTATCTCCGTAACAATACGTGGCATTTTTTTTGCCCACACAATGCCACTAATATCATTAGAGTGCAAGTAAAGAGGATGGTTATAATCAATAACCTGATTTTCTGCAGGTTGTGCCATTCTTGAAACTGAGATGTTCTTCAAGAATTCAACAAATGAAATTGTGCGGAATAGATTGTTGCAGAATCGATCAATTCAAACTGCGTCTGAGATGCTCTTGTACCATGTCATTAATTGAACAAGAAAGAGTTCTGACATATCTTTGATATGAAGCTGTGATCGATGGAAGAAGATGATGAAAATATGAGTAGAGAGAATAGGTTTAGAGAAAGAGAGAGAATCCGAGTAGATGAGGGAGAAAGAATCATTCTTCATTGATTGAAAAACCATTACACAAGTTGGGGCTTTATACAAGAGAATCAAAATAACCAACACTAACTAACTATATCCCTTTAACTACTTCTTAACTGATAATCGGAATGGTAAAAAGGACTAAACTGCCCCTGCATCATTATACTAATTAACCACCTTGCTTAACACAAAAGTTTCTCTTCACTATTACTTATTTCTAGTGATATTGATATAACTATTTTTGGTAGAAATAACAGATGGCCATGATCTTGTTGTGCATCTTTTTCTTGATGAAGCAAATCTAGCTTCTCAAATCCATTTTTTATTTGGGTGAATGGTCCAAACGCATGTAAAAAAGATCAAATTGATGTGAATCCATTTTTCTCCTAAAATTTGAAGAACTCATAGATAATTTAGATTTATACTTTTAGAATATCTATTTAATATGTCTTTTACTATTCCTTGTATTCTTTTATGCAATCTTACGTCATTCCCAATATTTGAGGTTAAGTTAAGCCACTAATTCATTTTCTTATCATGTTATAAGATTCAAGCCCATTTCTATTATTGAGATTCTCAAAATTGACTCCCATCATGTGTATCTACGCTCTAATTTGAAAGTTTGGGTGTGCGGGGATATGTCAAGTAGTCCCAAATTTGAATGAATTTATTGTCTCTATATATGACCTTGTGCTCACCTCATTAGGTAGCTTTTGTGATTGTGTGAAGTCCATAATCCATCTTTTTATCACTTATGTCAGAGAATCTATACAAAACTTATTAGATTTGTTATTTTCTCTTTGATGTTTATAGGTTTAGAGAGAGAGAAAGAGAGAGAGAGAGAAAATCTAAGTAAATGAGGGAGAAAGAACCATTCTTCATTGATTGAAACCCATTACACAAGTTGGGGCTTTATTCAACAGAATCAAAATAACAAACTCTAACTAACTAAATTCCTTTAACTACTTCTTAACTGATAATCGGAATGGTGAAACGGACTAAACTTCCCCTGCATCATTATACTAATTAATCAGCTTGCTTAGCACAAAAGTTTCCCTTTCATACGGGGTAAAACTAGCGGAAGCAAACTAAACGATACGCGGAAGCAAGTAAACGAGATAAAGAATTATAAAACAAGATATCAAGAAAATCGAGACTAGGAAGGCAAGAAATAGAAGAAAGAACGGATAAACGATTCACCAGATAAATTGACTATCCAAAAGGGAGAATTGAAACTCGAAACTTACAATGGTTTCATACTAGTAATGAATCTCCATAGGTTCCAATCAGAAGCTTCGAACTAGAAAGGCTCGTACGTTCTCTCTTCTCTATTCAATACTCAAAGTAAGCTAATGAAATGAAAAGCCTAAGGGGTGTATTTATAGTTCTTTCTATCCCCTTATGAAATGACTAAAATGCCCCTAAAGTGGGTTAAGACATAAAAGACCACGCACAGTCAAAATTGGAAGAAATTCACAAAAATCTAGTCTGAAGGTCAGGCGCTCCGCCTGGTTGTGAGGCACTCCGACTGCGTTGTTCACTGATCAAGATTTCCAGGCGCTCCACCTAGATTGGAGGCGCTCCACCTGGGGCCTTCACTAAGTAGGCGCTCATCCTGACTTCTGGGAGCTCCGCCTGGTTGCTCCTCCTCAACTTGGGCGCTCCTCCTCAGCTCCTCCTAGGCGCTCTGCCTGGCCAGAGGCGATTTGCCTCTTCCTCCAGCCTTTTGAGGCACCTCAAATGACTCCCTTGAGCTACTCCTTTTAGCCTAGATGGTCCTCCTTACATGGATTTAGAATGCATGCTTGAAGTAATTGCTGTGTAAGCAAGAATTATGGAAAGAAGTACGATAAAACAGGCGTAGCAACCAGAACTAGCCATACTTACAAACTTGTAATTGAAACTTTCTTTTCTTCTGCGTGTACCGTGATCGTGTGTTTAAAATGACGATAAAGAAAGATTATTTGAACCAGAGAAAGAAATCTGGATATTGCACTTCGTTTTTTGTTATTTCATTTGCCAAGGAAGAAAAAAGATAGTTTCTGTTATTAGGAAATAGTATTATGAAAGAGACAATTTACAATGGTGAGATTTGGTTATGTAATCCAGTATAATTGTGATTTTTGTTGTGAGATTGTTTTATTAGGGTGTATTTGTCATGATGGAAAATGTTATCCAATTTTTCCAAGTTTGATTGGTCAAATATTTTAGAAAACACTTCTCTCAGAAAATAAGTTTCTTAAAAATAAAGAAAAGGACTTTCCTAGCCAGAGTAGGTGGACTCTTTACATCAACCCGGAATCTAGGACTTGGAGACTCATCACTTGATGTCTCCTTCTTCTTTGTTGGTGAACCACTTGGCTTTGAAACTTGTGGTTTCGGGTTCACCTTGTTGATGCTTGCCAACCCTTCACTTGCACTAGTCCCACCATTTCTTGTAATTGTAGGACTCCTTGATTGCACCATTTCAACCTTTGAAAGAAGTTCTCTCTCCTTGCTCCTTTGCATAGCCAAAGAAGGTGCACTAGTAGGCAATTGGCCTCTCTCCCGATAAGGTACAAAGTCATAAACCCTTCGACCTATGCCCACAAGAATCACATCCTTCATAGCACTATATTGCAACCTCTTGTCTTCCCACCATGGCTCACGAAACAACACATCAACATGTCGCAAGGGATACACATCACACCATACATAACCTTTGTAATTCCTATGAGATATGAGTACTCGAGCTTCCTTGGAAACCCACACTCCATCATACTCATAAGAATTCTCTAGCTCACGGCATGGTATCCTTAACCTATCCACAAAAGTGATGCTAATGAAATTGGCATCGGTATCATCAATCTTGAGAAAGTATCCTCTAATACCATTTATCTCAACAATGAACCTACGTCTACCCAAGTTTTGTAGAGATGCATCTCAGAGAGAACTTGAATGCCCACGAGTATCAACATCGAAAACTCGGGTCTCCCTTATCCCTCCTCTACTAGCAACATTTCTAGTGAAACTTCCACTTCCTGTCGCTCTTCCAACATTACAAGTGTTGTTGAAAGTGAGGAATGAACCTTACCATGGAACCCATAAGGGCCTCTTGCCTTGGCTCCATAGCCAATAGTACTATTCCTACTACAACTATCCAAGCCCCCCACAGCATGATCTTCAAGCCGCTTCCAGAGCACTTTACTTGTATTCTTTGTGCTCTCAAGCTTCGCTCTTGATGGTTGGTGTCTTGGCCCGATTTGCCGCGTCATCCTCCCCTTCTTGAGAAGATTTCGACCTCGAAATCAAACCATCAAAGCCTACATTTAAAAACAAGCACAAATAAAGCTTTCCACTACAAGAATATGTTAGTGCCAAAAGTGTGGAAAACACACTCTTATGATAGAGCCAAGTATCAGTAACAAGTAAAAAGCTTATGTTTCCCAAGGAAACAACAAGTTCTTGGCTCAACAAGAAAGTGCATCCAACACAAAGACAAGCAAAGAGATTAATAGGACATGGAACATGCAAGACATAGCAATCAAATTGCCTATGACCCCTAAGCTCATGACTAACATACCAAGCCTTCAATGTATTTTTATCACAATGTGACACAATGGCTTTGCCATGCCCAACAATTAAGGTGTGATCAACATATGGGATGGAGTAACCAAAATAGTTCAATTTACAACTAACATCAAATACTCCATTCTCCTTCTTGGAAGCACTCTTACACACACCAAGAGGTACCTCCTCACCTCTAAATTTACCTCCAAGACAATCCTCTTCAATCGACAAACTCCCAAGGACAAAACCAAGGTCACTCATCTCATTTGGAGTTTTAAACAACGGATTGTCTATAGATTAAGCATTCCAAACCAAGGAGGTTCAAACTCACACCCTACTCTAGTTTGATACAAATCACCATTTCCATGGATGTGGCCCTCAGACAAAGTGTTAGTATAGGCACACTTTTTAAGCGCATTAGGAAGCAAAGGTGAAGTTCTCAAACTAGAGACAACATCTACATTTGAGGAGTCATCGAAAATAATTCGATCCATCTCATACACTAGAGACTCCTCAAGGTCGAAACCATCCCCACTACGACACAAGAGACCACCACTATCAAGCAAGCAATCAAAGGCAAGAATGGGACATTCATGCAATTCATCTTCTCCTTTATCAAATATGGGTGGGGTGTCATAACAAGGTTTACAAACAAGGTCAACCACAATATTTTCACTAAAAAGAGGTTCAATGAAAAAAGAGCTCACATCATGATGTAGCTTTTCAAAGCTCTCAACTAGTGGTTCACATTCATACACAAATTGACCAACCGACTCTACAATAGTTGCAAACACATTGTAATCATACAAACCATCAACTAGTGTCGAGTTATCACAAACACCATCATAAGACAAGGAAGTAATATGATTAAGGGAAGAACAACTATCACTTACATTTGAGTTGCATTCGTGTTCACTCAATGTACTTGAAGCATCATGGTTAGTTCCTCCACCTTGTAGCTCGCAATTGGAATCTTCTTCACCTTGCCTTTCCACCTTGGAACATGGTTGAGGCTCCATCTGCTTGCCTCCAAGAATTCCTACACAAGAATTCAAACAAATAGAAGAAAAGGATAAAGGGTTAAGGTTAGAATAAGGGATGCCCTCTCTCTTTTCCCTCATTTTTTCTTCAGGATCGGGCGTAGATTTGGGTGGTGACATCCCACTCACATCATCTCCTTTTTCCACTCGAGGAATGTCACCGGTCACTCCCTTAATCCTCTCAATCTTTTGTCTCTCATATTCAGGTGAGTTGGGACGAGGCCTAAGCATACCCATAGCCGGAGTAGGTGGACTCTTTACATCAACCCGAAATCTAGGAGGTTGAGACTCATTACTTGATGTCTCCTTCTTCTTTGTTGGTGAACCACTTCGCTTTGAAACTTGTGGTTTTGGGGTTCACCTTATTGATGGTTCCCAACCCTTCACTTGCACTAGAGCCACTATTTCTTGTACTTGTAGGACTCCTTGATTGTACCATTTAAACCTTTGAAAGAAGTTCTCGCTCCTTGCTCCATTGCATAGACAAAGAAGGTGCACTAGTAGGCAATTGGCCTCTTGCCCAATAAGATACAAAGTCATTAATCCTTCGACCTATGCCTAAAAGAATCACATCCTTCATAGCACTATATTGCAACCTCTTGTCTTGCAACCATGGCTCACCTAACCACACATCAACATGTCGCATAGGATACACATCACACCATACATAACCTTTGTAATTCCTACGAGATATGAGTACTTGAGCTTCCTTGGAAACCCATACTCCATCATACTCATAAGGATTCTCTAGTTCACGGCATAGTATCCTTAACCTATCCACCAAAGAGGTGCTAATGCAATTGGCATCGGTATCATCAATCTTGAGCAAGAATCCTCCAATACCATTTACCTCAACAACGAACCTATGTCTACTCAAGTTTTATAGAGATGCATCCTAAAGAGAACTTGAATGCCCACAAGTATCAACACCGACAACTTGGGTCTCCCTTATCCCTCCTCTACTAGCAACATTGCTAGTGTAACTTCCACTTCCCGTCGCTCTTCCAACATTACAAGTGTTGTTGAAAGTCGAGGAAAGAACCTTGCCATGGAACCCATAAGTGCCTCTCGCCTTGGTTCCGTAGCCAATAGTACTACTCCTACTACAATTATCCAAGCCCCCCACGGCATTGATGGAACAATATAATCGCTTTGTAACAAAAGTACCACTATCTCTCAAATCACCCTTCATATGGGAATTAGAAGTATTAGGCCGCTTAGCATATCTAGAAGGTGCACGCTTCCTCTTTCCCATGGAACAACCACCACCTCCTCCCAAACTAATGGAAGGACCTCTACTACTACTTTGTACATTTGTAGAAACATCAAAAGAAGATGCAAATGAAACATTTCTATAATCAACCTCATCATCAATTCTCTCTATGTCACTATCAACATGTTCAAATTCATCACAAGAAGAGTAAGTAGGAACATTGTACCTTGAAGCGTCACCATCTTCGTATTCTTGACTAGAAGCATAAGGATCAACACATTCATCATCATAAGCTTCATAGTCTTTATCAACCTTGTGATCATTATAGTGAACCGCTTCATCACCATACGAGCCATAGTTCCCTGAATAATCATAGCAATACCCATCATCACCCCCGTAGGAACCATAGTCTCCCTCATCTCCACACGAGTCACAACCCCCACAATCATCATCTACAGACATAGTTGTAATCAAAGAAGAGCAAAGGACCTCACAAGTTCAATCCCTCACGTGTATCACTCGAAATATGTTCACTCAATTTTCTTCCCACCCGTGTATACACTCAAGGTCGCTGGCTTTTGTGACCACACTCTATTGTTCTCACCACTCTTGCCTTTTTCTACTCAAAGATTGCTTTAATCTCTTAGGAACTACGGCGGTAAGATCAACAACTAGTAAAGACGTTCAAACTCACACCCTACTCTAGTTTGATACAAATCACCATTTCCATGGAAGTGGCCCACGTACAAAGTGTTAGTATAGGCACACTTCCCAAGCTCATTAGATAGCAAAGATTAAGTTCTCAAACTAGAGATAACATCTACACTTGAGGAGTCATCGAAAATAATTCGATCTATCTCATACACTAGAGACTCCTCAAGGTCACAACAATCCGCACCATGACAAAAGAGACCACCACTATCAAGTAAGCAATCAAAGGGAAGAATGGGATATTTATGCAATTCATCTTCTCATTTATCAAATATGGGTGGGGTGTCATAACAAGGTTCACAAACAAGGTCAACGACAATATTTTCGCTAAAGAGAGGTTCAATGGAAACCGAGCTCACATCATGACGTGGCTTTTCAACCCTCTCAACTAGTGGTTTACATTCATACACAAATTGACCAACCGACTCTACACTAGTTGCAAACACGTTGTAATCATACAAATCATCAACTAGTGTCGAGTTATCACAAACACAATCACAAGACAAGGAAGTAACATGCTTAAGGGAAGAATAACTATCACTTACATTTGAGTTGCATTCGTGTTTACTCAATGTACTTGAAGCATCATGGTTAGTTCCTCCACCTTGCAGCTCGCATTTGGAATCTTCTTCATCTTGCCTTTCCATCTTCGAATATAGTTAAGACTCCATCGGCTTGCCTCCAAGAATTCCTACACAAGAATTCAAACAAATAGAAGAAAAGGATAAAGGGCTAAGGTTAGAATAAGGGATGCCCTCACTCTCAATGATTCTTTTTCCCTCTCTCTTTTCCCTCATTTTTTCTTCAAGGTCGAGTGTATATTCGGGTGGTGACATCCCACTCACATCACTCATCACATCCTCTCCTTTTTCCACTCGAGGAATGTCACCGGTCACTCCCTTACTCCGCTCAATCTTTTATCTCTCATATTCGGGCGAGTTGGGACGAGGCCCAAGAATTCCCATAGCCGAAGTAGGTGGACTCTTTACATCAACCCGGAATCTAGGACTTAGAGACTCATCACTTGATGTCTCCTTCTTCTTCGTGGTGAACCACTTGGCATTGAAACTTGTGGTTTCGGGTTCACCTTGTTGACGCTTTCCAACCTTTCACTTGCACTTGTCCCACCATTTCTTGTAATTGTAGGACTCCTTGATTGCACCATGTTAACTTTGGAATGAAGTTCTCGCTCCTTGCTCCTTTGCATAGCCAAAGAAGGTACACTAGTAGGAAATTGGCCTCTTGCCCGATAAGGTACAAAGTCATAAACCCTTCGACATATGCCCACAAGAATCATATCCTTCATAGCACTATATTGAAACCTCTTGTCTTCTAACCATGGCTCACCTAACCACACATCAATATGTCGCATGGGATATACATCACACTACACATAACCTTTGTAATTCCTATGAGGTATGAGTACGCAAGCTTCCTTGGAAACCCACACTCCATCATACTCATAAGGATTCTCTAGCTCACATCATGGTATCCTTAGCCTATCCACCAAAGAGATGCTAATGCAATTGGCATCGGTATCATCAATCTTGAGCAAGTATCCTCCAAACAAGATATCAAGAAAATCGAGACTAGGAAGGCAAGAAATAGAAGAAAGAACGGATAAATGATTCACGACATGAATTGATTATCTAAAAAGGAGAATTGAAACTCGAACTTTACTATGGTTTCATACTAGCGATGAATCTCTATAGGTTCCAAGTCAAGACATACACGAAGCTTCAAGCTTCGAACTAGAAAGGCTCGGCCTCTTCTACATTCTCTCTTCTCTATTCAATACTCAAAGTAAGCTAATGAAATGAAAAGCCTAAGGGGTGTATTTATAGTTCTTTCCATCCCCTTGTGAAATGACTAAAATACCCCCAAAGTGGGTTAAGACATAAAAGACCACGCAGGGTCAAAATAGGAAAAAAATGCATAAAAATCCCGTCTGAAGGTCAGGCACTCCGCCTGGTTGTGAGGCGCTCCGCCTCGGTTGTGCACTGATCAAGATTGCCAGGCACTCCGCCTGGATTGGAGGTGCTCCGTCTGGGGCCTTCACTAAGTAGGTGCTCCTCCTGACTTCTGGGTGCTCCGCCTGGTTGCTCCTCCTCAGCTTGGGAGCTCCTCCTCAGTTCCTCCTATGCGCTCCGGTTCTTCCTGTAGCCTCTTGAGGCGCCTCAAATTGAGTCCCTTGAGCTCCTCCTTTTGGCGTAGATGGTTCTTCTTCCATGGTCCTCCAATGCATGATATTCAAGTCGCTTACAGAGCCATTGACTTGTATTCTTTGTGCTCTCAAGCTTGACTCTTGATGGTTGGTGTCTTGGCCCGATTTGTCCCGCATCACCCTTCACCTATTACTTATTTCTAGTGATATTACTACAACTATTTTGTTTTTTGTAGAAATAACAGATGGCCGTGATCTTTTTGTGCATCTTTTTCTTGATGAAGCAAATATAGCTTCTCAAATCCATTTTTTGGTGGGTGAATGGTCCAAACGCATGTAGTCGAGAACATCTCGAATCAAATTGATGTTAATCCATTTTGCTACTAAAATTTGAAGAACTCATCGATAATTTAGATTTATACTTTTAGAATATCTATTTAATATATTTTTTACTACTCTTTGTTTTTTTTTTTTTTTTTTTTTGCGCAATCTTACGTCATTCCCAACAACATTTGAGGTTAAGTTAAGCCATTAATTCATTTTCTTATCATGGTATAAGATTCAAGCCCATTCCCATTATGGAGTTTCTCAAAATTGACACCCATCATGTGTATCTGCGCTCTAATTTGCAAGTTTGGGTGTGCTGGGGTATGTCAGATAGTCCCAAATTTATTGAGGAATGAATTTGTTGTCTCTGTATATGACCTTGTGCTCACCTCATTGTAGCTTTTGTGATTGTGTGAAGTCCATAATCCATCTATTTATCACTTATGTCAGAGAATCTATACAAAACTCATTAGATTTGTTATTTTCTCTTTGACGTTTATTCAGTACTTGTGGTTTGAAATCACTTCTTAAGGTGAGGTAGTAAATTTTTGCTTCTATCTTTGAGTCATTTTGTACAATAGTGAGATAATATGTCTTCTAATGATGTATTCGTCATGCCTCAATACTGATCAATCGTCATTTAACAGATTGTAGAGAACTCAAATAATCCTGGACAATACACGATTAATATAATTGGTAACTTACTCTTCAAAATAATGAAATAAAAAAGATCAATAGATAAGAGCACTGTTTAAAACTTGACCCCTGAGGGAATAAATTGTTAAGGAAAGCAGTAGTTAGCATACCGTTAGAAAGGAAATTTAGAAATTTTAAGCTTTCTAATTATTAGTTAAAATTTTAGTTACAATTAATTTGTTAATGATAGTCAGTTAGTTAGTTATTTGGGTTATTGGATCATGGGTCGCTCATGTGGTTTGGCCCAACCCAATACTTGACCCAATTAAATTCAGATAAGTGAGAGTGGTTAAGAGAAGTTACAACTCCCCCCCACAACTCTTTCTTTATGCGTTATGTGAGTAGTGGTGGGGCCCTCTCACTTCTTCAGATAAATAGAGAAAAACTTAACGTGAAACTCACTTCTTCTTAAACAGAGAAAAAAAAAACTCTCTAATTTTTCTCCCAACAAAAGAAACACATAAGAGATACTTAGTTTGTGGAAACCTACTTTGTTTCCTAGTGATTCAAGGTTTGACTTGGGGTGATTTTTACGGTGGTGAGTTCAACAATTTCCGCTGCAAAACAAGGTACACAATTCGTTGTTCTTGCCCCTTTAATTACCTTCAATTGGTATCAAGAGCCTAGATTGATTGTTCGCAGTCGTTGGCAAATTCCATGAAAATACTGTGATGAAAAAATCCCAACTTACTGCCGTTGAAATTTTCTTTATTTTATAATTGTTTCGTTTGGAATGTAGTTTGCATGAGATATTGATAACTATAATATTCCTGTTGGATTAGAAAAAGAAGGGTCAATAATAAAATTCAAAGCAGAGAACTGTTTTTGAGTAATTGTTTGATACCACGTATCTATGCTTACTTCTTGATACTCTGGAAAGTGCAATTGTCTGCCAATTTTTTTTGGTTCTCCTGATAGTTGGACAGAAATAGGACCAAAAGGATCTGAATTTGTAATTAACACATAGCTTATTGATATTATTTATCACTTATAAAATATTGATAAGTATTCTGCAATTGACATACAGATACTGTGGTTTTGCTTCCTTTTTGTCTATATTTCTGATTGAGTATTAATGTTTACTTCTGGACATTTACTTCATGGCATTAACTGTTGACATCTATTCATAATAGCTACAATGTTCTTAAAGAAGAAATCATTATTAAAATAGAAGGCTAAGATGATTTCTTGAAACACGTGTTAACAGAATAATGATGATGCCACTTTAAGTACAATGTCAGAGATATCTATAAATATATTGTTTAGTAGTCATCATTTGAAGTATATATGTTCTCTGATACACACCCATTCCTTATAGTCCTAAGCCATGTTCATCTTTTGTCTCTTCTAAAAAAAAATTGTTTAGTCCTAATCCCTGTATTAAAATCTCTTCTACAATATGTGACATATGTTGCCACACTGAATAGTATGTCCATTCTCATTATTTCCTTGGTCATATTTCAGATATGGCTGAACAGGTACAAGCTCGATTTGCTCCAAGTGGGAGTGGTATTGAAAATCGAGCAAGAGGACAACGTAGAAGAGTGTGTCGCCGTAGGACTTATTCCCGAGGACGTGAAGTCATACGGAATGTCCCCAGGGCGATGCAAAATTTGCTAAGGGATGAAAGGGCTATTCGAAGGGAGGGAGAAAAGAAACTTAAGGAGTTTAGAGAGTTGAAGATGGAACCTAATGCTGCTATATGGGAGCACATTGACCTTTTTGAGATAAAACGCTATGAACTAGGTCAATTTGGTTATATAATTGATGAACATGTAGCTCTTAGTATGTTGGCTGATTCACTTATAGAGCCTTGGAGTGAAGTGTTGACTAACATGTATCATGAGACATTCCCAAAAGTGCCTTATTATGTTTATTTAAATGCACTAGAAAATGAATGGGAAAAATACATGAACATGTAATGGCCTAGCTACATGTAACTTAGGTTGTTTCTCATTGTAATTAGTTTTTCAATTAATGAAAGTTTGTCTTTTGTTTGCAAGATTAAATGTCATTTTATTTGTTTAATTTTTTTTTTTTATGTGTGGCAATTAAAAAAAAAAATAAGTATGACATGATATTGAAAATCTTAACGAGATACACACTATGAGAAATGATTTTATAAAATATTAGTTGAACATTTAGTTGTAGATGATGAATGGAAACTTAGTAACCTTTCGATTCTATACTAAGTGTAAAATTAATATTTTATTTAATTGATTTGCCTAAGTGTGCATATCACATGCGAGAATGATGATTAATAAATACACTTGCATTATTGTTTCATTTAACAGACTATGGCATCAAAAACTATCATTGCTGACTTAAACAAGGGTGACAAACCGAACGGCGAGAATTATGACATTTGGAGCCGTAAGATGTGGTATGTGCTGGAAGAGCAAGATGCTCTAGAAGCCATTAACCATGTCATGGTTTGCCCAGACGAGGGTAACACTGCCCAACGTAGGAGAGATCTTGAGGCTTACAATTCTTGGAAAAAGAAAGATGCCACTGCTCGTGGAATCATTGTAAGCTCAGTTGTGGATGATTTCATTCACGAATGTGAACAATTCCCTACTGCTCATGCCATGTGGGCACATTTGAGAGAAACATATGGGGGTACTACTGTGACCCGCCTTAGACAGCTGACTATCAAATTTGACACTTACAAGAAGCGTCATGACCATAGTGTCAAACAACACCTTAGGATGATGTCAAACATGATAGCTCAACTCAAAAGTGCTGGTCATATTCTCTCTGATGAGCAGCAGGTTCAGGCAGTTATCCGGTCTCTTCCAAGTAATTGGGAACATCTGAAAGTAAACTTGACCCACAATGACAGCATCAAAACTTTTGGTGATGTTGCTCGCCATGTTGAGCTTGAAGATGAGCGGCTTGGTGCTGCAAAAGCTATACCCACTGCCTATGTGGCAGAATCAAGTGGTAAAAAGGCTTCAGGATTCAAGCGCAAAAATGAATGGAAGAAAGGCAGAAAGGGCAAGGAGACTAGTGAGGGACCCTCAAAGAAGAGAAACAAACCAAATCCTAAGAAGGGAAAACGGTTCTTTAAGAAGAAAGACAAGAGCAAGATGAAATGCTACGACTGCCAAGTGTCGGGACACTTTGCTCGTGAATGCACTGAGCCGAAAAAGGTAGCATTTCAAAACGCATCTCTAAGTGCTACATTTGTTTCTAGCACCGTTTTATTAACTGAATCTTATCCTGTGTGGATTGTAGACTCAGGGGCCACCGACCATGTGACCCGTGATCGAGAAGCGTTTGTGGAGTACCGTCGAGTACCATCTGGATCAAGGTGGACATATGTAGGAAATAATGCGAAGGTTGAAGTCAAAGGTCTTGGCACTTGCAGGATTGACTTGCGTGGTGGCCGTACTTTGATGTTGCATGACGTCCTATATGCTCCAGAAATTCGACGGAACTTAATATCTGTGTCTGTACTTCTTAATTTAGGTTTCTGTTTGAACTTTAGTCGCAATGTTGTGAGAATTACTCTAGACAATGTCTTTTATGGTTCTGGACATCTTTACGATGGTTTCTTTGTATTAAGTTGTAATCCTTCTACTTATGACTATTATGTGGACCGTTGTGTTATGGCATGTTCTTCTAGTAATAGAGATGTTGACATTATTACATGGCATGCTAGATTAGGTCACATTGGGCAAGATCGAATGAATAGATTGGCAAAGGAAGGACACTTGAGTTCTTTCTCGAAAATTGAAATGCCAACTTGTGAACAATGTCTTGCCGGAAAGATTACACGTAAACCTTTTGGGAAGGCTAAGAGAGCTGACTTTCCATTGCAATTAATCCATTCAGATATCTGTGGTCCAATGAACGTGAAGGCAAGATCTGGTGCCTTGTACTTCATTACGTTTGTTGATGATTTCACGCATTTTGGTTATGTTTATTTGATTTCTCATAAATCCGAAGCACTTGAGTGCTTCAAACGATACATGAATGAGGTTGAGAATCAATTAGACAAGAGTATAAAAACTTTAAGAACTGATAGAGGGCGTGAATATCTTTCAAGACAATTTATTGACTTGTGTAGTGAAAAAGGAATCACCAGACAATTAACTATTCCTTATACACCTCAGCAAAATGGTGTAGCAGAAAGGAGGAATAGAACTCTATTGGATATGACAAGATCAATGATGGCGCAAGCTAATTTACCTATCTCTTTTTGGGGAGATGCGTTATTAACTGCAGCCTATATATTGAATAGAGTGCCTTCTAAGTCAGTTCCTTCCACTCCTTATGGGCTATGGACCGGCCAGAAACCAAACTTGGATTATTTACGACCTTGGGGTTGTGCTGCATTCATAAAAGATTCTTTTAACAAGTTTGGTAAACTGGGTCCAAAAGGCAAGAAATGTATCTTTATAAGATACTCAGAACACTCTAAAGGGTATGTGTTTATTGGTGAATTGGAGGATGGAAGTGTTACTGAAATTGAATCACGAGATGTCACATTTTTAGAAAATGATTTTCCTAAGAAGGGTGAAGTAAAGGATGGAGAGCCTCTTTATGAAATGTTGAACTCAAATGGTCAGCAAGTGTCTTCTGACACATTTGATGATCTAATTGATCAAGAGTATGGTGCTGATCCGAGTGGGAGTTTTTCGATACAAGATCCTTCTTGTGAATCTGAGTTTCAATTAAGAAAGAGTACCAGGAAAGGTGTACCTAAACGTACTTATGATATAGAGGATTACGTTTTCCTGGTATCGGCATCGAAAGTGAATGAACCAAATTCCGTTGCCGAGGCTTTATCGAGCCCTAAAAAGGATGAGTGGATGAAAGTAATGAAAGAAGATTTAGAGTCCATGAGAACCAACAAAGTCTGGGACTTAGTTGATCTTCCGCCTGAGCGTAAAGCAATTAAGAACAAATGGGTTCTGAAAATTAAACGTAAAGCGGATGGATCGATAGAAAGATACAAGGCACGACTGGTAGCAAAAGGCTTTACTCAGCAAGCAGGAATTGATTATGAGGATACTTTTTCGCCAGTTGTGAAGTTTACCTCAATTCGCTTACTTTTAGCTATTGTTGCGCGTTTGGATCTAGAATTACACCAAATGGACGTAAAGACAGCTTTTCTCAATGGAGAATTGAACGAGGAGATCTACATGGAACAACCTGTATGTTTCATCGTTAAGGGCCAAGAAAATAAGGTCTGTAAATTGAAAAGATCTATTTATGGTCTAAAGCAGTCTTCAAGGCAATGGTACTTGAGATTTCATAAAGAAATGATCTCATATGATTTTACTATGTTTGATGAAGACCATTGCATTTATGTTAAAAGGTCCAATGATATGTTTGTAATTCTTTCTCTTTACGTGGATGATATATTGATGGCTGGAAATAATTTGGAGTATCTAAAGATTATCAAGTCATGGCTTTCAAAGTCATTTGACATGAAAGATATGGGTGAAGCAGACTATATCCTAGGAGTTAAGATCCAAAGAAACCGTTCCAAGAAATTATTGAGTCTGTCTCAAGAAACATATATAAAGAAAATTCTGGAACGCTTTCGGATGAGTGAGTGCAAACCCATGGATACTCCTGTAGCGAAAGGTGAAGCTTTATGTCTTGAAATGTGTCCACAGACACAAAGAGAGAAGGATGAAATGTCTCGAGTTCCATACTCAAGTGCTATCGGGAGCTTGATGTACGCTATGTTGTGTACTCGCCCTGATATCTGTTATGCCGTAGGTCTAGTTAGCAGGTATCAATCCAATCCTGGAAGAGATCATTAGAAAGCAGTGAAGAGGATATTTCGATAACTGAAAGGAACTGCAGATTATTCACTATGCTATGGTGGATCTGATTTGATGTTGAGAGGTTATACAGATGATGATTGGGCTGGTGACTTGGATGAACGAAAGTCAACATCTAGATATGCTTTCTTACTAAATGGTGGGGCCATTTCATGGAAAAGTAAGAAACAAACTTGTATTGCTCTTTCAACTATGGAAGCTGAGTTCGTAGCTTATACATATGCAGTACAAGAGCTGTTTGGTTGAAGAGATTCTTTGAGCATCTAGATATTGCAAAGAATCCTCAAGGATCGATAATTTTATATTGTGATAGTCAGGCGGCTATTGATTTTATAAAAGATCCTAAGCATCATGAAAAGACCAAACACATTGATACCAAGTATAAGTACTTGAGAAACATAGTTGCAAGTGGTGAAGTTCCAATACAATACATGCCTACACTAAAAATGGTAGCTGATCCTTTTACAAAGGCAATATCTAGAGACCAGTTTGAGAAACATGTAATGGCTCTAGGTTTGCGTAGGATATGACTAAATTTATGTATTGTAGAACAATTTGAATGTTATACTCATCTATACATATATATGATTGAGTTTGTATTAAATCTCATGTGCATGTGATGGAATTTATTTGTGATAAGTGTGTCGAACAAGTCGCGAGATCGGCTCTCTCACACGGGCAATCGCCTCTGACGTCGAGGAACGTGCATGGATGAGACCAATTAGAACCTTGAATTGTACAAGGTCATAAATAGTTTAAATGGTCGGTCTTGATTAGATATCAGACTTATGGATTTGTATATCCTATATGACTTGTTTCGTAAGCCAGATGTGAGTTTTTCATAAATTATTGGATCTGAGGATTGTTTGAAGAAAAACTCAGGTTAGACATTCAGAAGTGTCTAGATCAAGATCTGTACGGTGTTTATATATTTAGAAATGAGACACACGCGCCAAAATTAGGCAAGAACACCGTAGCACGTGTTTCATACCATGTGTGCTGATCGACCAATAGGATGATAGAAGAATGGATCCCTGCTTCTTCATTGTGTGAGACCCTAAGAAAAATCAATTTGATTTTCATTAGAATACCCTTTGACCTTTTACTGTCTCTTGAAGTACAAATCTGTGTTGCTACTTTAGCATGTTACTAATAGCCACGAGTGATTCGGCAATGCGGTGCACGTCTAGGAAAGCAGCTGATTTGGGATGAATAGATTCGAGTAGAAAGGGAAGACAATTAGAATGATTTATAAATTAACTTATATTCACAGGTCGACCATTACATTTGCCATGAGAGTTTCAAGTGTAATTGTGATACTAAGTTAAATAGGAACTCGAGTTCGCCTCAATCGAGGTTGAGGGATCAGATAAGTAGCTACTAGGGTAGCGAATGATGTCTGGGGTATTGCGAGTAATAATATCCTCATGTTAATAGTGAATTCTTTCCGTATGTGATTGAATTCCTACATGGAGCTATTGCACAACCTTAGTAGGTATGGCTCTTGAAGATGCTCGCAGGTCGCACGAACTATTTGTCTATTTGAATTATATGTGTTATTGATATGGTACTGGTTTGGATCCAGTCCACCATGTGCGAAGTGGGAGATGTTAGTTATTTGGGTTATTGGATCATGGGTCGCCCATGTAGTTTGGCCCAACCCAATACTTGACCCAATTAAATTCAGATAAGTGAGAGTGGTTAAGAGAAGTTACAACTCCCCCCCACAACTCTTTCTTTATGCGTTATGTGAGTAGTGGTGGGGCCCTCTCACTTCTTCAGATAAATGGAGAAAAACTGAACGTGAAACTCACTTCTTCTTGAACAGAAAAAAAAAAAAACTCTCTAATTTTTCTCCCAACAAAAGAAACACATAAGAGATACTTAGTTTGTGGAAACCTACCTTGTTTCCTAGTGATTCAAGGTTTGACTTGGGGTGATTTTTACGGTGGTGAGTTCAACAATTTCCGCTGCAAAACAAGGTACACAATTCGTTGTTCTTGCCCCTTTAATTACCTTCAGTTGAGACTAAGCTCTCCATAAATAGAGCTTATGTGTACTCTATTGATCAAGGTTTTCATTTATGAATTTCATTTTTCCTCTCTCCACATCTCTCTACAATGATTCTCCTTCTTCGTCTCAAGATTAGGTTCATCAAGATTCCCAAAATATCAGCATGGTATCCGAGCAAAGGACTAGAAAATCTAGTTAGAATTCAAGTCTTTAATCTAAGTAATTGTTTCTTTCTTCTACTTTGTCAAATATTTTTCTTCAAGATCAACATACTCTTCCATTGCAACGGCTAAAAATGGGAATACAGCTAATTTTCAGAACAATGCAAATGGTCAAAATCAATCACAATCACCTTCTATATCTACATTCAAATGATGTAGGTAGAATTTCTCCATTTTTACTCAGTTAACTGGTACTAAAAACTATTTTCTTTGGAGTTGATATATGAGAATTGCCTTACTAGGTATGAACAAGTTAGGCCTAGTTGATGGAACTTGTCAGAATTTTTTTTCCAAGAAACTCTGTTATAATCTATGCACCTCCTTGAGACACTAGAAGGGGGGGATTGAATAGTGTCCTCCGATTTTCTTTTCAAGAACCTTGTTCTTCTGAGGAAGAACCTGGTTCTCAGATTTTCTTCTTCCGCTGCCTGGAACACTCAATCACACAAACATACACACAAGAACACCAGGATTTTACGTGGAAAAACTCCTTGCTCAAGGGAGAAAAAACCACGACCCACACTCTGAGATTTAGAACTGAATCCACTAACACAAAAGCAATGTTTCTGATTACAAACTTTGTAACCAAGGGGCTACACTCTAGACCCTACTTACTACTCAAAGCTAAACTCTAGCTTCTCAGTAATTACACAACGGTTCACCTAATACATGTGCTTCTGAATAAGCTAATAGGTAAAACTATGAAAGATCTAACCAAAGTCAACTTGCAACTTGACGAACCTAGACAAAAAATCTAGACTCGATACCCTGCACGCGCACAAGTTGTCTTCTGCAGTTTAATCACGTAGAAAGATGCTAGATCGCCTTTTTATGCTCTCAACTCTCTGTTTGTGAATAACTGATTTCGGCTGCCTCTGCTACTTGCATATATATGGGTCTTTTTAACCCTAGTAGAGTTCTACAAGGAATCCTTTTAATTAAGGCAAGTCAGGATTCCCAGTAACTCCTTTCCTTGTTGAAGTCCAACTCCTTTTCACACTTCGCAGACACAGCCTGGACACAGCTTCTTTTAGTCTGACTAGGATGTATGTTCAATCACGCGCCACTACTCCTAGTTCCGCAGGAATTTGCAACCCGTACTCTTTTCGATCACCTGTGCCCTTCATTCTAAGGCCCAGGTCCTTAGTGAGAACCTAGGAGTCCTTCTTGTTTGTCATGCTTCAAAACCAGCTCTCAACAAATTCCTCCTTTTTGATGATGACAAACAAATGTTGCCCAAGAACCTGAGTCGACCAAAATACCAACAAACAAACAAAAAACAGTATGAATATGAAAAAAATAGATGATGAATTAGGTCACAAACATTCCAACATTTCCTTCTTCCCCCTTTTGGCATCATCGAAAAGATTCGAATCCCTGCATGAACTTGCCAGTGAAACTTAGTCTAAAGCACAAGGCAACAAGTCAGTAATAATAGCACATATAAGCAAGAATAAGGGCCCAATCAAAACCAATGACTAAAGCAGGAAACATGCATAAGCATAAGAAAATTTAAAATCATCATCCAGGTTGTGTCAGCAGCACAACCCCAATATTTAGTACACAACAGAACAAATTGTCTTAAACATCCAACAACATGAGACCAGGAGATCATAAGAGAGGGTAGACAACAGGTAGAGAGAAGGGATTAGAGCAGAATGGGATAGGATAGGAGGATTCAAAGCTGAACATTGAAGTGTTTGAGAAGTGCCGCAAGTTGCTTCGTATTTTTGGCCCTTTCCATCAACAACTCGGCCTCATACTTGTGGCAATCTATCTTCAAACGATCAATTTCTTGATCCTTCAACTTCAACTGTCTGTGGAGCTCTGTGTTTTCTTCATTCACCTCCAGGACATGCGTCTCCAGCTCCTTCACAGCATCAATGGCCTCCTCGAGTCCATAATCCTCACTTTCCTCCTCCTGCTCTTGCTTGGCCTGCATTGGTCTCTTTGAAGCTCTGCTTTCTCTGAAGAAGTCACAATTTTTTAGCACATTAATCCCAAACATCTGGTGAATGGTTGGCTTCTTCCCAGCTTCTAAAGGGACCCCAAAGTGCTCTAGAACCTGCTGAATGATATAGGAATGAACAAGGGAGTGTGGCTTCTGCTCAGTATCAGCAATTCTTTTGATATGTCTAATTATCAGCCCAGGCAAATTTATCTTCACTCCCCTATCCAGCAGATCCATGTAAGTCAGGTCCAAAGCACTGGCCTCGTAGTTCCTCTCTCCTCTTGGTAGAAGAAACCTGTGCACAAACTCAAACAACAGTTGATGTGCAGGTTCCATTTCCTTCTTGTCTACCTTCCTCTTCTTTCTCAACTTGGGTTTCCCTGAAAATTTCTTGACAACATCTAGAGGAGTGACTCCATCAGTCCTCTTTGGCCATTTGAGCTTAATATACCTGCAATAACCTTCAGTAGGTATGTCAAGGATTACCCCAAGCTCAGGTCTCCCAAATTCAATCTCCACACCTTTCACAGTTGTGAACACCCTCCTAGCATTGACTCTGCAATTTGTATAGAACTGTCTGATCTCATCAGCATACAACTTCCTATATTTGTTGCTAAACAACCCCAACCAGCCTTGGTGACCAATCATTCTGAGCAATGGCTTCATATGAAACTCTTTCTCATCATGGAGAATGCTGCCAGGCAACACCTGATGTTTAGAAAAGAAAGCCACTCTGTCAGTCTCATCCTCACTGCCTCTTCTTCTTCTTGTCTCAGCTTCACTGTCAGTATCTGAGTCACTAGGCTCAACATAACTACCTGCATCATCATCACTTTCCTCCTGGGTTTTCTCAGCTCTTCTTTCTTCCTCTTTCTTCCTTGCTTCTCTCTCTCTGACATTAGTCACTGTTCTCTCCAGCTTTCCAACCTTTTCCAATTGTTGTTTTAAAACAGACCTGGTGCCAACCCTTCTGGCCACAGGTTCAACCTTGTCAACACTGCCACTCTCATCATAATCTTCATCAACCAGCCTTGTCTTCAGCACTGGTTTTCCCCCTTTCACTAACCTTCTTCTCTTCTCAGGCTCCACTAGATTTTCTTTCAGGAATACAACTTCCTCCTCCTCTTCCTCCCCTGCCAATTTTTCATCTTCTTCTCCAAACTTCCTTTTTCTTTTTGGTTCTTCAACCACTTTGGGAGTTTCTCTTAGTTCAGTCTTCTCCAACATTGCCTTCTTCTTTCCTTCTTCCTCAGAATCTGTCCAATCTATGTCTGCATCATCAACCTCAGTTGAATTTGTCAAGCAACAGGCTCTTGCACCAAATTCTCTGGGACTTCAGCAGATTCAAGTCCTCTAACAACTGGACTTCCTGGCACAGATTTTTCCCTAGCTCTCTCAACCCTATCATCCTCCTTGAACTTTTTTATTACTGTTTCTGCAACATTCAAACTTACACCAGACTCAACTACCACATGCACCTGCAATCCTTCCCTAAGTTCATCTCCTACATGGTCACGCTCTGCCTCACATGAGTTTCCCCTATCTATTTGTTCAACATGCTCAGCACCTATTATTGTGTCTAACCCTGTCACTAGGGTTTCAGTTTCTGCCATTCCAGGGCTGTTTATATCGACTGAAGTAACAGGTGTAGATAAGATAGGAGCAGAGATTACCTCATATAGTGGTCGTGATGAACTTTGTGCGATGGGTGTGGTGGAAGTCGTCCTTAACTTCAACTTCTTTAACAGCTTTTTGTCCCTTTTTTGAAGAATTTTAGCACGAGCCCTTGCAATCCTTTGAGCAAGTGTTGATGGTGGTGGTTTGTCAGACATTTTGAACGGTTTTTATGTGTTGCCACAGAGATAGACAAAATTTTCTGATGTTAGGGTTTTGAGAGAATTTTGATTTTGAAGGGAAGAATTGGGTGGAAGGTAAGGGGTTGGAAGGTAAGGTTAAGAGAGAAGGGGTTTCGGTGATTTGACAATGTCTTGGGAAGGCAAGGTAATAATGATAAAAAGGGAGAAAAGCAGCTTTTTGAAATTTTTGAAAACCGGGAAGGGTTAAGAGTTTTGACGGTTATGGACCTAATTGTATAGTGGGGTCCAAAAATCAATTAAAATTCTACCTAGAAAAGGAATGTGTTCCTATAATTTTGGACAGTTATAAGAACATGGAGGATCTCCTTTGACACACGTGTGATTGACAATTTTATTCAGTTATGACTTTCAACATGTAGGGTAGTGTGAGTATACCTGGACATGATTCCTCATGCTTTGACTGATTCCTTCTTAGTACATGGTAGGTTCTTCATGGGATCACATTATTCTTACCTGGTGCTAAAAACTGAACAAGTGTACTAACAAAAGTACCATGTTAGACTGAATATCAATGACAAAATTCAAATATAGACAATCAAATACTTTACTAACCAACCATGAGGATTTTCCTGCTGGATCATCCGTGTATTTTGGTCATCCCTAATTCCAACCTGTTCCTCTCAAACTATACTTTGTTCAAAGCTTTAGTAAAAATGTCAGTAATTTGATCCTCAGTCCTGCAAGAATTCATAGTGATTAGACCCTTTTCCACATTATCTCTCAAGAAGTGGTGTCTAATATCAATGTGCTTGGTTCTTTTATGTTGGACTGGGTTCTTGGCAATGTTCACTGCACTAGTATTGTCACAGAAAATTGGCACAGCACCACACTTGATCCCGAAGTCCTCCAGTTGTTGTTTGATCCACAGCAATTGTGAACAGCATAATGCAGCTGCTACATACTCGGCTTCAGCAGTTGATAAGGCAACAGAGTTTTGTTTCTTTGTAGCCCAGGAGATCAAGCAAGGACCAAGGAAGTGTGCCATTCCTGAAGTGCTTTTCCTGTCCACTTGGTGACCTGCATAGTCTGCATCAGCAAAACCAATTAGTTCAAAAGTACCTCCTCTTGGGTACCAGAGGCAAAGGTCCTGAGTTCCTTTCAAGTATCTCAGGATCCTCTTCACAGCTGTCAAATGTGATTCCTTGGGTTTGGACTGAAATCTGGCACACAGTCCTACACTGTATACAATGTCAGGTCGACTGGCTGTGAGATAAAGAAGTGATCCTATGATTCCTCTATATTTGGTTTCGTCTGTTGAAGGACCGAGTTCATCCATATCCAGCTTTGTCCCAGGTGCAATGGGAGTAGTCATTTCTTTTGCTCCTTCCATATCAAACTTCTTCAGTAGTTCCTTGACATACTTCTGCTGGTGAATCATAGTTCCTTCAGGCATTTGCTTTATTTGCAATCCAAGGAAGAAATTTAGTTCTCCCATCATGCTCATTTCAAATTCACTTCCCATCAGATCAGCGAAGCCTTTGCATAGCCCCTCATCAGTGGCACCAAAAATGATATCATCAACATACACTTGAACCACCAGTAGGTTCTTTCCTTTCTTTTTGAGGAACAAAGTGTTGTCAATCTTTCCTCTTGAGAATCCATTCTTCAATAAAAATCCAGATAGCCTTTCATACCAAGCTCTAGGGGCTTGCTTCAGTCCATAAAGAGCCTTGTCCAGTTTGTAAACATGATCAGGGAATTCATTATTCACAAAGCCTGGTGGCTGTATAACATAGACTTCTTCATTCAGGTATCCGTTTAAAAAGGCACTCTTCACATCCATCTGATATAGTCTGAACTCCATGTATGTAGCAAAAGCAATTAGCATTTAGCCTCCATCCTTGCCACAGGTGCAAAGGTTTCATCATAGTCAATTCCTTCTTCTTGACTATAGCCTTGAACTACTAATATTGCTTTGTTTCTCGTCACTATACCATGCTCATCTAGTTTGTTCCTGAACACCCATTTGGTTCCAATTATTGATCTGTCCTTTGGCTTAGGAACTAGATGCCACACTTTGCTTCTTTCAAATTGATGCAATTCCTCCTGCATAGCCAGAATCCAATCTGGGTCTTCTAGGGCCTCCTTTATGTTCTTTGGTTCCACAGATGACAAGAATGCAAAGAAGGCACAAAAATTCTTCAGGCCTGACCTAGTCATGATTCCTGTATCCAGTTCTGATAAGACATTCTCCAAGGGATGAGATCTTTGGTGTTTCCATGGCCTTAGTTTGACATGACTGGAAGAACTCACGTTCTCATCCTGGTGAGTTTCTTCTTGACTTGCTGGATCATCAGCTTCATCAGCAGTTCCCCTTGTCAGATTTACCCCTAGTTCCAATGCACTTGGATCTTCTCCTGATGTCTCTTTGTCTTCAGAATCTTCCAGTTCATGCACACCTTCTTCCCTGCTGAGCCCAATTTCTTGATCGTCTGTCTCACGTTCCTCAAGTGCCCTGTCTGACTCATCAAATACCACATGCATACTTTCTTCCACTGTCTATGTCCTTTTATTAAACACTTTGTATGCCTTGCTTGGGGTCGAATAGCCAAGAAATATTGCCTCATCACTCCTAGCATCAAACTTTCCCAGGGGTTCTTTTCCATTGTTGTGTACAAAGCATTTGCACCCAAAAGGTCTTAGATGAGCAATGTTTGGCTTTCTCCCTCTGAGTAGCTCATATGGAGTTTTGTCAAGAATCGCTCTGATTGAACATCTGTTCAGCAGGTAGCATGTAGTATTTATAGCCTCAGCCCAAAAAATTTCTTGCAAGACCACTTGACAACAGCATAGTTCTGGCCATATCTTCCAAAGATCTGTTCTTCCTCTCTACCACTCCATTTTGTTGGGGAGTTCTTGGAGCGGAGAAGTTATGATCAATACTGTTCCTTGCACAATATTCAGAGAATTTTGAGTTTTCAAACTCAGTTCCATGATCAGATATGATGCTAATAAGTTCAAGACTTAGCCTCTTCTACACTACACCAGCCCAGTCTTTAAAACTGTCAAAAGCTTCATCTTTAGTGGCCAAGAACAGAGTCCATGTGTATCGAGAATAGTCATCAACAATCACAAACACGAATCTCTTTCTTCCTCTACTTCTGACTCTCATAGGTCCACACAGATCCATATGCAACAGTTCCAGTGGTTTTGATGTGCTTACCACCTTCTTGGACTTAAAAGATGACCTAACATGCTTTCCCTTCACACACGCATCACACATCTTAATATTTTCAAATCTCTTACTCGGCAATCCACGAACCAGCTCCTTTGATACAAGCTTGTTCAGTTGTGAGAGACTTGCATGTCCCATTCTTTTGTGCCATAGCTGAGAGTCACTCTCTTGTACATTTAGACAGGTAAGGTTGTTTTCAGGTAATGACTTTAGCGGTGCCTTGTATACATTGTTCACCCTTTTTCCTTCCATTATAGTTTCTCCACTCTGAAGGTTCTTCACAATGCATCCTACAGATGTGAACTTCACTTCATTTCCTCTGTCACATAGTTGAGAGATACTTAGCAAATTTTGTCTAAGACCATCAACACAGTAAACATTCTCAATGGCATGCTCTAGAGTTCTCCCAATCTTTCCAATTCCAACTATTTGACCACTTTTTCCTCCTCCGAAGGCCACACTGCCTCCTTGAAATGCTGCAAGTGAGAGAAAGTTTCTTCTATCTCCAGTCATGTGCCTCGAACAACCACTGTCAAGAATCCAGCTTGGGTTGTTCTCCCTCACTTCAGCCTGCAAAACAAATTAGGGGTTAGCCTTAGGAACCCAGACAAGTTTGGGTCCCTTCTTACTAGAGAATGGATAAATCAGGTCCTGTCTAGCCCATTTAGGTAAAACACTTCTTTTGTTTTTAGCCTTTGCCTTGCTTACATGTGTACATTTTTGTTTGATATGACCTGTTTCACCACAAAAGGTACACAGCATGTTGCAGGGTAACCCTACGTACTTGCTTTTAGGGTTATAAGGAGGCAATGGTTTCTTGAATCCTAATCCTTGTTTTCCTCTGTTTTGATTCTCAAGAACCCATTTCATTGCCTCTGATGATTTGTTTCCACTTAGTTAACTTGGTAAGCTCAATTTTATCTTTTTCAACCTTTTGACTTAGAACCTTGTTCTTCTCAGTTTCCTGATACAGAATCTCATGTGCTCTTTTTAATTCATTTTCTAAAAAAGTTTGGACTTCACTTATTATTTGCTTACCATTTGCACTTTCTTTTAACTGATTACATTCCAGTTCAAGATCAGTGATTTTAGAGTTGGACACCAGAGTCTGTCCTTTCAAAACGGCATTGACTTCTTCAAGTTCAATGTTCTGTTCCAGGAGACTCTTGTGTTTAGTTCTAAGATTACTTAATTCTTCAGGTAGTGTGTCCTTTTCAAGCTTCTCCTTTTCATAACCCTCAATCAAGGTGGCAGTGATTAAGATCAGATTTTCAGAAGAATATGTATGCAGGGTTTCTTTTAGTTCAGATAGACATACCTCTTCAGAATGAGCGTCTTCAGTTCCATCTGTTGCCATGAGAGCTGAGTCCTTCTTTTGAACATCATCTGAGTACACCTCCTTCAGCCTTTCCCAGACTTCCCTGGCTGACTTACACTCAGAAATCTTAGCCAGCACATCATAGGTAAGTCCTCTTTTCAGGTACCATTCAGCTTTGGCATTTGCCTGAAGCCAGTCAAGGTCTTGGGGATCCAGTTCTTCCACCTTCTTCGGCACTAGGACACCATTTGCAGCTCTCTTTACAGGGACATGGGGTCCTCTTTTCACAATTAGCCAAAGACTGTAGTCTGTGGCTTGCAAGAAGGTCTTCATTTGTTTCTTCCAGTTCCTGTAGTAAGTTCCGTTAAACACAGGGAGTTTTGAAGGATCTCTTCCTCCTCTAACTTCTCGAAGATCTTCTTCATCAGAACTGTTTTCTGACATGCCCATTAGTGCCAATGGCGAGTCATCTCCAGAATCCTTTTCATGGTCGGATTCACTGTCAGTGGGTCCCCATGTAGCATAGAATGCCTCCTTCTTCTTTCTTCTTTCTGCTCTGAAGTTTGGAGGTCGTCTTGACTTCCTTTTATCTTTGTTAGCTTCCTTTGGTGTCTCCTTCTCTTTTTCCTTGGATGCTTTATTTTTTATCCATTTTATTTCCCACACAGGGCAGTCTACTACAGCATGATCCTTTTTGAAACATTTGAAGCACCCTGAGTAGTCAGGACTGTCAACTATGTTCTTCCTGCTATAACCCTCTTTTCCACCACTCTTGAATCCCTTGAACCTTCCCAGATTCAGCTTCTGTCTTAAGGCACTCACCATTGCTGCTTCAACTGATTGAAGATCAATGTACCCATCAGTTTCTTCAGTTGCTTCAAGAGCAAGGGTCTTTTCCTTCTTTACAGATGGCTTAGCCTTTGAGTCTTTCATCATCTCATGAGTCTTCAAGCTTCCAACTAGTTCTTCAAGCTTAATAGATTTCAGAGGTTTGGATTCAATGATAGCAGTCATTTTGGGTTCCCATGCTTCAGGCGGTACATTCAGGACTTTATCGACCATCTCTATTTCAGGCAATTCCATGTCCAGGGATCTCATTTCATTAGTGATGATCGTCAACCTTGTCATCATGTCCTGAATTGATTCTTTATCACCCATGGTGAAAAGTTCAAATTGCCTTTTTAGCATTCTTCGCTTGGAATCCTTCACTTCAGTGGTTCCTTCATGTGCAACCTGCAATGCATCCCATATTTCCTTAGCAGTCTTATAAGATGATACACGATTGAACTCTTCAGGACCAAGACCACAAATGACCAGCCTTTTGGCTTTGTGATTTTTTTCAATCATCTTATAATCCGTTTCATTGAACTCTTCTTTTTGTTTAGGTTCCTACTTAGCAGTATCTCCTTCACCTGCTACTTTGGTGGGGATCAGATTTCCTTCAGAGACTATCAGCCAGAGTTGATAGTCTTCAGCATATATGTAGTTCTCCATCCTGCTTTTCCACCAAGCATAGTATTGCCCGTTGACATGTGGAGGTCTCTGAACTGACTGACCTTTAGTGATGGTAGGTGGTGCACTCATTTTGATCCTTCTTAAGGTGTTAACCTCGCACAAGAAGACCTGCTCTGATACCACTTGTTATAATCTATGCACCTCCTTGAGACACTAGATGGGGGGGGGTTGAATAGTGTCCTCCGATTTTCTTTTCAAGAACCTTGTTCTTCTGAGGAAGAACATGGTTCTCAGATTTTCTTCTTCTGCTGCCTGGAACACTCAATCACACAAACATACACACAAAAACACCAGGATTTTACGTGGAAAAACTCCTTGCTCAAGGGAGAAAAAACCACGACCCACACTCTGGGATTTAGAACTGAATCCACTAACATAAGAGCAATGTTTCTGATTACAAACTCTGTAACCAAGGGGCTACACTCTAGACCCTACTTACTACTCAAAGCTAAACTCTAGCTTCTCAGTAATTACACAACGGTTCACCTAATACATGTGCTTCTGAATAAGCTAATAGGTAAAACTATGAAAGATCTAACCAAAGTCAATTTGCAACTTGACGAACCTAGACAAAAAATCTAGACTCGATACCCCGCACGCACACAAGTGGTCTTCTGCAGTTTACTCACGTAGAAAGATGCTAGATCGCCTTTTTATGATCTCAACTCTCTGTTTGTGAATAACTGATTTCGGCTGCCTCTGCTACTTGCATATATATGGGTCTTTTTAACCCTAGTAGAGTTCTACAAGGAATCCTTTTAATTAAGGCAAGTCAGGATTCCCAGTAACTCCTTTTCTTGTTGAAGTCCAACTCCTTTTCGCACTTCGCAGACACAGCCTGGACACAGCTTCTTTTAGTCTGACTAGGATGTATGTTCAATCACGCGCCACTACTCCTAGTTCCGCCGGGATTTGCAACCCGTACTCTTTTTGATCACCTGTGCCCTTCATTCTAAGGCCCAGGTCCTTAGTGAGAACCTAGGAGTCCTTCTTATTTTTCATGCTTCAAAACCAGCTCTCAACAAACTCTTTTGACCAAATGGGAAAGGTGTAATGTGTTTAACCCAAAACTTAGCATGATAAGCCAACTAGTAGAATTTGTATTTTAGAGCCACAACCCCTATATATATATATTTCATTGTACCAATGCCCGTAAGTATCTCTCGACAGGCAATCCACAACAGGGGGGGTGTGTGTGTGTGAGTGTGTGTGTGTGTGTATATATATATATATATATATATATATATATATATATATATATATATATATATATATATATATATATATATATATATATATATATATGTATATGTATATATAGGGTAAGAGTTGTATTGCTTAAAAGTCTATTACAATTAGATGATTCAGATATTTATAGGCTAAACTTTACCCAATCTTAATTCTAATGTAATTATATTCATACGGCCCACATCCATTACATAAGGTAGTTAGCAAGCTCCTACCCTAGGTAGGAGTAACATAGATCATAGGGCGGCTTAGCTATTTGTACTAGAGAACGGTGCACTCATTCGCCCCTCGTCCGCGTGCCTGTAACTGCCGTTGCTCGTGAGGCTCCCGTATACTCCTGGGTTTGCAACATCTATTATCCTCGGACCCGTTTCATGTGGACTAGCAAACCTTCGGGTCCATCCATTATGGATAGTACAATTTATACCTACAAAATCAGTCTCTCCATAATCTTAGCGCTGACGCTAGCTCTCAGGAGGTGAAGCGATGTGCCCGCGGAAACCAGCTGTACTCAACACTAACTGCATCGTTTTGCTTTCACGTTTCTCGTTTTACACTTGAGTTCATACAAGCGTCCCACACCTAACCGGTCATCTGCTTTCACGTCTTCCCCAGATCATTCTTGCATACTTTTCGAATGTTGTAGGCACGCCTTTTCACATCCGCCATCTTTTTTCTGCCTTTTCTTATCCGCCTCTTACTTGCTTATATAGCTCAAATCCTTGTTTAATAATCTTCTTAAAATTATTGACAAAATACTCAGTAAGAAAATCATTTTTTCAGCACTCTTCTTCCCAATTTCCTCAAAATCTCCATCTTTTTCAATGGATGCTCTCGTCAACTTTCTTCCCTTCAACATTAGCCCATATCACTATGTACCTTTGGATCCCGATTACACTAAGGATGGAAAAATTCAGGTGAAACTGAATGACAAAATGGAATTCATAATCTCACCATCGACACTTATCCCTCTAACGTCATGGAGAAGGTTATTCCTTTAGTGAAGCAACAGCATAATTTGGATCCTGACATTGAGGTTCTCCTCCCTATTGGAATAAGCATGCGCATGTTAATAGCATCTTTACACCCACTGAGGGCGTCTTTGGTGGTCCACTCGAGTGTGTAAGTCTTTTCGACACTTTGTAAAAAACGTCCCTTTTCTCTTAGGTGTTTAATTGAAATGTCGATTTCAATACACAATTTTATTCAGATGTGAGCTTGAATTAATGAGTTCAATATAAGATATTTCCTAGAGGCGAGTTAAGATGATGGCTAACTGATTACAGTGACGATTTCAATAAACAAAAAACTGACTAAACAGAAAACATAACGGGGACAAGGGTCAAAAAGAAAAAAAAGGACGCCGAGTTTGTAAACGATAATGAATATATCGTATTCTAAAAAGAATTGAGCTAAGGGACATCATGTTTGAAATCATTAGCCATCCAATCTCTTCCCCCGACATCCGAGTCAGTTGGAAAAAGACCCTGATGCATTTGACAATGAGGCTTAGGGTTCTTCGAGTACAATTACCAAGGTGTCTCTCAAATCGGGGTCGCAGATGATGCTTGTTATTTTCTGGAGGTCCGCCCGTTCTGGCTCTTTTCTCTCGATAGTTGTGCTGGGGTCTAGAGGTAGCCCCCATTGTTGTAACTGCTATTCAGCCTCCGTTCTAAACGTGCTCGCGACGACAGTCATTGACGTCTTCTGCTCTCTCTAGATCTCCTTCATTCACAATTTAGTTGGTTACTTAACTATCTGATATAATGTTGACAGTACTTTTTCCCATCTCGTGTATCCAAGGCATCCCCATTATGATATTTATATGGGATATCTCTCGTCGTCACTTTGAAGAATGTTGGCTTAACCATCCTGGGCGCATAGACCGATAGGATGATCTCACCAACTGATCTCTCACTGGAGTTGTTGAAGCCGGACAGCGTGTACGAGCTCGGGACTATCTGGTCCATAATCCGCATAGCCTATACTACTTCCCATTTGATAACGTTTAGAACACTTCTAACATCAATGAGGACGCGCTTTACCTCTATATCCTTGACCCTCAAGGCACAGACCATAGTATCGTAGTGTAATAAAAGGAGACTGTTAGCATCCTTTTCATTGAAAAACAACATATCCTTGTGAGCCACCTTCTTTTCGTCCTTGCTTGCTTTGAAAACAATTACATGCTTGTTTTTTTTTTATTTTGGGCCTCCAATTATCATGTTCATTGATCTCTTGGCCTTTTGTAGAGTCAGGGGGCTATCTGCACCCTTATTCCACGTGTACATTTGTTTTCCCTTGTTTGACAGCAGCTCTTTCACATGTCCCTGTCACGCCCTCTTTTTCAAAGGAAGAATTATTTTAAAGGTTGTGATTGTTATTTAGAGTACACAAATTATTAAATAACTCGGAGTCGCCACTTGGCAAGGTGTGCCAAGTCACCAAAAGGTGTACTTCAGAACACTTCTGACTCGTAAATGTTCTGTGTCAGAGTATCCAGATAAGGATCTCGGTGGACTCTCACGAAGGTGTTAAGCACCCTAGAGTCATGTTCCAAGCACAATTTTTTATTGAAACGCTCCAATTTTGTAATTATATTTGTTGCATTGCACCATTTGATTTGTTACACTTTGAATTAGGTTAAAGTCGCTCGTTCATTGATGGAAACTCTATCAAAAATCATCCGCGGATACCTTATCCATTCGAATCTTCCAATATAGCGAGTCCCATGTAAACATCGAACATTTATTTTGAGCTAGTCAAAACTATATTGTGCTTTTGACTAGTCTTAAAAATGCACTTTATTATGAGAATTATTGGTTCAAATGGATTACTAGATTAACCAATTGTCTTCAAACTAATATACGGACTTTACTATTAGGTTGAAGTATTTCGAACGGGGGATTTGCAAAAATATGACACGGGAAGCTTTGGTTTGCCAAAATGCCCTCACTAACAGATGTTTAGCAAAAATACCCTCATTAGTTTAATGAAACTTTTTTCAAACCAAAATACCCCTACAAATCAGTAAAAAGATGCGGCCCAGTCCCACCCCTTCCTTTTCTCCATTCACACTATCAAGAAAACCATAAAACCCCATTCCTTTTACAGATTGCTTTGTTCAAGAGAAGATTTAACGTAAGATTTCTTCAAGTTGCAAGGGTAAAGTTCTCTGCAACTATTGCCAAGAGTTTAAGTTCTGCTGCAAAGACTGAAAAATCTCTAAAGTACTGGCAATAGCCAATACTTTAAACTCTACTGCGATGGGAAGCTGTGTAGAGACTTCTTACCTATTGCCAAGACTTTAAGCCCTGTTGTCATGGTCTCTACAACTACAGAAAAAGTCTCTACAACTATTGTCAATAGCCAACACTTTAAATTCCAGCGGAAGGGGGACTTAAACAAATAGTCTCTGCAAATATTTACGATTGCCAGAACTTTAAACTCTAGTGGAAGAAGCAACTTGTACAAATAGTCTCTACAAGTATTGGCAATTGCCAAGACTTTTACCTATATTGCAATGTAAAACTTACCGAGAAAGTCTCTGCAACTCTTGACAATAGTCAAGACTTTAAGTTCTGGCAAGGGGGACCTTACACTAAAAATCTCTAAGAGTAATTGCAATTGCCAAGACTTCTACCTCTACCGCAGTGAAAAAGTTGGAGACAAAGTCTCTGCAACTCCTGACAATAGCCAAGACTTTAAGTTTTGGCAAGGGGGACCTTACACTAAAGTATTGGCAATTGCCAAGACTTCTACCTCTACTGCAGTGAACAAGTTGGAGACAAAGTCTGCAACTCTTGGCAATAGCCAAGACTCTAAGTTCTTGTGGAAGCGACAACTTACACAGAACATCTCCGTAAGTATTGGCAATAGCCAAGACTTTAAACTCTACTGCAATAAGCAACTTACAGAGAAAGTCTATGCAACTCTTGACCATGGTCAAGATTTTAAGCTCTATGTAAAAACATGAATATCTAATAGTCATAGGCAATAAAAACCTTCAAATCACTGGAATCAAGCGAACACAAGAAAAAAAATCTCAAATTTCTAGCATACAAAGATGAAAGAAGGAGGCCAGGAATGGGGAAAGAGAGAAGAAAATATTTCGGTGTGAAATAAACAAGTTGGGGGCCACACAAAGAAGAAAGAAGGAGGCCAGGAATGGGAAAAGAGAGAAGGAAATCTTCAACGTGAATTAACACAAGTTGGGGGACAAAATAGTCCTTTCATAAGGAGGGTATGATGTGGAGGGCATTTACTTAAAATATTTGTAAGTGGGGGAAATTAGGTAAGATCATGTCTTATTGAGGGCACTAGGTGAAATTTTTTGATTTCGAACAGTATTCATATATTAGGTTCGTTACCACACAAACAGCCACTATTTTTCAAAAACTCTTAAGACTAGCCATATTCTTGCATATCTATAACATTATTTTAAAGGCCCATTCTTTTAAATTGGATTGCATTTGTAAAGTAACAGCCCCTTTTTTATTCGTCGATAGGGTTTGTAAAGCAGCCCCTAATCCTTTGAGAGTTGAAGGATTGATTTAAAAGGACATCTTAAACGTTGAGTCACATATGCAAATCCCATTTGCAGGACCCTCTTCACGTGACACAGCCCATTAAGTTTATGTTGCTGTCCTACCTTTACTTATAAATTTCTGATTTAGCACTTATGTTATCTTTCCACCTTTTATTGGTCGCATTAAAATTTCATTCTTTAAGTTTGCTCAACCATGTCAAAACTACTCAAATTTGACATAGAATCTTCTCAATTTCTTATTTCTTCAAATTTTCTTTTACCATATGGATGTAAAAATAATTAGAGGTTTGCTCATACACCATTTGCAAAGATGGAATTGCTAAAAGCAAAGTCCAACCCAGATCTGTACATGGGAGTCAAACTGGACTTATGGGTTCAAACCCATAAAAATTCACACGATATCAAATATTGCCTTCTTTCACATAAACAACAGTAACTGTAATTCAAAGTGAGAGTAAGCGGTCGTTTGGCCATAGATTCCAAAAAATATTTGAAAAAGTGTTTGAAGTTGTTGAAAAATGGTACTTGAAGTTGATGTTGTATTTGAACGTACATTTCACTTGAAAAAAAGTATAGTTTTGTGAGAGAACAAGTAAATTTTTTTTTGAAAAACTTGTAAAAGTGCTTTAAACCACTTTTTGATTTTTCAAAAAAAGTTGAAAAAGTCACAAGATTTCATGGACAAACCATTTTTCAAAAAGTTTTGAAAAAAAATAAAAAAAATATATATGGACAAATGGGTCCTAAATAGAACAAACTATCATGCTTTTTGGGCCTTTATATTACATGATATATACATGTTATAAATAGTCATAGAAAGATTCAAGAAAAAATACCTAGTAAAGAAAACTTCCAAACTAAACGGTGACGACTAGCAACAAAACGGAACTAAAACAACAGCAACAACCACTAAGCAACCATTTCTTTTTTGCTTTTCCTTCAACTCAATTCCCAAGCTCAAAACGGAACAAACTCTCTTTCTTTTTTTTTACTCCTCATGTGTTAGTTAATGCCCTCCATTTTATAGCTAAAGAAAATCAACTATATCTTCCTCCTCAAAATATTAAATGCTGTGTCCTAAAAATGACAAACATGCTAAGAAAAGGGAGAGAAAGGTGAAATGTGGAAGGGGCAGAGTGCAGCCACCCCCTGCCCTTGGATTCTGTTTTTCTTTTGATCTTTGACTACTCTATAGAACTCGGATTTGGTTTCAAATTTATTAGGTCAAACCCATAACTCAAATTGACCTTATGTTTGACTCGTACTTGAATTTAAACTATCTTAAGCCCGATACTAAACTCAAAACCTGCTGGACCCTTCCTTAACAAACTAAAAGATTTACAACAAATCTACCAAATCATTAGAGCTCCCCTTAAGCCCATTCTTAAATCCAAAATGTCACATGACTCATGAAATACTTAATTTATGTCTTACTATTCTATGGGTCAAGCGGAATGAAACCTTAAGCTGAAGTTCAAGATTCTGGCAGCTTTTAAGCTAATCAGTACATATTAAGATCATAATACTACTTGGAAATCCCCAATGGATTCTCTTCAAATAGTCAAGAAACAACATACCAATCGTTATAATTTACAGGGACTCTTTCTTACAAAAATACTCACACAGAATTTACCTAGAGTAGAATATTTAGGTCAATCTGATTGATCCAAGCTACTTGTAACCCTCTCACGTTTCAGTTACGTTGACACCCAATTTTGTTCCTCTTTTTTCATAAATTGGCTATATTTAACTTAAAGGTGTAATATTGATTGACTTCACTAAGTCAAATATGGAATGATGATAATTGGGCTTGAATGTTTAACTCTATGTGACTTAACTGGCTCGGTGTCTAGACTGGCTCAAAATCTAATGGACGAACCGGACGGAAAGCGTATCAAAGTTGTCCGACAATAGTGTCTCCGGCATAATCCACACACTGCCCTCCTAAATCATGGGCAAAATATGTAAGAAAGTTTCCTAGATGCTGAAAGAAATATTGGTAAGTGAATGTGTGCCAGTATTCCAGAGACTCCGATGACTGTGGAGGAAGATAATTTATATACAATTCACCAATATAAAATCGGTAACACTCAAGGCAAGGCAATAGAAACAACAAACAATATTCACAAGCCGAAAGACAATAAATTATTAAAGCCAGAGATTCTAGTTTATACTAATGTCCCCAGCAGAGTTGCCTAGGTACCACGTCCTCTTTTTTTAAAATAAAATTATTTTAAATGATGTGACTGGTGTATTAGGGTAACTCAGAGTCACTACTTGACAAGTTAAAGGTGTGCCAAGTCACCAAAAGGTGTACCTTTGACTCTTAAATGGTCTGCATTAGAGTTTCCGGATAAGGATCTCGGTTGGCTCTCAGGAAGCACTCTCGAGTCCTGTGCCAAGCATAATTATTTTATTGATGCGCTCCGACTTTGTAAATTATATTTGTTGTATTGCCATTTTATTCGTTACGCTTTGAATTAGGTTAACGTTCCCCGTTTATTGACGGAAACTCTATTAAAGATCATCCACTGACACGTTATCAGTTCGAATTTTATAATATAGTGAGTCCTGCGTAAACGTAAGATACTTATTTTAAGCTAGCCCAAATGATATTGTGCTTTTGACTAATCTTAAATATTCACTTTATTATGAAAGTTATTGGTTCAAATGCCTAATTAGACTAACCAATTTTCTTCAAACTTATATACGGACTTTAATTATGATTTATTGTTAGTTGTTAGTTGAAGTATGTCGAACAATATTCATATGTTAGGTTTATTAGCACACACAACCACTATCTTTTCAAATCTCTTAAAGACTAGCAATATTCTTAAACATATATAACATTAACTTAAAGGGCCATTCTTTATATTAGATTGCATTTGTAAAGTAACGGCCCTTTGTATTCATTGATAGGGTTTCCAAAGCAGCCCCTTTTGTATTTTTTGTTTCACATCTAGCCCATGAATTTTATATCTTTAATGGAATAGTCTAATCCTTTGGAGAGTTGAGGGGTTAATTTTAAAGAACATTTTAAGTGTTGAGTTACTTATGCAAATCCCATTTGCACAACCCTCTCTTGACAATGCCCAGAAAATATACCTTGCTATTGTACCTTTGCTTATTTATTTCAGATTTAGCACTTACGATATCTTTCCTCCTTTTATTTGGTAGATCAAATTTCATTCTTATGTTTGCTCAACCATGTCAAAACTACTCAAGTTTGACACAGAACCTTTTCAATTTCTTATTGGTTCATATTTACTTTTGTCATGTGGATGTAAAAAAAAAAAAAAAAATGGAGGTTTGCTCATACACAATTTGCAAAGCTGGAACTGCTAAAAGCAAAGTCCAGCTGAGATCTGTACATGGGAGTCAAAATTGGACTTACGGGTTCAAAGGCTGAATCGCACAAATATGACACGGTAAGCAATGATTTACATCTTTGCCCTCAATAACAGTGGTTTAGCAAAACTACCCTCCATTATTTTAATGAAACTTATTATGGATAAAAATACCCCTCCCAACTGATAAAAAGACCCACACTATCCACCCCTTCCTTTTCTCCATCTAAAAAATCTCTAAACCTTAAAAACCTACAACTTTTACATATTCCTCTATTGAAATGAAGATTCAAGATTAGATTCCTTCAAATTCCTACTGAGTTTTACTAAATGTTGCATTAAATTATACATAAATTCGTTTAACTTCTATAAAATTTTGCTTAAAATTATGTATAGCTAGCTACATATTACCTGAACAAGCTATGAATTTTGTTCTTAATGATCCAAAAAACTTTCCAAATAGGCAGCAGATGACATTAGATCGATATTCAAGTAATGAAAATATGAACTGCAAGTTGCCCATTGCTCTGCTGCAATAGGAAACTTGCAGAGAAAGTCTTTGCAAGTCTTGGCTATTGCCAAGAGTTTAAGCTCTAGCGAATGGGCAACTTACAGAGAAAGTCTCTACAAGTCTTGGTTGTTGCCAAGCGTTTAAGCTCTGGTGCAATGCACGACTTGTAGAGATGTCTCTGCAAGTTTTACTAATAGCCAAGACTTTAAACTTTGCTGCAATAGGCATCTCTACAAGTCATGGAAATAGCAAATACTTTAAGCTCAGCTGCAATGGGCAACTTGTAGAGAAAGTCTCTGCATGTCTTAGCAATAGCCAAAAATTTAAGCTCTGTGCAATGGGCAACTTGTAGAGAAAGTCTCATTGCGAAGACTTTAAGCTTTGGTGCCATAGGCAACTTACAGAGAAAATCTCTGCCAGTCTTGGAAAAGGCATGACTTTAAGCTCTGGTGCAATAGGCAATTTATAGAGAAAGTCTCTGAAAGTCTTGGCTATTGCCAAGAGTTTAAACTCTGGCGCAATAGGCAACTTGCATAGAAAGTCTCTTCAAATCTTGGCTGTTGCAAAACTTTTAAGCTCTGGTGCAATGGGCAACTTGCAGAGAAAGTCTTTGCAATTCTTACTAATTGTCAAGACTTTAAGCTTTACTACAGTGGGAAACTTTCAAAGAATGTCCCTGCAAGTCTTGGCAATAGCCAATACTTGAAGCTCTGGTGGAATAGGAAACTTGCAGAGAAAGTATCTGCAAGTCTTGGCAATAGCCAAACTTTAAGCTTTGTGCAATGGACAACTTGTAGAGAAAGTCTCTACAAGTCTTGGAAATAGCCAATACTTTAAGATCTTGTCCAACAACAAGGGCAAAAGTTTACCCAAATTCCCTTCCTATATACCAAGATCCTACTTCTATCTTGGTGATCTATCCATCAAAGTCTGAGCATATCGTTCGTCTTCATTATGTGCAGGATTAGTACTATGGAAACAAATTTCATACACATCACTTACAACGGAAAATGGGATGCAAGCAATAAATATATGAACCATGACATTGATACTTGTGAAAGATGGTATTGCCTGCCAGGCATTTGAGAAAGAAATTTTTAATGCTCTAAGTATCAACAGTGATGAGAGTGAAGCAAAGATATGGTTTGATACCAATATGAAAACGTGCAAGGGCATGATCATAGCAAACAATCAAAAAGTTATCACTTGCATGTATTTGCTGAAGAATTATAAGAATTTCATAAAATCCCATTTCATAGTAGAACTTGTTAAAAGTAATAACCCGTCATCAAATAACAGCAAAACCGCCAGCACAAGGGAATTCGTTGTGAATGAAGCAAACCGTAGCATTATGTTGTGTCAACAAAAAGGGAAATTGATTGACTTTACAAGAATAAAGTTACACGATAATTTACTTTAGTTACTCTTATGAACTTGAACTTAAATTGTTAACAGTAGTTATTATTTGCACTATTAATGAAATTTATGTCCTAAAAAAAGATTGTGTTTCACTTTATATTAACCTACTGAAACTCGTAACAACTCATAACTACTTAGCCTCGACCTCTTGGCAAGCGGCCAATACTTTCCTCAATCCCTTCCCCCTTTTCCAGGCTAAAGTGTCTTGATGAAGTCTTGGCAGGGTAACATTTTCCCTCGAACCCTACCTTTTCAAAATCCAACAATTGCCTTGAGTTCTTGGTAAACAGACAACATTTACCTCGACCCCCTCCCCCCTTCACCAAGCCAACATCTCGTCAAGTGTTGGCAGGGCAACGTTTGCCCTTGAACACTTTAATTGCAACTCCAACTGCGACTGCGAAACATGGAAAAAGCGTAATACTATCCTCACCCCAACACCCTTCCCCTTTTTCACTCATCTATTTTTCCTTGAAGTCTTGACAAAATCAACATTTGTATTCAACCACTTCCTTACCAACTAAATGACATTTTTATGCTTTAAAAAATACAAATGCAGAATAGACTAAGTGAATGAAAGAGCAAAAACGGGTATTCTGCAGCACTAACAAATAATTAAATAAATCATACATATAAAATGAGACAAAATTCATTAATCAAGATATTAAAAGTTATAGGATTAAACATTTGTTTCTCCCAACGCACACGGAACTATACGTGGTCGACAACTAATAAAATAATAAGTAGAGTATCGTTCCCACGAGGACTATTCAGACTGACGCTTAACAAATAATTTCTAACTACTATTCAGGGATCTTTTTCCAATAGTGAGAGTTTTTATTAACTAAAGAACAATAATGTAAATGGTGGAAATTCAGTCAAACAATGGTGCAAACTTTGGTGGTAAACAATATTAAGGAGACGGTCCAGGGTTAGAGTTACGAACAATCCAGTTGAGTTTTCCAATTGATTCCACTTCTCAAATCCAGGATTACTAACTAACAGATTAAATGTACACGTGAAAACCTTTTGATTCTTCACGGTCTATGCAGGCTACTCCAATCCCTATATGTCTATGGGTTGAATCATGTGCACGCATTAACGAATTCTGTAATTAGTTAAGCTAGGCGAGCAAGTATATGTCTATCCTACTCACAAATTGGTTCCCCGATGCCCGGGTTCACAAACTAGCCCTACTCTTTCTTATTGCGTTTATAATTCCCTCTTTCGAGTTCAATCTAAAAACCATAGATAATGCATAATTATCCAGATCTAATAATTACACAAGTGAAATCAAGAAAGAATAAGTAACCCGTTATGGAATTCAATTAATGGAAATCAATCTTCAAACATCAACTTTCATGAAATACTCTAACCCTAGAACGTAAGATTTAGCCACGCATACTCATAATCACAAGGCAATGAATTGATGAAATAATGATGTAATAGATTAATAGATGAAAGAATAGGAATTAAACCCTTGTTCAATGAAGTATGGTGCTCTCAAGTTGCTCCAAAGTCTAACTCCTTTCAAAAACAAAGTAAAACAGTATTTATAGTATTTACAAAGGCCTAGTAATAAGTTACGCCTAAGCCTAGACGAAGTAGGAAGTCCAAAAACGCTTCAGGGGCGCTGTAGCTGGCGCCCCGCGCCTCGGAACGCGCACAACTATGCAGATCCCGTCGAAATCCACGCGCAATGGCCACGCCCCGCGCTGAAAAACCGCCAGAAGCTGGGCGCCATAGGGGCGCGGCGCGCCTAGCGCGCCAGGCATTTTTCTGCTATTCCTTGCTCCGCAGCTTGCTTCGTGTCATGCCTTCGTGTGCTCGATCCAATCCTCAATCAAATTCCAACCTTTTCTTGCTCGATCATGCTCTTTAAAGCTCCAACTGTACTTCATAACAACTTACCATCATACGACACAAAATCGAGTGCAAAATCACATTCATTAACTAGAAAACGTGCGAATAAAGTATCCAAACGTGAGGAAATATTAAGGAATTATAGGCATAAAATGCCAAATATCACCACCCCACACTTGAACCTTTGCTCGCCCTCGAGCAATTACCAATAACTTCCCAACCTAGGTAGAACAGGTCTGCATATGACTATGGTTGATACCGACCATGGAACGAGTGCACACATGACTACTATGGGCCCAACAAACATGCCAATAATATATCAAACATCAAAACATGAGAACAACCACCCCAAGACAACTCAAATGCACAAACTCGACTCATTGCAACCATGCTCCCACAAAGTCACACCTATCTACTCAACCAAGAAGCCACAACTTCACCTATCTCATGTAAACCGTGTGCCCTCACCAATAATGAAGCAAGAGAGTGTCCCCCAAATATCACACACAACAATGAATATCAAGAATAGAACGGGGACAATAGCATAGAAAGAATTCGCTCACTCTCACGAAAAGTTCCCATGTCACACACGATGTACCATAGGCTTGCCCGTAGTGTAGGACTCCACTAATGTAGGCTAAGGTGCTGGTAGGATACATATGGATAATACTGACTACCTCCCTAAGTACTTTAATACATCACAATACAAATTAAGCACAAGTCTCATCAAAGCCACCCAATCACAACTTTCACACGCACCTTTTCAACAAGTAGCAATTTTTCTTTCTTTTAAGCATAACACTAGCAAGGATGGATATTCTTTTCTTTTCTCTTTTTTCCAATTTTTCAATTTTTTCCTTCAATTTTTTTTCTTTGTTTTGTTTTTTATTTCTATTCACTTCTTTCCAAACCTTGCCAATGCTTCTTCAACTACTTCACAATTTTATCAAATATTTCCCTCATTGGTTCCACTCAAAAACCTCCCAATATTTCAACCACAAACTCCACAATAATATAACATAATCGATTAAAGTGCATAAGGAGTAAAGGGCAAAAAGAAGGAAATTTAGAACAAGTGGGTAGGCTTGCGGTGTGGGTGCCAACAAGAGGTCAAAGAGATCACAACAATCAAGTCCAAGGTGTATACAAAAGGGTAGGCAAATCAAGAGAAGACCTGTATCACTTTCCGACTAGAGCAAACCTAGGATTTCGCTTTGCACACACACGGGGCAAGTTCTAGACACCAATATGCAAACATGGAGTACAAATAAAATATGCCTCACAACACACATTGCACATGATCCACACAAAAAGGCTCCATCACAACTCTCAATCAAGCAAATAGAGTGCAACTTGTGGAAAATTAAGCACTAATGCACAAAGGTTCACAACAAAGTCAAGCGAGTAGACTCAAGCATCTCAAGGGGGTCGTTCCATTTTTTCCTCTAGGCATGCATCTCAATTTAAAACCAAAGGACACCACAAATAGCACATGCAACAAGTTCAAGTCCACCGGTATCAAACAAATCAAAGGCACCTAGCATTCTACCTATTTCTTTCGTCTAGGGTCACCTATACTAACTACTCTAATCCTAAAAATAAAAACTACCCGGTTCAAAGGCCTCCCCGTGGAAAAGAATCGAGGCCATAAGAAAAACCACGGGGTGGATGACATGTACCACTAATAAAGACTAAAAGGAAAATCTTTTTGAAAATTTTTCATTGGTTTTCTAATTTTTTTCATATATTAAAGCAAGAAACAAATAAAAATAAAGTCAAGTGACAAAAGAAAATCCTAACGGTACATGCATCCCTAACCTCAAAAATAAAGGGGAGTTCCCCCACCCCACACTTAAAACAAGCAGTGTCCTCAGTGCGACAAAGAAGAAAGTGCAAGAGTAAAGGAAACTTCCCTGAAGGCCAGTCGGCCTGCAATGGGTGGTGCGCTGGAATGCAGTCCTAATCCTCCTCCTCCACATCTGTGGCACCTCCCTCAGCATCTGTCTCCACAGACTCATCGTCCGGATCACGGTCAACGATGTCTGAATCAGTGTTCTCATCCTCCTCCGGGGGCAGCACCACTGCCTGAGTCATACCCAACAGGCATCTCGAAGACTCCAATAAAGGCACTGTGGGATCAAGTGCAGCCATATCCATGCCAGCCTGCCGGGCCATGTGCTCCATCATCAAGTACAGACGTGCGGACAAGTTGGCGTCTGTGTCCCGCCACTCGTCTGCCGTCAGTCGCACTGGTGCAGTAGTGGTCACACTCTTCACCGCTGTGATATCAAAAGGCTTCTCAATGTCGGGGACAATGCGATCCCCGACCTCATCAACTGGGACTCCAGCCTGCTCCAGATACCGGGTAAGAATGTTCCCAAAATACAATCGACTACATGTCTTCGACTTCCTTTGCTCTCTCATAACCCTCAGCATGTAGTAGCCAATGTTAACCGGCCTCCCGGTCATGAAAAAATAAATCATGCACGCCCGGGTCTTGGTGACCTCGGAATAATGAGACGAAGGCAGGATGCGTGCATTGATCAACCTCATCCACACTCGAGCTGTCTTCAAAAACTGCGAAAAGAACATGTGTTTGTGTCTTCCTGTCTCAGTTCGCTCCCACCTATGAGTGGAGCTCTCACCACACAATGTCTCTTGCATGGCCTTGTAATCAGGCCTCTTAATAAAGTCCTTCAGCTCTTCATAATCTGGGTCCTCTACCCCCAGGAAAGTGTTCAATGTTGTGTGATCCAATCTCACCTTCTTACCCCGAATAGAGACCATATCATCATCTTTCCATGCTTCATCTGGGTCCCAATTTGCATAGAGCTCCTGTACTAGGTCGAGGTTAGCAGGGCCCGGACTCTCAAATACCGAGTCCCAATGCAAGGCATGAATGGAATCACCCACACCTCGACACTTTTGCATCAATCTCCTCTTATCAATGGCTTGCTCGGGAATATATCCCGCAAGCCTCACACTTTTGTACCAAGCTTGGCATTCACCCTTCTTCACAAAAGAGAGGCCGAACCTCGTCTTACCACCGAGCCTTGGGATAGGCACCGCATCTTTAGGAACTCTAGCCTTGGCCTTTGGCTTGGCCTTGGGCTTGGCCGGTGCCTTGCCCTTTGCTTTGCTCGATGAAGGCCCGGCTTGGAGTGATCTTTTAGGATCCGAGGCGGAGGAAGAGCTCGGTTCCACTTCTCAAATCCCGGATTACTAACTAACAGATTAAATGTACACGTGAAAACCTTTCGATTCTTCACGGTCTATGCAGGCTACTCCAATCCCTATATGTCTATGGGTTGAATCCCGTGCACGCATTAACGAATTCTGTAATTAGTTAAGCTAGGCGAGCAAGTATATGTCTATCCTACTCACAAAGTGGTTCCCCGATGCCCGGGTTCACAAACTAGCGCTACTCTTTCTTATTGCGTTCATAAATTCCCTCTTTCGAGTTCAATCTAAAAACCATAGATAATGCATAATTATCGAGCTCTAATAATTACACAAGTGAAATCAAGAAAGAATAAGTAACCCGTTATGGAATTCAATTAATGGAAATCAATCTTCAAATATCAACTTTCATGAAATACTCTAACCCTAGAACGTAGGATTTAGCCACGCATACTCATAATCACAAGGCAATGAATTGATGAAATAATGATGTAATAGATTAATAGATGAAAGAATAGGAATTAAACCCTTGTTCAATGAAGTATGGTGCTCTCAAGTTGCTCCAAAGTTTGAACTCCTTTCAAAAACTAAGTAAAAGAGTATTTATAGTGTTTACAAAGGCCTAGTAATAAGTTACGCCTAAGCCTAGACGAAGTAGGAAGTCCAAAAATGCTCCAAGGGCGCTGTAGCTGGCGCTCCGTGGCTCGGAACGCGCACAACTATGCAGATCCCGTTGAAATCCACGCGCAATGGCCACGCCCCGCGCTGAAAAACACGCCAGAAGCTGGGCGCCATAGGGGCGCGGCGCACCTAGCAACGCGCCAGGCATTTTTCTGCTTTTCCTTGCTCCGCAGCTCGCTTCGTGTCGTGCCTTCGTGTGCTCAATCCAATCCTCAATAAAATTCCAATATTTTCTTGCTCGATCATGCTTTTTAAAGCTCCAATTGCACTTCATAACAACCTACCATCATACGACACAAAATCAGTGCAAAATCACATTTATTAACTAGAAAACCTGCGAATAAAGTATCCAAACGTGAGGAAATATTAAGGAATTATAGGCATAAATGCCAAACATCAACATTATACCATTAGTTTCTTGCACATATTCATACATTCTAAACCACAAAACACTATTGCCAAATCACATGAAGTAATTATCACAATTAACATTCCCAAAAAATTAAAATACAGTCTCTCATTCACAAATACTACATGTTCAGTTGTTTCTTCCAGCAATAAATTGTACGCCAAGTTCTCATTCACATGACAAATTATTATATTCATGATAACCATCTCTTATCATCTCTGGAGGGGTCTCATACTCGGGAGTTGTCTTGGAGTTCGCATGACACCAGAAATTGGCAGCCAAATCAAGTCGATATTGCCAAAGCTGGGTAAGCCTATACTTTGAAACCTCCTTCTCACTCATTAGCATGTCAGCAAATTTTACCGCATAAGCACCACAATCTACGCTGCACAAATTAAATATAAAACTTAATTATGAAAAATGAAAATAAAAAGGAAAGAAAATAATCCACTAGTTACTAAAAGTCATGTCAACAATTCTTACTAGTTGCTCTGCTTGGGGTACTTTCTAAAAACTTCACCTTTCAGCAGCATCATATGACGCTCCGTAAAAAATGCACTAACCAACCTACTATACTTTACGTCACAACCCCAACAACCTTCGCATAAAACCAATGCTCAAAATTAAAATTTTGATCTCCCTGAGAACAAAAAATAAACTATACTTATTCGATAAACAAAATTTAAAAATCGTATGGTAACCAAACAACAAGTAAAGATAAAGGAACACATATTACGACTTGCCATAATAAACTCACAATTAGTAATGCAGAAAAATTCTTGTACAATCACCAATGTGTAAAGTCAACAGGACAAAGACAAAGAGAAATAGAAAATATAGTAACTACTACTAAACAATAAACAAACTCATACATGATAGGCAATACATTACTAAACAAACTCATGCCTGGTGAAAAGAGCACCTTACAGAGAAAGTCTCTACAACTCTTGGTAATAGGCAAGACTTTAAGGTCTACTGGAAGGGGCAACTTGCAGGGAAAGTCTCTACAGCATTGGCAATAGCCAAGACTTCAAGCTATAGTGAAAAGAGCAACTTGTAGAAAAGGTCTTTGCAAGTATTGAAAATAGCCAAGGCTTTAAGCTTTTATGCAATGAGAAACTTACAAATAAAGTGATAAGGATCAAAATCAAAAGACAAAAAGAACGATAGGAGAGCGAGACACGTATCGAACTCCCTACAAGGTAACCCCGGAAAACTCGTTCTGAGATACCCTCGTATCGGCGTTAAGAAGGACCTACGCTATGCACCCACCCTCGAGTCGCACCTGGGACTCACAAGTAGAATGATCGGGTGTTGGTTTGATAATCAACTAGGATCCGCTAGTGAATTCAAGCCAACCAAAAGGGGTTTCTTCATAACAAGAGTTCAACGCTATTCATCATTCAACAATATTCAAGGTAAGCTAAGGTTTGAACAAGCTAAGTGAAGTATTTATAGACTTCACACATACATAATGAAACTCTTAAAATACCCCTCCCCCCCCCCCCCAAAGTAGGTTAAATAAACAAAGGCCACGTAGGGCTATAATCGTCAAAACATAGCAATTTAATGAGGTGTCCCGTCTTGACATTGAGCGAAGTAGGCGCCCAGCCTGGTAAACCAGGCGCCCTAAGTAGGTGCCCCGTCCCTTTGTAAAGAGCCGCCCCGCCGACTGAGCCTCCTCAAACTTCAGAGAGTTGAGGGGGCGGTCCGCCTGGTAGAGTGGGCAGTCCGCCTCATTCTGTGGCTCCTTGTTTTGCCTCGAAACGTGCCCCGGATGCCTCTCCAAGTAGCCTAGGCGATCCTCCATCCATGGCACTCCAGTTCATGAGCTTCAAACCACTCTCGGAGCCTTCTTCCTCGTCCCTCCAAGTCAAGTGAAGACGGGTGTCTTGAATCAACTTAGCTTGACTCCTAGTGAACGGCCTTGAGGTAGTATGCCCCGCATCATCCTCCCCTTCTTGGGAAGGTTTCGTCCTCGAAACCATGGCTTCCTCCTCCGGCATCACCATCCCCTACATCAAAAGGGGTCAAGTCAGTCACATTAAAAGTATTTGACACATTGTACTTACCGGGTAGATCAATCACATAGGCGTTGTTTGGAAACCTTTGTTTGCGGAAGTGCACCCACACCCAATCTCCCTTTTTGAGCTCAAGCTTCTTCCTTCCCTTGTTCTTCTTGGAGGCAACTTTAGCATAGGTTTCCTCCAAGTTCTTCTTGGCTTTAGCATGGAGCTCAATCATAGCCTTTGCTTAGCTTTTCCTTTCAAAATTAGCAACCATTTCCCTTGGCAAAGGGGTTAGATTAAGGGGAATCAAGGGATTAAAACCATAAACACATTTAAATGGAGTCATGCCAATCAAGCTATGCAAAGTACGATTATAAGCAAACTCTATAAGAGGCAATTTATCAACCAACGTCCCGGCCTTACCTCGGGTCATAGCTCTAAGAAGAGCACCCAAAGTCCGATTTACCACCTCGGTTTGTCCATCCATTTGTGGGTGGTGGGACGTAGAAAACAAGAGCTTGGTGCCAAGAGCACCCCACAAGCTCCTCCAAAAATGGCTTAGGAACTTGGTGTCCCTATCACTCACTATGGTTTGAGGCACACCATGCAACTTTAATACATTTTCAGTGAACAATGAAGCGACATGTTGTGCATCATCACACTTTTTACATGGGATGAAGTGAGCCATTTTGGAGAACCTATCCACGTCAACATAAATGCTATCATGGTCCCCCTAGTCCTTGGCAAGCCCATCACAAAATCCATCGATATATCGGCCCACGGACTAGTAGGTACGGGGAGAGGAGTGTACAAACCATGGGGGTTAGCTTTAGATTTCGCATGCTTGCACTCAAGGCAATTTTTGCAAAGCTTTTCAACTTGAACCCCCATTTTGGCCAATGAAATTGTTCCATCAGAATGGCCAAAGTTTTGTTCCTCCTAAAGTGTCCCATCAAGCCTGCACAATGAGCTTCACGAATCAACAATTCCCTCCAAGAAGACTCGGGAACACACGCTTTACCATTTTTAAAGATGTATCCATTAACCCATTTGCATTTTTCAACCCTTTCCCCCTTTTCAAAAGCCTCGTGAATACTCTTTAGCTTAGGGTCTTGAGCATACATCAATTTAATGCTCTCAAAACCCATGAGCTTGGAGGCAAGGGTGGTGGCTAGAGCAAACTTCCGAGAAAGTGCATCCGCCACAACATTGTCTTTCCCTTTCTTGTATTGGATAACATAGGGAAAAGATTCAATGAACTCTACCCACTTGGCATGACGTTTGTTCAATTTCTCTTGGCCCCTAAGATGTTTGAGTGACTCATGGTCACTCTTGATCACAAATTCTCTAGGCCAAAAGTAGTGTTGCCAATGAGCAAGAGCTCTCACTAGGGTGTACAACTCCTTGTCATACGTAGAGTAGTTCAAGGAGGCACCCTTCAATTTCTCACTAAAGTAGGCTATGGGTTTTCCATCTTGCATTAAAACACCACCAATTCCCACCCCCGAGGCATCATATTCAACCTCAAATGCCTTTCCGAAGTCGGGTAATTGCAATAGAGGGGCGGTACTCAACCTACTTTTCAATTCTTGGAAGGCCTTCTCTTGAGGCTTTCCCCAAACAAAAGGCTTGTCTTTCTTCACCAATTCGGCGAGTGGAGCGGCAATGGAGCTAAAGTCTTTCACAAATCATCTATAAAAACTAGCAAGACCATGAAAGCTCCTCACTTGAGTCACGGTAGTAGGGGTAGGCCAATCACGAATGGCCTCTACCTTAGACTCATCCACCTCCACTCCTTGGGCACTCACAACAAACCCAAGGAAGACTACCTTCTCAACACCAAAGGCACATATTTTAAAATTAGCATAGAGCATTTCGGCTCTCAACACTTCAAGCACTTGCCTTAGGTGATCAACATGATCGTCTATTGATTTGCTATAGATCAATTTATCGTCAAAGTAGACGACCACAAACTTGTTGATGAATGGCTTTAGAACATGGTTCATTAGCCTCATGAAAGTACTAGGTGCGTTGCAGAGGCCAAAGGGCATCACCAACCATTCATATAGACCAAACTTGGTTTTGAATGCGGTTTTCCATTCATCCCCGGGTTTCATCCGGATTTGATGGTAGCTGGTCCTAAGGTCTATTTTGGTAAAGACACATGAACCACTAAATTCATCTAACATATCATCAAGTCGAGGTATGGGACGTCGATACTTTACCGTTATTTTGTTCACGGCCCGACAATCAACACACATCCTCAAAGTGCCATCCTTTTTGGGAACAAGGATCACCGGTACGGCACAAGGACTCAAGCTTTCCCTCACCAAGCCTTTAGTGAGCGATTCATCAACTTGCCTTTGCAATTCTCTTGTGTCCTCCGGATTTCTCCTATAAGCCAGTTTGTTTGGGATTTGAGAACCCGGGACGAAGTCGATTTGGTGCTTAATACCCCTCAAAGGAGGTAATCCATCCGGCATCTCTTCCGGGAACATGTCCCCAAAATCCTTCAAAACATTCTCAAAAACACTAGGCAAAGGGTTAGTAGAAAAATCAAGATCGGATGTAAGAATCATACCTTTGTGCACTTGGCATATGAGTAGTTTGTTGCCATTATTTCCTCTCAAGATCTCGCCCGGTTGCATCATGGCACATATGCTACCGGTAGAAGATGGTGGGATTGCCACCAAGCTTTTGGACAAAGGGCTAGTCTCAACAACCGACTTAGCCTTGGCCGCCTCTCTTAACTCCCTCAACCGCTTGTAATCATCACTCACTTGCTTGGGAGTTAAGGGTTTAAGCACAACTTTTTTCCCTCATGCTTAACCGTATAGGTGTTAGCACGGCCATCATGAACCACATGTCTATCAAATTGCCATGGCCTTCCAAATAGAAGGTGGCATGCTTGCATAGGCACAACATCAAACATGTGTTCATCCACATAGTTCCATATCTTGAACTTGATCATGACTTGCTTTACCATCTTCAATTCACCACACTCACTGAGCCATTGCAAGCGGTAATGACTTAGGTGTTTCAAGGTGGGTATCTTCAATTGGGAAACTAGTGTTTGGCTAATGACATTGGCACAACTTCCCGAGTCAATAATCATGGAACAAATAAGACCCATGACACGGCATTTAGAATGTAAGAGATTCTCTCTTTGCAAAATCTCACTATCCTCCACAAACATGGCTCCTAAACTCCTCCTCACAACAAGGAAGGCATGGGCATCATCATCATCTTCCATTGCAACCTCCTCATCATCAACCTCCTCATCACCCTCTACTCCCTCTTCTTCTTGGGGTTCACTATCTTGTTCATACACCAAGTCACCCACAAGAACCATTATTTTCCGGGTAGGGCAATCTTTGGAGATATGTCTATAATCCTTACACTTAAAGCATTAAGTAGAAGTAGAGATAGGATTGCTCAAGTGAGTTCTAGAGTTAACTCCCACATGTTGTGTAGACTTCTCATAAGGCTTCTTCACATCCTTGCTAGCACTTGCACCACTTGGATTTAGGAATTTGGCATTTGTTGTAGGAGTCTTCCACTTCTTTGGCTTGTTCATGGGAGTAGTAGTACTACAGTAGCAAAGGGATTTCTCCTCTTTAAGCCATTTCTCAGCTTCAACCGCATCTTCACATAGCTTGTAGTGATCATCGTACTTGTGAAACTTCAATAGTGAAGCTATGTCTCGGTTCAAGCCTCCCTTAAATCGAATCATGGCCATTTCATTATCTTCCTCATCCAAGCCTAGGTTCATCCGGACTTGTTCAAATTCATTGAAGTACTCCCCAACCGACTTGTAACCTTGCTTCAACTCATAGAGACGCTTTTGTTGGTCCACTCGGTATTTGTTAGTCAAGTACTTCTCATCCATCACACGGATCAACTCTTCCCAAGTAAGATTGATAGCCATTTCTGTCCTCCTACTATTCCTCTTTACCGACTCCCACCAAGTAGAAGCAAAAGATTCAAAGGAAGATATTGCATACTTGGTCTTCTTCACTTCAAGCATATCATTGGTGTCAAATATCCGCTCCATAGACAACTTCCAATCAATGTATTCCACCGGGTCACTAATTCCTTTGAAAGAAGGAATAGTGAGCTTCACACTATTAAGATTGTTGTTGTCACGACCCCCTTGGAAAGGCTCCGGTTGGCCTCCAAAGTGATCTCCATAACCACCGAGATCCATCCTAGAATTCCCTCCAAAATACCCATTGGGCGGCCCTCGACCTCGGCCTCTACCCCTATCTACATTCCGACCCCTAAATTGATAATGAGCATCATACCCACCATCACCATAATCATCCTCCTCCCCTTCTTGAGCTTGTGCAACTTGCTCAAGAGGTTGAACATTTAGGATTGGTCCGGGAAGTGAAGCATTCCTTTGGGGATTGCCCATAAGGTTAGGAATAGTCACTCGTTGGGTATTGCCCAACAATTGGTCAATTCGATCACGATCCTCCCTTACCCGTTGTTGTCGATTAAGCAACTCAACAACTTGTTCCGGGGTAAAGGTCGAACTACTTGTGCCCTCAACGGCTTCAACTTGGGCACTCGGGGCCCTTTTTCTCAACTTGGACACTCGGGGTCCTTTTCTCCGATTGGACATTGGAAGTCCCTTGCTCAACTAGGGCACTTGATGTCACCCTCTCAAGGCTTTCAATCCTCAAGCTTATACTATCCAATTTGGCAAGGATAGTAGCAAGGGCACTCTTAGAAAAATCATCTCCTTCGGTGGACATTGTACCTACACAAGAAACAAACATTAGCAAAACAACCTCACTCACTCCCTCACAAGTGTTTCACTCGGTTCACTCGTTTAGTGGTGGTGGATATTTCACTCTAGCTTGAATCCAAAGCTTTAGTAAGTTGAGTAACAAACCTCAACTTAATCACTCAACTCAGAAGCCAAATGCACTTCGGAGTGAGTGGAGTTGATATGACTCTATTGGAACGATAAGCTCTTTAAGTGCGGACTTGAGCCAAATGAGACTACGAGTCTTTTTCGAATTCTACTCTCCGGTCTAGCCTTGAGATTTCTATTAGCTTAGAAGGGCTAGCACAATTCAAGTAGGAAAGATTGCTCAAAGAAGTACTAGCTAGATGTAATGCAATCAAAGAAACAAGAGATCCTACGAAAAACTACCCGAAACACCAACTCAGGAAAACAGGCGCCCCACGTACCCAGAGTGGGCGGTCCGCCTGGTTCTCAGCAGAGGGAAGTAGGTGCCCCGCCTCTGAGAACCAGAGAGTTGGGTAGGCGCCCCCGCCTACTATTTGGGCGGTCCGCCTACTGCAAATTCCAGAACAGTTCAATGTCGTTTTTCTTGCCTTTGGCACCCAAAAATCCAACAAATCACACGTTGTTTTAGCAATTCAAAGGTACCCAAATGTTGTTTCAATCACAATGATCGAACCCCAATAACCTTCATCAAAATCCAATCAAAAACAAGCAATCCACCATGTTCATCAATTTCAAGCTTAGGGTTTCAAATTTTCAAAGGGTTTCAAATCTTGTATTTCAACTTCAAATCTTGTGTTTAGGGTACCAAAAGAACGGGTTTACAATAAGGAACAAACCCCAATAACATTCACACAACGGGTTCAACAAACCAAGAACTCATGATCAAATATTTTTGGGTTTTTTTCAACTTTTTCTATTTTTTTTTTTTTTTTTTGTGTTTTTCTTCTTTTCTTCAACAATCAAACAAGAACCTATAGTAGAAACTAACATAGGCACGAAGAATCAAGGGTCGGTGGTTTGTAGAAATAAAATCCGAGCTTTGCTCCGATACCAAGATGATAAGGATCAAAATAAAAAGACAAAAAGAACGATAGGAGAGCGAGACACATCTCGAACTCCCTACAAGGTAACCTCGGAGAACTCGTTCTGAGATACCCTCGTATCGGCGTCAAGAAGGACCTACACTATGCAACCACCCTCGAGTCGCACCCGGGACTCGCAAGTAGAATGATCAGGTGTTGGTTCGATAATCAACTAGGATCCGCTAGTGAATTCAAGCCAACCAAAAGGGGTTTCTTCATAACAAGAGTTCAACTCTATTCGTCATTCAACAATATTCAAGGTACGCTAAGGTTTGAAAAAGCTAAGTGAAGTATTTATAGACTTCACTTATACATAATGAAACTCCTAAAATACCCCCAAAGTGGGTTAAATAAACAAAGGCCACGTAGGGCTATAATAGTCAAAACATAGCAATTTAATGAGGTGTCCCATCTTGACATTCAGCGAAGTAGGCGCCCAGCCTGGTAAACCAGGTGATGTTTGGCATTTTATGCCTATATTTCCTTAATATTTCCTCACGTTTGAGTATTTTATTCGTCAGTTTTCTAGTTAATGAATGTGATTTTGCACTGATATTGTGTCGTATGTGTGTAGGTCGTTATGAAGTGCAATTAGAGCTTTAAAGAGCATGATCGAGCAAGAAAAAATCAGATTTTGATTGAGGATTGGATCAAGCACACGAAGGCATGACACGACGCGAGCTGTGGAGCAAGGCAAGGCAAAATATGCTTGGCGCGGTATGTGGCGCGCCGTGCTAGCTATGGCGCTCAGCTTCTGGCACTTTTTTCAGCACGGGGCGGGGCCAAGGCGCCTTAATTTCGACGCAAACTGCTTGTGTGCGTGCGTTCGGGGGCGGGGGGCGCCAGCTACAGCGCCCCTAGAGCGTTTTTGGACTTCCTATTTCGTCTAGGCTTAGGTGTAACTTATTACTAGGCCTTTGTAAACCCTATAAATACTCTTTTACTTAGTTTTTTATGAGAGATCAGACTTTGGAGCAATTTGAGAGCACCATACTTCATTGAACACGGGTTTAATTCCTATTCTTTCATCTATTTAATCATCTACATCATTATTTCATCAATTCATTGCCTTGTGATTATGAATATGCGTGGCTAATTCTTATGTTCTAGGGTTAAAGTATTTCATGAAAGTTGATGTTTGAAGATTGATTCCTATTAATTGAATCCCATAACGGTTTACTTATTCTTTCTTGATTTCACTTGTATAATTGTTAGAGCTCGATAATAATGCATTACTTATGGTTTTTAGATTGAACTCGAAAGACGGAATTTATTAACGCAATAAGAAAGAGTAGGACTAGTTTGTGAACCCGGGCATCAGGGAACCAATTTGTGAGTAGGATAGACATATACTTGCTCACCTAGTTTAATTAATTACAGAATTCGTTAATGCGCCCATGTGATTCAACCCATAGACATATAGGGATTGAAGTAGCCTGCATAGACTGTGAAGAATCGAAAGGTTTTCACGGGTACATTTTCTCTTAGTAATCCGGGATTTAAGAAGTGGAATCAATTGGAAAACTCAACTGGGTTGTTCGTAACTCTTACCCTGGACCGACTCCTTAATATTGTTTACAACCAAAGTTTGCACCATTGTTTGACTAAATTTCCATCATTTTAATTACTGCTCTTTAGTTACTAAAACTCTCACTACTGGAAAAGATCCCCGAATAGTTGTTAGAAATTGTTTGTTAAGCGTCAGTCTGAATAGTCCTCGTGGGAACGATACTCTACTTATCATTTTATTACTTGTCGACCACGTATAGTTGCGTGTGCGTTGGGAGCAACAAGTTTTTGGCGCCGTTGCCCGGGACTAATTATTGTCTGATTTCTTTTTGAACGATTACTTAGTATTTATTCAGGTTTAATTTTTTGTTGAGTTTCTTGTGCTGTTTCAGGCAACAGGTTTTGCATGCAAAGGAATAGAAAGGACGAACCACTCGCACCTTTTGATCCCGAGCCTGAAAGGACCTTGAGAAGGGTAAGAAGAGAAGCGAGAGACCAAAAAGCACTAGCAATTGTACTTGCTTCCTTACCCACTGAAATGACAGAAGAACAAGTAGTAGCAGTGCGAGATGTTGCTCTTCCCAGCCTGGGGGGAGTAGCGTCTAGTATTGTGAAGCCCGCTATCACCGGGCACTTTGAGATTAAGCCCGGCATGATTCAGTTGTTGCATGTGACTGGGCAATATGCTGGATTACTTCATGAAGATCCGCAGCAATACATTCAGAATTTCCTGGAGATCAGTGATACTCATACACCAACGGGAGTTCCTACTGATTATGTTCGCTTGACATTGTTCCCGTTTTCACTGATTGGGGCAGCAAGGAAGTGGTTAAAGTCTGAAAAGCCTGGGTCTATCACAACTTGGAAGGATTTGGCTAAGAAGTTCTTGGCTAAATTTTATCCATCTGCCAAGACAGCCCGGCTGAGGAGTGAAATTATGTCCTTCAGACAGATAGAAGGAGAATCTTTGTATTCAGCCTGAGAGCGATTTAAAGCTCTATTGAGATATTGTCCACACCACAACCAATCCAATGAAGTTATTGCACATATTTTTGTTGAGGGGTTGAATGCGCATACTAAGATCGTGGTAGATGCTGCTGCAGGAGGCCAAGTATTGGCCTTAAATTTTGACCAGATCTATGATTTACTTGACAAGTTTTCCCAGAGCAATCCTGATTGGCAGGGAGTTGGTAGAGCTACTGCACAGAAATCTGCTTGGGCACTTCAATTAGATGCAGTTTCAGAGCTGAGGGCGAAAATGGATGCTATTTCCAATCAAATCAGCAAGCTAGCTCTGCCGCAGACTTAACAACAAGCAGCTGCAGTGCAACAACTTCAAGTCTTTTGTGAGGTTTGTGGAGAGGATCATGCCACTAACGTCTGTCCATCTAACCCAGAGTCAGTTTATTATATGGGTAATCAGAACAGATCACAGGGTCAGAATCATAATCAATATGGTAATAGCTATAACACCAATTGGCGTAGTCACCCTAATTTTTCTTAGAGGGATAATCGTGAGCAGCTACATGGCAATGAGAGACCCCAAATCTTCAAAATGCACCACAGCAGGGGTCACAGTCGCAGACTTAGCCACAGCAGTCTAATTCAGTTGAGGATATGCTTAGGAAAATTCTTGCAGGGCAGCAAAAACTCATGGATGATTCAGCAGCTCAGGCACAAATAATAGAAGATTTGAGCAATGCTCAAAAAGATCTTGAGAGACAAATGGGGCAACTAGCTGGAGCACAGAATAATAGACCTCGGGGTGCCTTGCCAAGTGATACAGAGAAAAATCCTAAGGAATTTGTGCAAGCAGTTACTTTGAGGAATGGAAGAGCTCTAGAAGAAGTTCCCCCAAAGCCAAGGAAGCCTATCGGTGAGTTAGAGCCTAATGCTGATAGAGAGGTGGAGAAAGAAGCTGAGAAAGTGATAGAAAAGCAGCCCGAGCCTGCTATTGTTAGACCACCACTACCTTTCCCTCAGAGACTTCAGAAGCAGAAAGTTGATGCAGCATGCAAGAAATTTTGGAGATCTTGAGTCAGATTCAGGTAAATATTCCTTTGGTGGAGCTTTTGCGGGATGTTCCCAAATATGCTAAATACATCAAGGATATTGTTGCTAACAAGAGAAGAGTGACTGAATTCGAGACAGTTGCACTCACTGAGGAGTACAGTTTTAGAGTTAGAAGCAAGCTTCCTCAGAAATTGAAGGATCCTGGCAGTTTTACTATTCCCTTGAAAATTGGGGAACATGAGGTTGGATGAGCTTTGTGTGATTTGGGTGCTAGTGTGAATTTAATGCCTTCATCAGTTTTCAGGAAGCTACACCTGGGTGAAACACGACCAACTACTGTGACTCTGCAACTGGCTGATAGATCTTTGACATGACCCGAGGGGATTATTGAGGATGTGCTTGTATAAGTGGGTCAGTTTATATTGCCTGTTGACTTCATTATTCTTGACTATGAAGCTGATCCTGAGGTTCCTCTCATATTGGGAAGAGGATTTTTGGCTACTACTGATGCTGTCATTAGAGTTAGAGCTGGAAAGATGATTATGAAGGTAAATGGTGAAGAAGTTGTGTTCAATGTGTTTAGAGCTACCCAGCTTCCTTCCCATTATGAAGAGTTGTCCATGGTAAAAGTGGTAGATGATGAGTTGACTGCTGATGTGAGGTAATTCTTGGCCTCTAATGTTGATTCTCTGGAGAGGGCACTCTTATGTGATGATGATGATATCCTGAAGGATCATGACATTGAAGAATATGTGGAGATTCTTAATACGCAGAGTAAATTCATCCCAGAATGGAAAAAATTTGAGGAGCTTGATAGACCGTTGACCTTAACTCCTGCTAAACCGTCTATTGAGAAGGCTCCTACTCTTGAACTCAAACCTTTACCTGCGCATTTGTGTTATGCTTATTTGGGTGAGGGTAATACCTTGTCCGTGATCCTTTCTTCTTTGTTGTCTGATGTGCAGGTTGAAAAGGTGTTGACAGTGCTGCGAGAGCGCAAGAGAGCTATTGGCTGGACCATTGCTGATATTAGAGGGATTAGTCCTTCTTTCTGCATGCACAAAATTCTTTTGGAAGAAGGCCATAAGCCATCTATAGAGCAGCAGAGGAGATTAAATCCAATCATGAAGGAGGTGGTAAAGAAAGAAATTATCAAGTGGCTGGATGCTGGTATTATTTTTCCTATCTCTGACAGCAAGTGGGTGAGTCCAGTGCAATGTGTTCCAAAGAAAGGGGGCATGACAGTGGTGAAGAATGAGCAGAATGAGTTGATTCCTACAAAGACAGTCATAGGGTGGCGAATTTGCATTGATTATAGAAAGCTGAACAAGGCCACTAGGAAAGACTACCTCCCACTTCCCTTTATTGATCGAATGCTGGATAGACTTGCTGGGCATGAGTATTATTGTTTCTTGGATGGGTATTCATGCTACAATTAGATTGTGATAGCTCCTGAAGATCAAGAGAAGACTACATTTATTTGTCCATATGGCACCTATGCATTTAGGAGGATGCTGTTTGGGTTATGTAATGCCCCGGGGACTTTTCAGCGGTGCATGATGGCTATTTTCACCGACATGGTGGTAAAATTTGTTGAGGTGTTCATGGATGATTTCTCAGTGGTTGGTGATTCCTTTGATGATTGCTTGAAAAATTTAGATGCTGTGCTGAGCCGTTGTGAAGAAACAAATTTGGTGTTGAATTGGGAAAAATGTCACTTTATGGTTCAAGAAGGCATAGTACTTGGGCACAAGGTGTCAAAGATAAGGATCGAGGTAGATAAAGCGAAGATTGAGGCTATTGAGAAATTACCACCACCTATCTCTATTAAGGGGGTGCGTAGTTTCTTGGGACATGCAGGTTTCTATAGGCGTTTCATAAAGGACTTCTCCAAAATTTCTAATCCCATGTGTAAGTTGTTGGAGAAAGATGTGAAATTTGAGTTTAAAGATGCTTGTCTCAAGGCATTTGAAGAGTTGAAGAAAAGGTTGGTGACTGCACCAATCATCATTGCTCCTGACTGGTCTTTGCCATTTGAATTGATGTGTGATGCGAGTGACAATGCTATTGGGGCTGTTCTAGGCCAAAGAATTGGAAGAATCTTTCACTCCATCTATTATGCAAGCAAGACTCTTTATGCAGCCCAATCCAACTACACCACCACTGAGAAGGAGTTGCTAGCCGTAGTATGCTTTTGATAAATTCAGATCTTATTTGGTTGGCACTCGTGTTGTTGTCTACACTGATCATGCCGCAATCCGGTATTTGTTTGAGAAGAAGGATTCCAAGCCTAGGCTAATTCGATGGGTTCTCCTATTGCAAGAGTTTGATGTTGAAATTCGAGATTGCAAGGGGACTAAGAGTCAAGTAGCTGATCATTTGTCAAGGCTGGAGAATAGAGATCATGTAGATGAAGGGCCTGAGATTAAAGAGGTATTCCTTGATGAGTAGCTTTTTGCTTTAGCTGCAGCCGAGGTGCCATGGTATGCTGATATGGTGAACTTAATTGTGAGTAATATGTATCCTCTGGCGCTACAGCTGAGAAAAAGCGCAAACTCCTTCATGAGAGCAGATTTTATGTGTGGGATGAGCCTTATTTGTACAAGATAGGCCCTGACCAACTAGTTAGGAGATACATTCCAAGGAAAGAAGTTGAGCCGATTCTACAGAGCTACCATTCCTCTCCTTATGGTGGCCATCTTGGTGGAGATCGAACAGCTGCAAAGGTACTTCAATCTGGTTTCTTTTGGCCTACTTTGATTAAAGATGCTCATGCTTTGGTTAACAAGTGCGATCCTTGCCAAAGAACGGGTACTATTTCTAGGCGTCACGAGATGCCTTTGAACAATATTCTGGAGATTGAGCTGCTTGATTGTTGGGGGATTGAATTTATGGGTCCGTTCCCACCTTCCATGGTCCATAAATACATTCTCGTGGCGGTTGATTATGTGTCTAAATGGGTGGAGGCTGTGGCACTTCCAACAAATGATCCGAGTGTGGTGGTGAAATTCTTGAAGAAAAATATTTTTACTCGTTTTGGGACACCGCGGGCTATAATCAGTGATGAAGGTACGCATTTTTGCAACCGGTTGTTCAATAAATTGTTGGCCAAGTATGGGGTTCGCCACAAGGTGGCAACTGCTTATCATCCCTAAACTAGTGGCCAAGTGGAAGTGTCTAATAGAGAGATCAAGCAAATCCTTGAGAAGACTATGAATGCCTCGACGAAGGAATGGGCTATGAAGTTAGATGATGCTCTCTGGGCCTATCGGACTGTATTTAAAACGCCTATTGGAACTTCTCCATATAGGCTTGTTTATGGTAAGCCCTGTCACTTGTCATGGCCTTGGCGGGTGAGAAGAGAATGCTTCAATTGCATGAGCTTGAAGAGTTCCGTTTCCATGCTTATGAAAATGCAAAATTGTATAAGGAACAGACAAAGAAGTGGCATGACAAGCATATTGAGCGTCGTCAATTTGAGCCCGGGCAGCTGGTGTTGTTGTTTAACTCGAGGTTGAAGCTATTTCCGGGCAAGTTGAAGTCTAGATGGTCGGGGCCGTTTGAAGTAGTTTGTGTTACCGCACATGGAGCGGTTGAATTGAGAGCCCCGGATTCGGAGAAGACATTCTTGGTGAATGGCCAAAGGGTGAAGCATTATTGATGCGGGGCATACCTCAAGGCCGTACACTAGGAGTCAAGCAAGGTTGATCCAAGACACCCATCTTTACTTGATTTGGAGAGACATGGATGAAGGGTCCGAGAGTAGCCGGAAGATCATGCTTTTGAGTGCCGTGGATGGTGGATCACTTAGACCACTTGAAGAGACATCCGGAGCACGTTTGGAAGCAACTCAAGAGGCCACTGGAATGGGCGGACCGCCTACTCAACTAGGCCGGCCGCCTAGTTTTGATCAGCTCTCTGGATTTGCTCCAGGCGGCCGACCGCCTCTGCAGGCCAATTTGCTCCAGGCGGACCGCCTAGTAGGGACGCCTAGCAGGGGCGCCTGTTCTACTCCTTCAGCAAACCAAGAAACAGGCGGGGCGCCTAGTTAAAGTAGGCTGGGCGCCTACTTTGTGAAGGGTTGCAGGATTCCTAGTTTATTTGCTAAGTTTTGGACAACTATAGCCCTATGAGGCCTTTATTGTTTTAACCCACTTTAGGGGTATTTTTGAGCTTTCATTACATGTAAGTGAAGTCTATAAATACTTCACAAACCTCTTCAAACCTTAGCTTACCTTGAATTTTATGAATGATGAAAAGAATCTATCTCTTGTTTAGAGAACCCTTTGTCTTGGTTGCTTGAATTCACTAGTGGAACCTAGTTGAGTCTTGAACCGAAAACCCGATCATTCTACTTGCGAGTCCCGAGTGTGACTCGAGGGTGGTTGCATAGTGTAGGTCCTTCTTGACACCGATACGAGGGTATCACGGAACAAGTTTTCCGTGGTTACTTCGTAGGGAGTTCGAGTTGTGTCTCGCTCTCTATCCTTTACTTTCCGCGTATTAATTTTGATCCTTACCATCTTGGTGTCAGAGCAAGGCTCGGGTTTTGTTTCTACAAACCCCCGACCCTTGATTCTTCATGCCTAGGTTGGTTTCGATATTAGGTTCTTGTTTGTTATTGAAGAAAAGAAGAAAACACAAAAAAATATGATCATGGATTCTTGGATTGATAGATCCATTGAGTGATTGTTATTGGGGTTTGTTCCTTATTTGAAACCCGTTCTTTTGGTACCCTAAGCATCAAATTTGGAGTAGAAATACAAGAATTGAAAATTTGAAACCCCTTGAAAATTTGAAAATTTGAAACCCTAAGCTTGAAGTTGATGAACATGGTAAATTGCTTATTTTTTATTGGGGTTTGATTAAAGTTGTTGGGGTTGGTTCTTTGTGATTGAAACAACATTGGGGTACCTTTAAATTGCTAAAACAACGTGTGGATTGATGAATTTTTGGGTGCAAAACCAAGAAAATCGTGTTTGAAACTGTGCTGAAACTTGCAGTAGGCGGGGCGCCTAGTGAAACGGGCGGACCGCCTATTTTTTGTGTGCTCTCTAGATTTTATAGAGGCGGGGCGCCTACTAGAGTAGGCTGACCGCCTACTCTCCACTGCAGAGGAACCAGGCGGACCACCTAGTCCAAACAGGTGGGGCGCCTACTTCTGTTGGGCGTGGTTTCGGGTAGTTTTTCGTAGGATTTCTTGTTTCTTTGATCGCATTACTTCTAACTAGTACTTCCTTGAGTAATCGTACCTACTTGAGTTGTGCTAGTTCTTCTAAGCTAATAGGAACACTCAAGCCTAGACCGGAGACTAGAATTCCAAGAAGACTCGTAGTCTCTTTTGACTCAAGTCCGCACTTAAAAAGCTTAACGTTCCGATAGAGTCATATCAACTCCACTAACCCGGGAGTGCATTTGGCTTTTGAGTCGAGTGGTTAAGTTTAGGTTTACTATTCAACTTTGTGAAGCTTTGAGTTCAAGCAAGAGTGAAATAGCCATCACCACTAAACGAGGGATCCGAGTGAAAACTTGTGAGGGAGTGTGTGAGGTTGTTTTCTAACGTTTGTTACTTGTGTAGGTACAATGTCTTCCGAAGGAGATGATTTTGCAAAGAGTGCCCTTGCTACTATCCTCGCCAAATTGGATAGTATGCACTTGAGGATTGAAAGCCTCGAGCGGGTGAACTCTAGTGCTCTAGTTGAGCAAGGGACTTCTAATGTCCCCTCGGAGAAAGGGACCCCGAGTGTCCAAGTCGAAAAAGGGGCCCCGAGTGCCCAAGTGGAAGTCTCAAGTACTCCTAACTTTACCCCGGAACAAGTAAGCCATGTCATTGAATTGCTCAATCAACAACGGGTAAAGGAGGATCGAGAGAGAATTGAACGAACGGGCATTCCCCGTATCTTGGATAATCCCCCAAGAAACATCCCATTACCAAGACCCATCCGAAACGTGCAACCTCTTGAGCAAGTCGATGAAGCTCAAGAAGGGGAGGAAGCCGACTATGGTGATGATATGTATGGGTTTGATGATCACTTTCAACCAAGGAGAGGTATGAATTGGGGTCGAAATGTGGATCGTGGTAGGGGCCGAGGTCGAGGGCCACCTATGGGATATGTTGGAGGGAATGCGAGGAGGGAGTATGGTGTGAATGAAGATCACTATGGTGGCCAACCGGAGCCTTTCCGTGGGGGTCGTGACAACACCAACCTCAATAGTGTGAAGCTTAATCTCCCAATCTTTAAGGGGAATTGTGATCCGAGTGCTTATATCGAATGGGTGCTACAAATGGAAAGGTTGTTTGACACTAATGACATGACCGATGACAAGAAGGGTACTTATGCTATTTCATCCTTTGAGTCCTATGCATCTACTTGGTGGGAATCCATCAAGAGATCAAGGAGAAGAGCGGGAATCCCCGTGAATGTGGGTTGGAATGACTTGAAGGGTATAATGAGTATCAAGTACATCACTCCTAGATATCGTCAAGAACAACTCAAGAAACTTTATGAGTTGAAGCAAGATGTCAAGACGGTGCATGAATACTATGATGAGTTTGAAAGAACTCGAATGGCTTTGGATATGGACACCGAAGATGAGGAGCAAGCCGTGATCCGTTTCATGAATAGTTTGAGCTATGGCATAGCTTCACAATTGAGATTGCATGCTTATCTTTCACTTCAAGAAGTCCTTGATGCCGCTATCCAAGCCGAGCAATGGCTTGACAAGGAAAAGTCCAACCGTCACAAGAGCAACACTTCTACTTCCATGAACAAGCAAAAGGATTGGAAAAATCCTACTCCCAATGCAAGATTCACAAATGCGAGTGGCCCTAGTGGAGCAAGTGCTAGCAAAGATGTGAAGAAGTCGTTTGAGAAGTACACACCCAATGTTGGAGGTAATTCTAAAACCCAATTGAATACTCCTACTTCTTCTTCCATTCAATGTCACAAATGCAAGGGGTATGGACATTTTTCTAAGGAGTGTCCTACAAAAAGGACCATGGTTGTTGTTGGTGAAAGTGTTTATGACCAAGAGAGTGAGCCGGAGGGAGATGAGGGAGTAGAGGGAGATGAGGGAGTAGAGGAGGATGATCAAGATGATACGGTGGAGGATGAGGTACCTCATACTTTCCTAGTTGTGAGGAGGAGCTTAGGAGCTATGATTGTGGAGGATGGTGAAGCCTTGCAAAGAGAAAATCTATTCCATGCTAGGTGTCGTGTTAACGATGTTGTGTGCTCTATGATCATTGACTCCGGGAGTTGTACTAATGTTGTGAGTCAATCTCTTATAACCCAATTGAAATTGCCTACCGTGAAACATCCCAAGCCCTATCGATTGCAATGGCTAAGTGAATGTGGGGAGTTGAAGGTAGTGAAGCAAGCAATGATCAAGTTCAAAATGGGTAGTTATGTTGATGAACACTTGTTCGATGTTGTGCCCATGCAAGCTTGCCACCTTCTCTTTGGAAGGCCTTGGCAATTTGATCGACAAGCGGTTCATAACGGGCGTGTCAACACTTACACGCTCCAACATGAAGGGAGGAAATTTGTGTTGAAGCCCCTAACTCCCAAACAAGTGAGTGATGACTACACTAGGATGAGGGAGTTGAGGGAGGTGGCAAAGGCCAAGTCAATCATTGAGACTAGCACTTTGTCCAAAAGCATGGTGGCAATCCCACCTTCTTCATCTACCGGTGGCATTTGTGCCATGATGCAACCGGGCGAGATCTTAAAAGGAAATGATGGCACCAAATTTCTCCTATGCCTAGTGCACAAAGGTATGATCCTAAACTCTAATTGTGATTTTTCTTCTAACCCTTTGCCTAGTGTGTTTGAGAATGTCTTGAAGGATTTTGGGGACATGTTCCCGGATGAGATGCCGGATGGATTGCCTCCTTTGAGGGGCATTGAACATCAAATAGATTTTGTCCCGGGATCCCAAATCCCAAACAAGCCGGCTTATAGGAGCAATCCGGAGGATACAAGAGAATTGCAAAAGCAAGTTGATGAATTGCTCACTAAAGGCTTGGTGAGGGAAAGCTTGAGTCCTTGTGCCGTACCCGTGATCCTTGTTCCCAAAAAGGATGGCACTTGGAGGATGTGCGTCGATTGTCGGGCCGTGAACAAAATAACGGTAAAGTACCGTCATCCTATTCCCCGACTTGATGATATGTTAGATGAATTGAGTGGTTCATGTGTGTTTAGCAAAATTAACCTTAGGTCCGGCTACCATCAAATCCGGATGAAACCGGGTGATGAATGGAAAACCGCATTCAAGACCAAATTTGGTCTCTATGAATGGTTGGTGATGCCCTTTGGGCTCTCCAATGCACCTAGCACTTTCATGAGGCTAATGAACCATGTTCTAAAGCCATTCATCAACAAGTTTGTGGTCGTCTATTTTGACGATATATTGATCTATAGCAAATCAATAGACGACCATGTTGATCACCTTAGGCTAGTGCTTGAAAAGTTGAGAGCCGAAAAGCTCTATGCTAATTTTAAAAAGTGTGCCTTTGGTGTTGAGAAGGTAGTCTTCCTTGGGTTTGTTGTGAGTGCCCAAGGAGTGGAGGTGGATGAGTCTAAGGTAGAGGACATACGTGATTGGCCTACTCCTACTACCGTGACTCAAGTGAGGAGCCTTCATGGTCTCGCAAGCTTTTATAGGCGATTTGTGAAGGACTTTAGCTCCATAGCCGCTCCACTCACCGAATTGGTGAAGAAAGACTAACCTTTTGTTTGGGGAGAGCCTCAAGAGAAGGCCTTCCATGAGTTGAAAAGTAGGTTGAGTACCGCCCCTCTATTGCAATTGCCCGACTTCGGAAAGGCATTTGAGGTTGAATGATATGCCTCGGGGGTGGGAATTGGTGGTGTTTTAATGCAAGATAGCAAACCCATCGCCTACTTTAGTGAGAAATTGAAAGGGGCCTCCTTGAATTATTTTACATATGACAAGGAGCTGTATGCCCTTGTGAGAGCCCTTGCCCATTGGCAACACTATCTTTGGCCTCGAGAATTTGTAATCAAGAGTGACCATGAGTCACTCAAGCATCTAAGAGGCCAAGAGAAGCTCAATAAGAGGCATGCCAAGTGGGTTGAATTCATTGAGTCCTTTCCCTATGTGATCCAATACAAGAAAGGGAAGGACAATGTTGTGGCGGATGCGCTTTCGAGAAAGTTTGCTCTAGCCACCACCTTAGCCTCCAAGCTCATGGGTTTTGAGAGCATTAAATTGATGTATGCTCATGACCCTAAGCTAAAGAGCATTCATGAAGCTCTTGAAAAGGGGGAAAGGGTTGAAAAATACCAATGGGTTAATGGATATATCTTTAAAAATGTTAATGTGTGTGTTCCCGAGTCCTCTTGGAGGGAATTGTTGATTCGTGAAGCTCATTGTGGGGGCTTGATGGGACACTTTGGGAGAAACAAGACCTTGGCCATTCTCATGGAACAATTCCATTGGCCAAAGATGGGGGTCCAAGTTGAAAAGCTTTGCAAAAATTGCCTTGAGTGCAAGCATGCGAAATCTAAAGCTAACCCCCATGGTTTGTATACTCCTCTCCCCGTGCCTAATAGCCCGTGGGTTGATATATCAATGGATTTTGTGATGGGATTACCACGGTCTAGGGGGGGCCATGATAGCATTTATGTTGTCGTGGATAGGTTCTCCAAAATGGCGCACTTCATTCCGTGCAAGAAGTTTGATGATGCACAACATGCTGCCTCCTTGTTCATTGACAATGTCTTGAAATTGCATGGTGTGCCTCAAACCATTGTAAGTGATAGGGACTCCAAGTTCCTAAGCCACTTTTGGAGAAGTTTGTGGGGTGCCCTTGGCACCAAACTCTTGTTCTCTACGTCCCACCACCCACAAACGGATGGGCAAACCGAGGTGGTAAACCGGACTTTGGGTGCTCTTCTAAGAGCCATGACCCGAGGTAAGGCCGGGACGTGGGTTGATAAACTTCCTCTCATGGAGTTTGCCTACAATCGTACATTGCATAGTTTGATTGGCATGACTCCATTTGAATGTGTGTATGGTTTTAATCCCTTGATTCCCCTTGATCTAACCCCTTTGCCAAGGGAAATGGTTGCTAATTTTGAAGGGAAATGCCGAGCAAAGGCTATGATTGAACTTCATGCTAAAGCTAAGAAGAACTTGGAGGAAGCCTATGCCAAGGTTGCTTCCAAGAAGAACAAGGGAAGGAAATAGCTTGAGCTCAAAAAGGGAGATTGGGTGTGGGTGCACTTCCGAAAAGAGAGGTTTCCAAACCTAAGGAAAGGGAAGTTGGCACCCCGTGGAGATGGACCTTTTCAAGTGCTTTCCAAGATAAACAACAATGCCTATGTGATTGATCTACCCGGTAAGTACAATGTGTCTAATACTTTTAATGTGACTGACTTGACCCCTTGTGATGTAGGAGATGGTGATGCCGGAGAGGAGGAAGCCATGGTTTCGAGGACGAAACCTTCCCAAGAAGGGGAGGATGATGCGGGGCATACCTCAAGGCCGTACACTAGGAGTCAAGCAAGGTTGATCCAAGACACCCATCTTTACTTGATTTGGAGAGACATGGATGAAGGGTCCGAGAGTAGCCGGAAGGTCATGCTTTTGAGTGCCGTGGATGGTGGATCACTTAGACCACTTGAAGAGACATCCGGAGCACGTTTGGAAGCAACTCAAGAGGCCACTGGAATGGGCGGACCGCCTACTCAACTAGGCCGGCCGCCTAGTTTTGATCAGCTCTCTGGATTTGCTCCAGGCGGCCGACCGCCTCTGCAGGCCAATTTGCTCCAGGCGGACCGCCTAGCAGGGACGCCTAGTAGGGGCGCCTGTTCTACTCCTTCAGCAAACCAAGAAACAGGCGGGGCGCCTAGTTAAAGTAGGCTGGGCGCCTACTTTGTGAAGGGTTGCGGGATTCCTAGTTTATTTGCTAAGTTTTGGACAACTATAGCCCTATGAGGCCTTTATTGTTTTAACCCACTTTAGGGGTATTTTTGAGCTTTCATTACATGTAAGTGAAGTCTATAAATACTTCACAAACCTCTTCAAACCTTAGCTTACCTTGAATTTTATGAATGATGAAAAGAATCTATCTCTTGTTTGGAGAACCCTTTGTCTTGGTTGCTTGAATTCACTAGTGGAACCTAGTTGAGTCTTGAACCGAAAACCCGATCATTCTACTTGCGAGTCCCGAGTGTGACTCGAGGGTGATTGCATAGTGTAGGTCCTTCTTGACACCGATACGAGGGTATCACGGAACAAGTTTTCCGTGGTTACTTCGTAGGGAGTTCGAGTTGTGTCTCGCTCTCTATCCTTTACTTTCCGCGTATTAATTTTGATCCTTATCAATTATTGGGGAGGTTCGGTGCATCATCATACCTCCATTACTTTGAGCGACCCATGATTGATACTCGTCGTGCCACGACATTAAATAAGGCACTTCTCGGGAGGCAACCCGAGTTTGTACTTGTAATAGTTTAGTTGTTTTGTGTTTTATAGTGTCACGTAATTTTTTGTTTTGTTGTGTCGTTTTTGTAGGTATCGGGAGTGCTAAACGAGATGCAGTTGATATATTGAGGGGTATGGGACGCTTTGAGGCATGTCCCATGCTTGGGTTCGCACTTGGAATCGAAAATTTGTACGAAATAAATTGCTAGGGCGCATTTGGGAGCGCCCCGCGCCTCCCAACGCGCCTGAAGGAGGTCTGAAGGAAAAAGCCTGGGCGCGATGGGAGCGCCCCGCTCCTTCCAAAGTGCCGAGGCATGCAGAATGATCAGTTTTCCATGAGCCTTTGAGGCGCGCCGCGTGGGCTACCGCGCCACGCAAAATTTTTGAAAAAATCCGGGTCAAAACGGGTTTTAACCTGCGACCCGAATTTCCTTTCCCCTTTTTACCCGATCCCCTCCCCTTTTCTTCATTATTTTCTCTCAAAACACTCCCAAAATCTCCCCCAACTCACTCCTAATTCTTGGAAGCAATCACATGTTCTTCTCCACTCAATCTAACATCTTCAAGTAAGTAAATTCTATCCCTTCTCTCTCCATTACATGTAAGTTAACAATCTCATTCCATGTTAAATTCCTTAACTAGTATGCAAGCTTGTGATTAGAATTTGATCTTAAATTGCTTAGATTGATTACTATGCTTCATGGTTAGCTTGTGTACTTGTAAAAAGGTATCTCCCAACAATTTGGGAGAGTTATCACATTAAATTAGCTATTGAAATTGAAAGTTGAATATTGTGCACACCAAGTGTTTGTGAAAAAGCCTCAACTATGAAAATTGCCTAATATTGTGAATTCTTGAGTAGCAATGCTATCCTTAGGCTTAAGATGAACATTGAGTGTCGCACATGCATAAAAGTTGGCTATTTTGTAACCCCCACTAGCTTGATCATGAAGTCCACAAACGTGGCAATTTTGTGCAATGCTAGTTTAGCTAAGTGTGGGGTCACTCGTGCTTATGAGTTGAATCGTTGATACATAGAATGAGCGATAAGTGTGGGGTGGTGCCCTACCAATTGTGCTTGAATTGAAATCTTGTGCTTGAATTGACATCTCACATTGGTATTCTTGTTTGTTGTAGGCACCATGGTTGTAACACCCCTTAAACCAAGCTCTTTATCCGCCTCGGCTCCTAAGAGATCACTCCAAGCCGGGCCTTCAGCTAGCAAGGCAAAGGGCAAGGCACCGGCTAAGGCTAGAATTCCTAAAGATGCGGTGCCTATCCCAAGGCCCGGGGGCAAGACGCGTTTCGGTCTCTCTTTTGTGAAGAAGGGTGAGTGCCAAGCTTGGTACAAGAGTGTGAGGCTTGCGGGGTACATTCCCGAGCAAGCCATTGACAAGAGGAGATTGATGCAAAAGTGTCGAGGTATGGGTGATGCTATTCATGCCTTGTATTGGGACTCGGTCTTTGAGAGTCCAGGGCATGCCAACCTCGACCTAGTACAAGAGCTCTATGCCAATTGGGATCCGGATGAAGCATGGAGAGATGATGATATGGTTGCTATTCGGGGTGAGATGGTGAGATTGGACCACACTGCGTTGAACGCTTTCTTGGGGGTAGAGGACCCCGACTATGATGAGCTGAGGGACTTTATTGGGAAGCCTGATTACAAGGCTATGCGGGAGACATTGTGTGGTGAGAGCTCCACTCATAGGTGGGAGCGAACTGAGTCAGGAAGACACAAATTCATGTTCTTTTCGCAATTTTTGAAAACAGCTCGAGTGTGGATGAGATTGATAAATGCACGCATCTTGCCTTAATCTCATTATTCCGAGGCCACCAAGACTCGGGCGTGCATGGTTTACTTTTTCATGACCGGAAGGCCGGTTAACATCGGTTGCTACACGCTGAGGTTGATGAGAGAGAAAAGGCAGTCGAAGACATGTAGCCGTTTGTATTTTGAAAACATTCTTACCCGGTATCTGGAGCAGGCTGGAGTCCAAGTTGATGAGGTCGGGGATCGCATTGTCCCCGACATTGAGAAGCCTTTTGATATTGCCGCAGTGAAGAGTGTGACCACTATTACACCAGTGAGACTGACGGCAGACGAGTGGCGGGACACAGACGCCAACTTGTCCGCACGTCATTACTTGATGATGGAGCATATGGCCCGGCAGGCTGGCATAGATATGGCGGTACTTGATCGCACAATGCCCTTATTGGAGTCTTCGAAACGCCTGCTGGGTATGACTCAGGCAGTGGAGATGCCCCCGGAGGAGGATGAGAATACTGATTCGGACATCGTTGACCGTGATCTGGACAGTGAGGCTGTGGAGACTGATACTGAGGGAGGTGCCACTGATGGGGAGGAGGAGGACTAGGACCGCACTCCAGCGCACCACTCAGTGTAGGCCGGCTGGCCTTCAGGGAAGTTTCCTTTACTTTTGCACTTTCTTCTTTGTCGCACTGAGGACATTGCTGGGTTTTAAGTGTGGGATGGGAAACTCCCCTTTATTTTTTAGGATAGGGAAGCATGTACCGTAGGATTTTCTTTTCTCACTTGACTTTATTTTGATTTATTTCTTGCTTAAATATATGGAAAAAAATGAAAAAAATTAGAAAACCAATGAAAAATTTCAAAAAGATTTTATTTTTTTTAGTCTTTGTTAGTGGTACATGTCATCCACCCCGTGGTTTTTCTTATAGCCTCGGTTCTTTTTCACGGGGAGGCCTTTGAACTGGGTAGTTTTTTATTTTTAGGATTAGAATAGTTAGTATAGGTGACCCTAGACGAAGGAAATAGGTGGAATGCTAGGTGCCTTTGATTTGTTTGATACCGGTGGACTTGAACTTGTTGCATGTGCTATTTGTGGTGTCCTTTGGTTTTAAATTATGATGCATGCCTAGAGAAAAAAATGGATTGACCCCCTTGAGATGCTTGAGTCCACTTGCTTGATTGTTGTGATTTCTTTGACTTTTTTGCTGGCACCCGCACCCCGAGCCTACCTACTTGTTCTAAATTGTTATCTTTTAGCCCTTTACTCCATAAGCACTTTAATTGATAATGTGATATTATTGTGGAGTTGTGGTTGAAATATTGGGAGGTTTTTGAGTGGAACCAATGAGGGAAATATGTGATGAATTATGTAGCAGTTGATTATGAGCATTGGCACGGTTTGGAAAGAAGTGAATAGAAAAAGAAAACAAATGAAAAAAAAAGAAAGAGAAAAGTTGAAAAAAGTTTGTAAAAAGAAATAAAGAGAGAAGAATGTCCATCCTTGCTAGTGTGTGCTTAAAAGAAACAATTTGCTACTTGTTGAAAAGGTGTGGGTGAAAGTTGTTGATTGGGTGGCTTTGATGAGACTTGTGCTTAAATTAATTGTGATGTATTAAAGTGCTTAGGGAGGTAGTTACCGTTACCCATATGTATCCTACCAGGCCCTTAGCCTACATTACAACCTTTTTAAAGTCTTAGTTAATCCCGATTGGAGTGAGCTTACATTAGCGGAGTCCTACACTACGGGCAAGCCTATGGTACATAGTGTGTGACATGTGAGATTTTCATGAGAGTGAGTGAATTCTTTGTATGCTATTGTCCCCGTTCTATTCTTGATATTCATTGTTGTGTGTGATATTTGGGGGACACTCTCTTGCTTCATTTTGGTGAGGGCACATGGTTTGCATGAGATTGGTGAAGTTGCGGCTTCTTGGTTGAGTAGATAGGTGTGATTTTGTGGGAGCATGGTTGCGATGAGTTGAGTTTGTGCATTTGAGCTATTTTGGGGTGGTTGTTCTCATGTTTTGATAAAATGTTGGCATGTTTGTTGGACCCATAGTAGTCATGTGTGCATTTGTTCAATGGTCGGTATCAACCATAGTCACAGGCAGACCTGTTCTACCTAGGTTGGGAAGTTAGTTGTAACTTGCTCGAGGGCGAGCAAAGGTTCAAGTATGGGGTGGTGATGTTTGGCATTTTATGCCTATATTTCCTTAATATTTTCTCACGTTTGAGTATTTTATTCGTCCGTTTTCTAGTTAATGAATATGATTTTGCACTAATATTGTGTCGCATGTGTGTAGGTCGTTATGAAGTGCAATTGGAGCTTTAAAGAGCATGATCAAGCAAGAAAAGATTGGATTTTTCTTGAGGATTGGATCGAGCACACGAAGGCATGACACGACGCGAGCTGCGGAGCAAGGCAAGGCAAAATATGCCTGGCGCGGTATGTGGCGCACCGCGCCAGCTATGGCGCTCAGCTTCTGGCGCTTTTCTCAGCGCAGGGCGTGGCCAAGGCGCCCGGATTTCAACGTAAACTGCTTGTGTGCGTGCGTTCGGGGGCGCAGGGCGCCAGCTACAGTGCCCCTGGAGCGTTTTTAGACTTCCTATTTCGTCTAGGCTCAGGTGTAACTTATTACTAGGCCTTTGTAAACCCTATAATTACTCTTTTACTTGGTCTTTGATGAGAGTTCAGACTTTGGAGCAATTTGAGAGCACCATACTTCATTGAAAAAGGGTTTAATTCCTATTCTTTCATCTATTTAATCATTTACATCATTATTTCATCAATTCATTGCCTTGTGATTATGAATATGCGTGGCTAATTCTTACGTTCTAGGGTTAGAGTATTTCATGAAAGTTGATGTTTGAAGATTGATTCCTATTAATTGAATCCCATAACGGGTTAATTATTCTTTCTTGATTTCACTTGTATAATTGTTAGAGCTCGATAATTATGCATTACCTATGGTTTTTAGATTGAACTCGAAAGAGGGAATTTATTAACGCAATAAGAAAGAGTAGGACTAGTTTGTGAACCCGGGCATCGGGGAACCAATTTGTGAGTAGGATAGACATATACTTGCTCACCTAGTTTAACTAATTACAGAATTCGTTAATGCGTGCATGTGATTCAACCCATAGACATATAGGGATTGAAGTAGCCTGCATAGACTGTGAAGAATCGAAAGGTTTTCACGGGTACATTTACTTTGTTGGTTAGTAATCCGGAATTTAAGAAGTGGAATCAATTGGAAAACTCAACTGGATTGTTCGTAACTCTGACCCTGGACCGTCTCCTTAATATTGTTTACAACTAAAGTTTGCACCATTGTTTGACTAAATTTTCATCATTTTAATTACTGCTCTTTAGTTACTAAAACTCTCACTATTGGAAAAGATCCCTGAATAGTTGTTAGAAATTGTTTGTTAAGCGTCAGTCTGAATAGTCCTCATGGGAACGACACTCTACTTATCATTTTATTACTTGTCGACCACGTATACTTGCGTGTGCATTGGGAGCAACACCAGGCGCCCCAAGTAGGCGCCCCGCCTGAAAAGTAGGCGCCCCGCCTCTGTAAAGAGGCGCCCCATCTACTGAGCCTCCTCAAACTTCAGAGAGATGAGGGTGCGATCCGCCTGGTAGAGTGGGCGGTCCGCCTCCTCCTGTGGCTCCTTGGTTTGCCTCGAAACGTGTCCCAGATGCCTCTCCAAGTAGCCTAGGCGATCCTCCATCCATGGCACTCCAGTTCATGAGCTTCAAACCACTCTTGGAGCCTTCACCCTCGTCCCTCCAAGTCAAGTGAAGATGGGTGTCTTGAATCAACTTAGCTTGACTCCTAGTGAACGGCCTTGAGGTAGTATGCCCCGCATCATAAAGTCTCTACAATTCTTGGCTATAACCAAGACTTGTAGCTCTAGTACAATAGGTAACATACAGGAAACGTCTCTGCAAGTGATGACAATAGCCAAAACTTTAAGCTCTGTACAATGGAAAACAAGAAGATCTAATGGCTATAGCCAAGAAGAACCTTAAAATCACCTTAATCAAGCGAAACAAGCAAAAAAGTTCACAGGAACCTCACAATTAATATGACGATCATCAATCCAAATAAAAAAACTAACAGATAAGTATATTAATAATAATTACCAAAAAAAATACAGACAAAAGAAAAAAATACAGACCAAGCATTAGAAAAAAAATAGAAATTGCATTATAGCACAATTTTTAACCAAAAAAAAAACAACAAAATATAAAATACACACGCGAAAAGAGAGAAAAACATACCCTAAACTGGCAGAACACAAAGAAGAAAGAAGGAAAGGAAGGAGGAAAGAAAGAGGAGAGCAGTCACGAAGAAAAAAAGAAGGAAATGACTCAATATGGACTAGGTTTAGGTAGAGGTAAAATAGTCCTTTCACGTACTAACTATATGTGGAGGGCAGTTAGTTAAAACATTTCAAAATGTGAGTATTTATCTAAAACCAGTGCTTGCTAAGGGCACTGGGTGAAAATTTTTGGGGTTTCAAACCCATAAAACTTCACAAGCCCAAGATATCTAATATTACCTTCTTCACATAAGCCACAGTAAATGTAATTCAAAGTATGATTAAATAGAACAACAATATTTAAATGGAGAGCATGGACCGGGTCAAGAGACTTTGGCTGGGTCGAGGTAAAACAAAAAATTTCACCCAGTGCCCTCAATAAGACCTGGTCTTACCTAATTTCGTCCACTTACAAATATTTTAAGTAAATGCCCTCCACATCATACTCCCTCCTATGAAAGGACTATTCTACCCCCCCACATGCTTATATCACGTTGAACGGGTTTCTTTCTCTCTTTCCCCATTCCTGGCCTCCTTTTTTCTTCTTTGTGTGCTGGATATTTGAGGTTTTTAATTCTCTCTTTTTCGTATATTTTTTCTATTATTTTTTCGTTATATTGTAATTTTTATTTCGCGTAATTATTTATCTGCATTTATTTTTTCCTGTTATTTTTTCATAATTATTATTTATATATTTATCTGTTAGTTTTTTCCAGTTCGATTTATGATTTTTGAATTAAGTTTGAGGTTCCTGTGGATGTTTTTGATTGTGTTTGCTTGATTCCGGTGATTTGAAGGTTTTCATTGCCTATGGCTATTAGGTATTCATGTTGTTGTATAGAGCTTAAAATCTTGACCATGGCCAAGAGTTTCATAGACTTTCTCTGCAAGTTGCTTATTGCAGTAGAGTTTAAAGTCTTGGCTATTGCCAATACTTGCAGAGATGTTCCGTATAAGTTGTCGTTTCCACCAGAACATAGAGTCTTGGCTATTGCCAAGAGTTGCAGAGACTTTGTCTCCAACTTGTTCACTGAAGTAGAGGTAGAAGTTTTGGAAATTGCCAATACTCTTAGAGATTTTTAGTGTTAGGTCCCCCTTATAACAGAACTTAAAGTCTTGGCTATTGCCAAGAGTTGCAGAGAATTTCTCTGCAAGTTTTGCACTGCAATATAGGTAAAAGTCTTGGCAATTGTCAATACTTGCAGAGACTATTTGTACAAGTTGCTCCTTCCACTAGAGTTTAACGTCTTGGCAATTGTCAATACTTGCAGATACTATTTGTACAAGTTGCCCCTTCCACTAGAGTTCAAAGTGTTGGCTATTTGCAATAGTTGTAGAGACTTTTTCTGTAGTTTACTCTTTTCATCAGTTATGCGTTCAGTAGTTTGTATGTTTGTATATGGTCTTTTCATTATTCTTTCATTGTTTTGTTATTATGTGTTGTCATTGTTTTTTTTAAAATTTTTTTGCAGGTAATGGATATTGAATCTTCAATCTCCTGATCCCGATCATGTACATTTTGATGCGGTGGATGACTTTATAAGTCAGCCAAGATCTTCTGATGAATTCCAAGGCAAAAATGTTATGTGGATGATGAATTTCCAATTTTTTTTTATCTCCATCGCAAGTTGATCCGTGTAGTAGTTCAAATGAGACTTTTAGTACTACAAAAGAGTTAAAGAAAGTTGTTGAGTAGTTTTTAATTACATGCATTTCGTATTTACCGTGTTTTTTTTTTTTTTTTGTGTTTATGTAAACAAGTACACTTGGATGTTTGAGATTATTGTTATTTAAAAGACTGATGTTGCTTAGAATCGGATGAACTGGAAGTGTTGGCAATGGCAGGACTTCAAGGCATTTTAGTTGTTGTGGGGTGAACACATTTAGATGGTAAGTCTTGCCAATGGGCAAGACTTGAATTCTAGTTAATTAATTCCAACTCTGATATTATATAATTAAATTAAAATCGATAAATAATTCATGGAGGGTTGTGCTGATAACGTTGTTGCCAAGATTTGGTGTCAATTTAGTTGTCAATATTATTGCCTATGGCAAGACATCAAGGCAGGTTAACTATTTCTATTATTAAAGTCGATAAATAAGTTTTGGTAGGAACCATCTTATCCTTTGCTAAGATTTTATGTCAAGTTAAATTTAATTGGTTATCTGTATGAGTGTAAAGTCTTGACTATTGCCAGTAGTTTAGTTTATTGATATTAACTTTCCAATCACATTTGATTTTTAAAAATATTTATAATCAATAACTACCCTTCCTTTTGATGCAACACCATGCTATGGTCAGCTTCATTCACAAAGAAGCGGAATTTTCTGATATGTCAGTCCTTTTAATAACTTCTACTATGAAGCATGATTTTTTGAAATTCTTATCATTCTTCAGCAGATACATGCAAGTTATAAGATGTTGATCATTTGTTACCATCATGCCTCTGCACCTTTCTAGATTCGTGTCAAACCTTATCTTTGCTTCACTTTAATCAGTGTTGATGGTTAGAGGATTACAAGTTTCTTTTTCAAACACGTGGTAGCTTATACCATCTTTGACAAGTTTTAACTTTATATCATGGTTGATGTATTTGTTATTTGCATCCCATTTTCCATTATAAGCTATATAAATGTAGCGAGTTGCCATAGTGCTAATCCTGCACATAATCAAGACGAATGATATGCTTAGAATTTCGTACTCAGATCGCTTTGATAGAAGAAGGATCATGGGTAAAAGTGATGCCCTTTGTGGGCATAAGGTCTTGCGAAAAAGTCTCTCCTAGCTGCCTATTGCACCAAAACAGCAAGCCAATAGCCAAAACTTGCAGAGACTTTGTCTGCAAGCCCCCGTTGCAACAGGTTTTAAAGTCTTGGCAATAGGCTAGAAGTCTCTCCAAGGTGCTTATTGCACTAGAGCTGCAAGTCTTGGCTATTGCCAAGACTTGCAGAGACTTTGTCTGCAAGGACCCCATTGCAACAGGGCTTTAAGTCTTGGCAATAGGGAAGAAGTGTCTATAAGGCCCAGAAACTTTGCCTGCAAACCCCCCATTGCAATAGGGCTTAAAGTTTTGGCAATAGGCAAGAAGTCTCTGCAAGCCTCCCATTGCAGCAGGCAAGAAGTATTGGCTATTGCCAATTCTTTAGAGATTTTCAGTGTAAGTTTCCCTTTGTAGCAGAACTTAAAGTCTTGGCAATAGCCAAGACTTATAGAGATTTTCTCCTGAAGTTGGCCAGTGCAAGAGGGCTTAAAGTCTTGGCAATAGCCAAGAATTCTTTCCCAGGTGCCCATTGCACCAGAGCTTAAACTCTTAGCTATAAGCCAAAGGTTGCAGAGACTTTCTCTGCAAGTTGGAACTTGCAACAGACCATAGAGTCTTGGCAATAGGCAAGAAGTGTATGTAGGGTGCTGATTGCACCAGAGCTTAAACTCTTGGCAATATTTGCAGAGAACTTTACCATTGCAACTTGAAGAAATTTTACGTTGAATCTTCTCTTGAATAGAGCAATCTGTAAAAGGAATGGGGTTTTAGGGTCGCGTGAATAGAGAAAAGGAGGGGGGGGGGACTGGGCGTGTCTTTTTATTGGTTGTGAGGAGTATTTTCGTCCCAAATAATTTTTATTAAACTAATAGAGGGCGTTTTTGCTAAACAATTACTATTGAGGGCATTTTGGCAAACCAGAGCTTCCCATGTCATAAAATTGGTTGTTTTAGCTCTATTTTTCAGAATTTTCCAAGTATCCCAAATAAGTTAAACCAGATAAAAGTAATAGATCACTTAAATTTACAACTTATTCCATTTAAATAAACTACACAATCAAACATCAACTCACAAATGTTACAATAAATATTTCAAATAGCACAAGATGTAACTACATATTACTCATGAATACAATAACTATTGGTACGATTTTTGATATTTTTACCTATTAATTAGCTAGATAAATGCTAAAGAGAAGAGTAATTATGGGAAAATATGCAAAATATAAGAAAATTAGCACTGCTATTTCGAGCAAATTTGGCACATGCCAAAATTAGGTGATTACATTCCCTTACCCAGGAGATAGGCCATCTCGAGCAAGGCTTTGTAATTCGTGGTATCGTGGTCGTGGTCTTGGTGGAACTCATAGTAGACTGACGAAACCCTCTTGCCTGGGTCAATCCTCATGTCCTTAGGCCAGTGAACCTGCCGACTTATTCCATTGAGGTGGTTTTTCACTAAATTAACTGCATTCACACGGAGGCCGAGCTCTTATCTTGTAGGCTCGGGAGTTTTTCCAGAGCATAAATTCCATACTTGTGTGAGAACTTATCCTTTGAGTGCGCCTTCACAAAAAAATCTTGCATCTGGGCGAACGATTCAATAGACACTTCGGATAGTTGAGTGTACCAAATCAATGGCCCCTTCATTAGAGTGGCGCCAAATTTCTTCACCTGTACGGATTGGATTTCCTTCTTTGTCAAGTCATTGCTCTGAATACCCGTTATGTAAGCTGATGCATGATAATTCAAGTCGGTTGTGCCATCATACTTAGATATTTCAGGCATATGAAACTTCTTTAGGATTTGGAGCGACGTGTCACTTGGCTTGTAAGGCTGCTGGCAAACTTGTCTTCATATATCTTCTTCAACACGGGGGATCCCCAAAATTTGATCCATCGGATCATTGTGTTCCTTAAGTAGATGGAACACAGTCTCTTCAGAAGCCATCCACAATGTTGCTAGGGCACGAATTTTGAAAATCTTATAGCAGTGTAATTTCCTCAAATGGGCAAAAAGGTGCAAAACCCTCAAATGGCGCAAAAAGGTGCAAAACTGTCAAGGCCTAGACTGACTCAATCTGGTCTTAAGCTCTCCATAATGGGCGCATCCGATCTATTAGTTACAAAGGTTCTTTAAAGTAATACACTATTTAGAGAATAGTTTTCTCACTTTACAAAACATAGTATATATATATATATATATATATATATATTTACTATGTTTTATATATATATATATATATATATATATATATATATATATATATATATATATATATATATATATATATATATATATATATATATATATATATATATATATATATATATATATATAAACTGTGCATGCCAATGAATATACATGCATATGCATGTATATGACTATGTATGTCATTTGCATGTACTTGTTTTTGTGTGTGTGTGTGTGTGTGTGTGTGTGTGTGTGTGTGTGTGTGTGTGTGTGTGTGTGTGTGTATCGATGACTTTCTGGAGATCGGTTTTCGTAACTAAGTACGTAATCTTAGGATCGTCTGACTTCTATGGGAAGAATAGAAGGACCCTCTCGGATTCCCTACGAACAACATCGGATATTCTATCTACATTATTGAATGAAGTCTATCCGAACCGAATTAGCACTTGTCATATTAGGCTAGGCCTCTCCAGCTGAGCTGGGCACCGAGGCCGTGGATGCTCTAGCAATTGGCACATAGAGGAATGGTTGCCGGGTTTCTCACCGGCTGATCCTAACATCATTTATGAGGAACCGAACGATGAAGCCTCCTCCTCAGATAAAGATGTCTCTGATGCTACTCTCCTGGCAAGAACAACTTTTTCAATGTGAGTCTTCCTACACGGATAGGCGCTCGGTTCTAGACAAAGCTGCAGGGGTTACAACCACATCCTTTCCTGATAGACTTGAAGTTCTTCATAGGCTGGCGAGATAGAAAATCTTCTCTAAAGAAGAGGCAGACCAGAGATGACAGAGGAAGGTATTCGGTTCAAAAAAAATACGGCAGTCAGAACAGCTTCAATCCCAAATTGACTAAGGACAGAAGCAAGGTACAAGCCATAGCAATCGCTTTCCTGCGGACAAAAAATACTGTGAAGAAACCAAGACACTAAGTTGTTGAGCTAACTCGCTAACAATGGCTTTTCGGCCTCATGCAAGTCCCTTCATTGCCTACGCCTTACACGGACTTAAAAACAACCACAATATGCAGCACTGAAATTCAAAAATAAATTCTAGTCATTTTTGCAGTTTTCAATGGATTCTGTGATCAAATGCAACTAGACAGAATTTCTCAATATGAGAGAGCCATTCCAAATAGTGTCAAACCAGAATTACTACAATCTTTTTTAGAAAAAGGTGGCATAATTAACGAAAGAAAGATGGGCACTAGAGCCTGGAACTGATGAAATTCGGGAAAAACATGAAAGCGGTCACTATACTGGGGGGGGGGGGGAAGACATGACCGTGACTTAAGAAAAAAGTACCCTAGACGTTAAAGAAATGGTAGTGGTTGCTCGACCAAAGCCGGTTAAAGAATCGTCTATATGTCCGAGATTGCCAGAAGACTGATGATTGTGTATATATAAAGACATACTACTTGCCTAATGTGCTATGTTTTGTAATAATTTTAAAAGTGTGATTATATTTTAAAATTTCCTATAAATAAATGCTTGTGTGTTTTGTATAAAAAATCCCTAAAGCATTTATAAGAGTAATTTTTCCTCGTAAACTTTTTTCTGAGTGGTCCTTACAGTCGTTAATGGTTATGTTTTGGCCTCGATAGATGAGGTATTTAATATTTAAAAGTTTATATTAATTCAGTCAACACTTGCAGAACCTTTTTGAAAGAAAAAAAAAGTCCCTGCAATCCGCCTGGAAGTACCTCCAAATTCTAGCACTGAGGTTAAAAGTTAAATATATTTTTAATTGGGATCAAAAATAAAATACTGACATTTAAGTATCATATCTCCGTAAATTCTCCCGTTTGTTTGTGGGCGATCAGGTGCACATCAAGTGTTTGTGTGGAATAGACAGATCTTCAGCACGCTCACAGTTTGACCCCGTAAGAAAAGCCTTACATATTTATTCCCCATTGGAAGCTCCTGTCGATCCTAGAAGTCACCAGGTGAAACATCTTGCTCATCACCAGGCCTTTTTGCTAGTAAAATTAGGCGATCTCTGATAACTTTTCTTGACGAGTGTAAAATATGTAAAACTTTTTTTATGGGGGCGAAAACTATGATAAAATGCCAGAAGTAGATCACCCAGTTTACATTTCGTTGAATTAGTCACATTTACGGAAATAGGACATCTGGCACATCTCTCATACTTTAGGTCCTCGTAAGAAAACTATTTGATTTTTTAGCTCAATCGCCAGATCTTTCAGGCAAAACTCCAGGTGATCGTCGAGCCTTACTAACAACCTGGCGATCACCAAGAGCTTTTCTTGTAACTCATATCAATTGAAGCTAAAAATTTCTAAGGCAGAAACTGTTAGAGAAGCACTAAAACTATCCACTTAGCGTAAAAACTTGATATGAATAAACATGCTCAAATCACATTGATGAACTATGATTAAATGAGTAAACCCCATTTCACTTTTTCTCCCACCATTTCCCTCAATATATCTTTTATTCCTCCCATTTTCCCTAATTTCACTTTTCTCCTCCCATCCTCAACCACCTCGTATCTAGCTATATCTAGATATTTCTTAACAACCAACCACCTCGTATTTCGTCGTATCTCAACTAACAACCACCTCGTATCTCGTTGTATCTTAACTACCAATCACCTCGTATCTCGATGTATCTCAACTATCAACCACCTCGTATCTCGTCGTATCTCAACTACCAACCAGCTCATATCTCGTTATATGTCAAATACTAATCACCTCGTGTCTCGTTGTATCTCGCTGTATCTCAACTACCAATCACCTCGTATCTCGTTGTATCTCAACTACCAATCACCTCGTATCTCGCTGTATCTCAACTACCAACCGCCTCGTATCTCAATGTATCTCAATGTATCTCAACTACCAGGCACCTTGTATCTCGCTGTATCTGCATTATAGACTGTATCTAGCTGTTTCTAGATTGTATCCAGCTGCTTCTAGACTATTTCAGCATTATTTCATCCTGTTTGTGCGTTGTTTCTCATTATTTCTAAACTATTTCACCTTTTTTGCGTTGTTTCACATTACTTTTTACACTTTGTTTCAGACTTTTCACCAGTTGTTTCAGAGTATTTCAGCATCGTATCTCATTGTATCTCGTTGTATCTCAAGTTACACCAGAAATCAACCATATCATATCGCATTGCGTCTCACTGTATTTGCACTGTTTTTGCACCGTGTCTAAATGTTTCTGGGTTTTTGTACTGTTTCTGCATTGTATCTAAATGTTTTTAGACTGTTTCTGCATTGTATCTAGCTGCTTCTAGACCATTTCAGCGTTGTTTTACATTATTTGCTATATTTTGTTTTAGTCTGTTACAACAGCTGATTCAAACTGTTTCACTGTTGTTTTAGACTGTTTCAGCATCGTTTCAAGTTGTTTCGTCATATTTTTAGGTTGTTTCAGAGCTGTTTTCACACTATTTCAGCGTTGTTTCAGAGCTGTTTCAGCCTGTTTCATTCATAGGCAGTCCTTTATCACACATAGTCAAGAACTAAGACGTAGAAATCGGTACACATACATACATAAAAAATAGATCCATTATTTCGTCTAGCGGTGCCACCTGCTACCGTACTTGGTGCTGTTAACAAAGAACAGATCTGAAAAATGGGGATCGTTACTAGGGATTAATAAAGAACAAAGGCGGTGGTGAAACACCACCACCACCGCCTGAAAAAATGATACAAAACCAGTGAGAGGGGAGATCGGGGAAAGGATTAAAGGCAGAAACACTAGCCACCACTGGCACTAAGCAGCTAAAAATCAGAGCGGGAACCATCAGGGTGATACAAAAAGAGAAAAAGAAAGAAGGAAAGGGGTGGAGTTTCAAGGACATAGCCATCAAAAAGCGGCATGGCAGTCGTTCTTTCCCCCTTATATTGGTGGCGTTGCTCTGTCCGTTACTGCCGCCGGATTTTAGCCAGATTTTGGACCGGTGATGCTTCACTGATGTTTCGCTCATCGGGACCTGGTCTAAATTTGACCATTGGTGTTCCCGGTGATCACTTTTAACCAGATCTCCATAGCGGAGCTAGCCAACGTGACCCCAGATTTCTCGCCAGACCTCATCATGGGCGACGACAGTTTTTGATCTGTTTCGTAGCTTGTGTTATAGGATATGTGGGTGGTGGGGGTGGGGGTGATGGCAGCATCGGGGGGAGGGATGTATCTCAGCTATGGGAGGAAGAGAGCGAAAAGTGAGAGATGTTGTAATTGGGAGAAATGAAAGTGAAATGTCTTGATTATTGTGAAATGTGTTAGGAAAAATAATATTATGTCTTGTAATTTGAGAAATATTTCTATGTTTTGGTAATATAGGGGTGTGTGTGTGTGTGTGTGTGTGTGTGTGTGTGTGTGTGTGTGTGTGTGTGTAAGAAACCCTTAAATGATAAATTGATCAAATAATGTATATTACTTCGTTATTTGTTAGCTACGAAGGTGAATATGATATGTTATATATATGGGATCTTTACATATATATATATATATATATATATATATATATATATATATATATATATATATATATAAGGTTTTGTATACTAATAGATAAAAAATAAAGTAAAGAAGAAAAATTGATATTTACAAACATAAAAATACTAAGGCTCATTCACTCGTCATTATAGAAACCGACTCTATGCTTGTTAAGAATATGGTTACCAAACAACGGGAGGTTCCTTGACAAATTAGGCAGATTGTGGAGGAAATTTGGAGATTAATGGAGGGAAGAGAGGTGGAGGGAAGGCAACAAGTTGGCAGATTATCTTGAAAATCTTGCTTTGGAAAGTGGTGATGTTTTAGCTAATAGCTTTACTGAATTGGATGTCTAAGCGAGGAAATTACTTAATAGAACAAGTTGAATCCACCTTATTTAATAGTTAGGTCAAGGAAGGATTGATCGATATGCAGTGTGGTGTAATGCAAAGGGAGTATGAAGTATGTAGCATTGAGTATTACATGCCTTGTATTCAAATCCTTAGGGAGGAGAATATGAGGTATTTATTATCTAACAAATTTTTTTTTGGGTAGGTTATTGCCCATAGATTAGTTACCAATATATTTTCTATCTTGGTGTGATACTTGCACATAATGCTCTATATAATGATAGTGATCATTGTTAGCATTGAAGCAAAAGGAAGACATGATAATAATTGTTCGATGGAGGTCAAATTCCAAACAGGTTGTAGAGCCACGCCTGGAATTTGATATGAGGGAGTTTTATATCGGCAGAGGTCTACAAGGCCAAACAGCTCCTTTTGCATCACATTCTTCACTGTGTACGCTGTGGAGATTTTTATTATAAATAGTATAGTAGGCTGAATGCAGTAGTCACTGTGTGTTGTGTGGAGCTGCATTTTTCCTGGCAAAATAATGTTTTATCCATGCTTCCAGTTTATACAGTGTTCGTGGTGATGCATGGAAAATTGCTTTGGTCTTTTGCTACTTTTCAACGGAGTGTAGGCTGTAGTATGGAGCTTGTTTGCATGGCTGCATCTTTCTTTAACCATATACATGCTACAAATTTTTGAATGATTTTTACAAGCTCTGATTGGTTGCCAATTTGAAATACCAATCTTGTTTGAAGAAGCATGGGATTATCTGCACACATTACAAGAGAATGGTGAAGATCATTGATGTTCGGCATTTTATGCCTACTTTTCCTTAATATTTCCGCATATTTGAGCTTGTTTTGCACTTGTTTGGTAGCTTGTGAATGTGGTTTTACGCTGATGTTGTGTTGTTCGTGTGTAGGTCGTTACGCGATACATTTGGAGCGTTTTGGAGCTTAATTGAGCATGAATTGGTTGAAGGATGTTTGAGGATTGGATTGAGCACACAAAGGCACGACACAAGCCGAGTTTTGGAGCGAAAGAAGAGCATTTTGGCTTGGCGCTACAGCCCCCGCGCCGCGCAGCCTATAGCGCGAGGTGGCTGGCGCGATTCTCCACGCGGCGCATGGCCAAAGCGTGGAGAATGTTGCATCCTCTGGTCGTTTGCACGCTTTCCGAGGCGCGGGGCGCCCGTTATAGCGCCCCTTGTGCGCGTTTTTACGTCCTATTCCTTCTAGCATCGGGTCTAACTTATTACTAAGGGTTTGGAAACATTATAAATAGTTTATTACTTAGTTTTTGTAAAGGCTTCTTGACTTTGGAGCAATATTGAGAGCTACACACTTCATTGAACAAGGGTTATTCCCAATCTTTCATCTATTACATCAAGTATTTCATTATTACACCAAATCTTTGCCTTGTGATTATGAATATGTGTGGCTAATTTACTAACGTTCTGGGGTTAGAGTTTACATAAAAGTTGATTGTTGAAGATTGATTTCCATTGATTGAATCTCATAACGGGTTACTTATTCTTTCTTGATTTAACTTGTATAATTGTTAGAGCTCGATAATTATACATCATCTATGGTTTTTGGGTTGAACTCGAAGAGAGAATCTAATTACGTAATAAGGAAGAATAGAACTAGTTTGTGAACCCGGACATCGGGGAATCAATTCGCGGGTAGGATAGACATATACTTGCTTGCCTAGTTTAACTCATTACAGAGATCGTTAATGCGTGCATGTGATTTAACCCATAGACATATAGGGATTGAAGTAGCTTGCATAGATTGTGAAGAACTAAAAGTTTTTCATATTTACAATTACTCTGTCAGTTAGTAACCTGGGATTTAAGAAGTGGAATCATTCGAATACATCAACTGGATTGTTCGTAACTCTGACCATGGATCGCTCCCTTGATATTGTTAACAACCAAAGTTCTGCCCCATTGCTCGCTTTCATCTTTAGCACTTTACTTACTGCATTTTAGTTATAAAAACTCTTACAACCATTGGAAAAAGACCCCTGGATAGTTTGTTCAGGAATTGTTTATTAAGCACTAGTCTGCATAGTCCTCGTGGGAACGATACTCGACTTTGTCACTTTATTACTTGACGACCACGTATACTTGCGTGTGCGTTTGGGAGCAACAAGTTTTTAGCGCCGTTGCCGGGGACTAATTACGGACTAATTACTTTTGAACAATTACTTAATTGCTATTCAGGTTTAATTTTTTGTTGAGTTTCTTGTGCTGTTTCAGGCAATAGGTTTTGAATGCAAAGGAGCAAAAAGGACGAATTACTCGCACCTTTTGATCCCGAGCCTGAAAGAACCTTGAGGAAGACAAGGAAAGAAGCGAGAGATCGAGAAGCATTAGCAATCGTACTTGCCTCCCTTCCTGTTGAAATGGCTGAAGAACAAGCAGTAGCAGTGCGAGATGTGGCTCTTCCTAGTCTGAAGGGAGTAGAGTCAAGTATTGTGAAGCCTGCTATTACTGGAAATTTTGAGATCAAGCCCGGCATGATTCAGTTGCTGCATGTGACGGGGCAATATGGTGGATTCCTGCATGAAGATCCGCAGCAACACTTGCAGAACTTTCTGGAGATCAGTGATACTTATACACCGACAGGTGTGCCTACTGATACTGTGCGAATGACTTTGTTCCCATTTTCATTGATTGGGACAGCAAGGAAGTGGTTAAAGGCTGAAAAGCCTGGGTCTATCACTACTTGGGAGGATTTAGCTAAGAAATTCTTGGCTAAGTTTTATCCGTCTGCTAAGACGGCCAGGTTGAGGAGTGCAATTTTGTCCTTCAGGCAGTTTGAAGGCGAATCAGTATATGCAGTCTGGGAGAGATTTAAAGCGTTATTGAGAGATTGTCCTCACCACAATCAAACTAATGAGGTTATTGCACACACTTTTGTTGAGAGGTTGAACCAACATACTAAGATTGTGGTTGATGCTGCTGCTGGAGGCCAAGTGCTGGCCTTAAATTTAGAACAGATCTATGACTTACTTGATAAGTTTTCACAGAGCAATCCTGATTGGCAAGGTGATGGCAGAGCTAATATACATAGTGAGAGGGC
>JBBBVM010000736.1:0-53486 GCA_037355625.1 Petunia x hybrida
ATATATAACTCATGTCTCAAAAATCTGTAATGCACATGTCGGTCAATTTTTCGTCTTCTTTTTTCAAGAACTTACAAAGTGAATCTAAGGCAGTAATTATAGAATTACTTGTACAACTTCAAACTTAATTCGATCGATCGTATTTGTCCAGCTCACTCACCATCTCAAACCAAACTCTTTGTCTGCTACTATAATTTAATTCATTTTAGATTTTTTCAATCTTCGGATCTTTGTCAAACTCAAACCCAAACTAATTCAAACTTTAGATATTTACCAAACTCACCACCATTTTAAACTGAATTGTCTGTCTGCTTTAATAATAGAACGCCAAACTTTGGATATATGTCAAACTCACCATTTTAAGCCAAAGTCCAACTGTTTGTTTGGTTTCTTATATTCTCTACCATTGGATCCAATGCTGGCCTCAAAACTTAACTTCTTATGTCTTTTAAAGATAAATGACACTTAGCAGTTTAGTATATACCAGCTCTGCCCCTAGTTCCCACTCTCCCATCTTTCATGGACATGGAATTTTCTTTTTTAACTTGTATAAAAGTCGGCAACATTAGATTTCATTTTGTACGAAATTAATCCTTCGTCAAATAGGTGTCCCCCTTGATAGCATATTTCAATATTTATTTATGTGTTTTAACATTGTAAATTTAAACTAAAAACAATTGATTCAATAGAACCCATAGAACTTACCTTAGATCCACCCATGCACTGCACCCAAGCATTAGATTTTGACTCATTACTCCTCAATCTATATTCTATAAATGCACCAATTCTGAAATTTTATATGGAACACATAATTTCACATTTGAGTTCTCAACTACATATTACTAAGACATGATAGTTGTTTAACCATATATGTACGTGACGAGGGAAAAAAAGAGAACAGATTATACAGAATATAATGAAAAATGTAAAAATGCATAGATTTCGAGATAATGAGAATATACATATGTCACATGGATTAATCATATGGCTAAGACCAAAAAAATAGAAGCAAGCTTTTGAGAGGTATGATTACTTTATTCCTAAAAAATTTATCGTTATACTAATATGTAAACAGTTTTGGTTTGTTGTTTTCATTTCTGATCTTCAATTTAGAATAATACAAATAAACAATCATAACCATCTTAAGATACAACAGAAAAGATCTTCCGTCCCTAGTTTGGTGAGACCAACTCAAGAATCTTCTTGATATAAATAGGAGATTTCATTGCCACAAAGCTCCATGCAAATCCAAGAGAGAGAGAGAGATATTTTAACCCAAAAAAAAATGACTACTGGGAAGGGAAAAATATTGATTCTTGGAGCAACTGGTTATCTTGGAAAATATATGGTGAAAGCCAGTATTTCTTTGGGACATCCAACGTATGCCTATGTCATGCCATTGAAGAAGAACTCTGATGATTCTAAGCTTCAGCTTCTCAAGGAATTTGAGTCCTTGGGAGTAACTATATTTTATGTATTTATCCTCGTTTCCTAATCAATTTATTTTCTTATTTATTACTATATAGTTGCTCAAATTTATCCCAAGAGAAACTCAATTAATTATTTTTTGTGTGAATAGGGAGAGCTTAGTGAACATGATAAACTTGTTGCAGTGTTTAAAGAGGTTGATATTGTGATATCTACTTTAGCAGTGCCTCAATATCTTGAACAACTCAAGGTGATTGAGGCCATCAAAGAAGCTGGTAACATTAAGGTAATAGCTGCTCTTTTCTTCTTTTGTAAGCACTAAAAGTGTAAACACGGGCGGATCCATGTACTAAAATTTGGTGCTTGAGCACCCATTAACTCCCAACCATACGATATAGATTTGTATAGAAAATTTTAAAAAACTATAATATACTGAACTATGAGCACAATATAAAAGACTAGTGGGGTGCAGCTAGCTAAGACATTAGCTTTAAGGCTATTACATGTTTGGAGGAATAATATTCGATTCCATGAAAGAACCCACATCCTAAAATCCTGAATCCGTCACTGACGTGTAAAAATGGTTTCTTCTGGTCTTTTTTTTTTTGGGCAAGACCTACTTGGTCAAATAGTTTCGCACCTTTTTTTCCGTTCTGTAAGTTCATTATCAGTCATCCGAGTCTATATATCCGTCCAAAAATTGTCGAACATCACGACTGATGATGATGACATGAAAGAATGAGTTGAAACATATTATTATGATATCAGTTATATTGTAATTGTGTATATTCTTCATTTTTGTGTTGTATTAGAGGTTTGTTCCTTCTGAATTTGGGAATGAAGTGGATAGGGTAAGAGCGTTACCACGTTTCCAAGCTGTTCTTGACAACAAGAAGAAGATTAGGAGAGCAACTGAAGCCGCAGGAATACCATTCACTTTTGTATCTGCAAATTCATTAACAGCTTATTTTGTCGATTATTTGCTTCATCCACGTGAAAAGAGTGAGCAAGTTACCATTTATGGAAGTGGTGATGCAAAGGGTAAGCTCTTGAATCCTCTTTGTCTTTCCTAATTTAATCATAAAGAGAAGAGTTTAACTAATAGAGAGTATTTTATACCGTCGGGCAATTTAAAATAATTACAAGTTAATATTTTAGTATTTTTACTTATTTTATTAATATTTAAATTTTAATTACGCTAATGATTTGGCCAAGTCGGTGTTCTTCTTTATTGCCCTGATTGGCCGTACTGTCATTGTACTAATTAATCTACTCCTAAGTTAACCCTCACAAATTAATCTTATTCATTTTTTAAGTTTTTCCAATTAATTACTACTTAACTTCTTAACGTTTGGTCCTGTTCAATTAATCCATGTTAATATTTTCTAACTTTGAAAATTCCCGGTAATTAAATAATAAGTATTACCTGCTTTATAAAACGGCTAATGTGGCCTAATAAATCAATATGAACTTCATTTGCCAAAACAACAAAGTCTTCATGATAATGCCACATGATTATTTAGCAACTAGATTGGTAAATGCTCCTCGTTCATTGTTAATTTAGTGTAATCACCAAGTGCAAGTGATTATTTCCTTCTTTATTCTCACAATTGTTTCCTCATCCTCTGCTATATAACCAAAAGAGAATTTATTTGTCGGTCTAATTGACTTTGTTAAAAAGAAAAATATTTTCTTAAAATGACATATAGACCCTTTAGTGTTTTAAAATCTGTGTACACAACTTAGAAGAATATACCAAACCATAAAAATTAAGTAGCCCCATATATAGGAACAAACACATGATATATAATGCTAATGCATATCAAAAGTCAAATAGGTAAAGAATGTGTGAACAAGCTAGACAACTAGACAGGTTCCCAGTATTAAGAGAAACACAACATATTCGCCTTGAAATTTACTCAATTAGATCAGAGCAAGTTAAATTAATAACACACACAATAGATTATGACCAAAAAAAAAAAAAAAAAAATAGATCGTGTTTCTAGAAAACATACCCTGTAATGTTATGGGAAGATCATGTCACGGTATCACTATGCCTTTTAAGTGCAACGGTCCATGTTAGTGTAAATAGCAACTGTGAGAGAGCATTCTAGCTAGCAGTAGGGGGTGGCTATTCCAATCAAAAGTATGCATTAGTCGCCCTCATATCACCAACAAACATAATCAGCGTTATCTCACAAGTGAGATCTCGAAGGGTGAGATATATGCAAACCTTACCCCACCAAAGTGGAAAGACTATTTTCGATAGGCCTTCATCTAAAGATGGACATTTTTGAAAACAAATTTATAAAGAAAAAATAATATAGAATACCATTGTACAAGTAGAAGAATTATTATTTCTTTACAACTAAATACGTCATGAATTATTCATAGCTAGCGTAATTACATCCGGCAGTGATAATATAACAAAGTACGTATTAAAATTGTGCTAGTATCAATTTATTTTTAATATAAATCATATACAATTAATGAACAGCTCAAACTTCTGAGCACATGTAATATATATTAATTTGGCTTTATTCACAATTTGATCTGCAGCTGTGTTGAACTATGAGGAAGATGTCGCAGCCTACACAATTAAAGCAGCAGATGATCCAAGGGCAGCAAACCGTGTCCTAATTATAAAACCCCTAAAAACATTGTCTCACAATTAGATTTGGTATCTTCTTGGGAGAAAACGACTGGTCGCACTTTGAAAATTACTCATATCCCTGAACAAGAAATCATCAAACTCTCAGAGAGTAAGATTTTTTTATTCTTTCTTTTACAAATTTTGCATGCATGTGGACCCAAAAAACCAATAATATCTATAGCTTGATTTAGTGTAGGACTCAAAATTTTACTAATTAAACTGTAACACTTAAGCTTGTTTCATTATCTATAACTTAAACATTAATAGCTCTAAGATTTTGCTGTCATGTGAACTGACAAGCAAAATCCACTGTTTCATGAAAGAAAACATTCAAATACGAGCCACAAATTCCAAAATTTTAACTCAACTTTTTAAAGTTTACGGATATATGTAAAAACCTAACTAATTAAAAACTAAGATAATTAATAACTAAACATGTATGAATTCTTTTCGTTTTGCAGGCATAAATTCCCAGAGAACATACATGCATCATCCTACACAATATATTCATAGCAGGAGCCCACCTAAGCTATGAACTTACACAGGATCATGACTGGAAGCATCAGAGCTCTATCCTAACTACAACTACACCTCTGTTGATGAATATCTCAAAATTTGTCTGGTTAACCCTCCGAAGCCAAAATTGGCAACTTATGCCCAACCATCCACTTAATTTCGTGTGGTTAAATATGTAATGATACACATTTACAGTGCTTGCTTATGTTTTTTTTTTTCAATATGAATATGTTAATTCATGTGAGTTGCATGCTAAAGTTACAGTATATGTTATTTCAAAACCTAGAATATTGGTTCCCCTTGAACTATTTATCTTAATGATGTCGAAGAGGCAATCAAATGATCGTAATTTCTTCTTGCCTGCACTATATCTGGATTTAGTTACATCTGCTTTCTGCAGTTTAATGAAGTACCATCATAGCTACGTAGTGAATGGAGGTCCTAAGACAACTCAACCAAATAGGTGGAGGAACTGACTCGTCGAGATCAGAGGGAAGTTGTAAGAATTTAATCAGTGCAACAATGTAAATTCCATTTAGTAAAAAATAGCTAAAACTATGTATTCGATTAAGTTAAATAGCAGAGAAGTTGTCCAAAGTACTAAGAAATGGGAGAAACATGGCAAACAGATAATCAGAAATTTATACAGATAGCTCAACAAATCTATCTAATTGACAATGAATCTAAATTGTTATAATCTTAAAGCCTGTAATAGTTAGAAGTTACAGCTAGAATGACCCAAATTCAGATCATGACCATAGCAATCTATGACACCTTAGGAGTTCAGTAAGCTAAAAAATTACTGTAATACATTTTGATGGATATTGTCTGTCAACATAATCACACCAGTTTCTTTTCAGCTTGAAGCTTGAGAAAAAGTAGTGACAAACTAAGCTTGCAGCCCATTCAATTACATACGAAAAGTTTATCTACTTAAAACATGGAAAGAATAGTCTGTAAGAGCTTTCTTTTTACCGAATCCAGACTTTCAAAGTCAAATTAATTTTTATCTTTATCGCTTTCTGAATAGACAATGATGCACACTCAATCAAAGTTCGATGACGCAGCAGAGATGCAAATCCATATTTGGAAGCAACAAATCAGAGATTCACTGTCTCTCTGAAGAATTGCTCCCTAGTTGGTGATAAAGGGAGGTCCTTGGCCGTTAGTCAATTGAACTAGCTTTCCCCGTTTCTGACCCGCATCTGTTCCCAGGCCCTACTATCGTCCTTACCAAAGGCCCACATAAGTGATCGACATCAACCTAAGTTGTTCAGATCCTCCAAAATGTCACTGCACTCATATCGAATCCTCCAAAAATGTGCCGGATCCTCCAATGAGACCAAGTATGCGACCGATTTTCGGTCGCACTAGGATGTGCGACCGAAAATCGGTCGCATAGTGGTCACTGTATGTGAGCTATTGTGCGACCGAAAATTCGGTCGCATGGTGGTCGAAATATCGACCGTTTTCGGTCGCAGGGCTATTTGCTACCATCAATTTTCTGACTACCCGTATCGGTCGCCGATCGGTCGATCTGGCGACCGATCGGCGACCGATTTGGTAGTCGCAGATTCAGTTTTTTTTAGTAGTGATTTTTGAGGATCCGACTTGTACCCAACGTTATTTTCGAGTATCCGAGCAAACATAGACATCAACAACCAAAAAATATAATGAACTATTCAAGACCAGAGGTGTATTTTAATCAACGGCAAGAAACAAGGCTATGCTGATCAGGGGCAGCTAAGTTTGATTTTAATAGATTTTACTAGGGGAGCCTTGGATCAATTGGTAAAGTTGTCTCCGTTTGACCTATAAATCACGCGTTTAACCAGTGAGAATGCTTGCATCATGGTATGCTACAACATCACATTCGTTGAGGTGCGGCCCTTCCACGGAGTCTGCGTAAATGGGGATGCTCTGTGCTCCGGGCAGCCTTTTAGTAGATTTTATAAGGAAATAACTTTAATATTTATCCACTCACTGTCCAAGCACTACATCCACTCATTGATATCAATACTCATAGACTTGAACGAATTTAGTTAACACTGAGATGCCGATCTATATGACGTGGACTAACTAATAAAAGGTCTGCAAGGATAATGAACCTTATTACCTTAGAAAGAAGAGAGCTAAATATGGAAAGAAACAATGAGATTACTCATGTCATTAATCAAGAGGAAAAAGATTTTCTCAGTCAGTGTTAACTAGGATCCCCTCGTCATTATGAATTGGTTTAGACATAACACAATAAGAATAATAATGATAAATCAATCCTAACACAAATGTACTTCCAACATTCATTCCATATTTGTATAGGAGTTGAGATGCATCTCAAGGACAACAAGATAACACAGCAAAAAGACAGAGCATTTATTGGTTAGCTTTCAAAATGTTTAGCTAATTCAATCTAAGGAAAAAACTGAAACCCAAACACTATGATGATGAAGCAACCATAAACGCAAGGTGAAAAGTCCAAACCCGAAATTCAGAAAACATTCCACCACCTATCTAGTTCCAAAACGAAAGAAGCCATCGCTGTAAAGTCCACACCAGCTCCATTGTGTTGTTCTAAGATTATCTATTCTCTTGAAGCATTTGTTCTCCACATCATAACCCTCAAGACTCTCAGCCCATACTTCCATTAGAATTTTCCCTTCCCTGATATCCAGAGGAATGACCAACTTCCTGCATGGGTTGATCATGCTCAGATTAATATTGTACTCCTTAACCCACAAACCATTCTTGGAATCCTTCAACACCCAAATATCCATGGTAGATCGATCAGCAGGTGAAAGAATCAAACACAACATCCCCTCTAGTTTCACCAGAAATCTAACTCCCATAGGATCAAACGGACCAATTGGTGACACCATTGTACCAAACTCGTCATGCCCCAAATCGAACGACACAATCTCATCAGTTTTGGTGCCATCATACAGCTTGGCCCTATGCCCAATCCAATAAAAAACATTTTCAACCAAAACCCCACACAAGTGAAAAATATGCCGGCATTTTGCACGAGCAACCCTCCAAGAACGATGTGCCAAACAACCACCATCAGTTCACCTCATGACGCCCATCCTACAAGACGACCATCAACCAAAACATACTCATTCGTTTCCTTTACATACCCAAAACCAATACCATCCGAAGGATCACGAGATCTCTTAGCTAACTTAACCAATTCTTGAGTCGTTGGATTACATACATATAAACATTTGTTACAAACAAAGCAAATCAACTCCCCTTTAGAAGGCAATATAAACATATAACCATCCAGAGTTACTTTAAAGTCAAAATTATGATGCCCATTAAAATCAACTGATGACACAGTTACTCTAGTAGTAGAGTTAAAGCGGGTTAGTCCTCGGAGCAAAAGAAAGTTGGGTTTTAGAGAAGAACGAGCTCTGTGAAGGGAGTTGAAAGAAGGGTCAGAGATTAAGCTTCTCCATTCTTTACAAACACACATTAGCTTACACAATGTCTTCGTAGGTACCCTTGACAAGACGTCCATCATTACATCAATTGATACTAATGTCCAGCTGATTTTCATTGCATCTCTTGTTTTGATGATATTAAGGTTTTGGTCGTCTGCATCTCTTCTGTGTTGTGTCTATGGGACCCGCCTCTGTCACACTTCAATTATGTTTCGCCTGCATAGGGTTTTAACTTGACCATATACAGAGGCGGATCCAGGATTTGAGGTTTATGGGTGCACCACATTTACGTGCTCTTGACAATGGGTTCACACTACACCATACATTACAATTCTAAAAATTTAACACATAAAAAGTTGATCTTGTGTCCATGAGAATGGGTTCCTAGGAACCACCTAATACACGGTGGATCCGCCACTGACCATATATAATGATCTCTTCTTTTAGTTCTTGTCCTTCAAGAATTAGATACTCTTTGACTAATGCAACCCCTTTTGCTTAATAGATTATTTACTATAAATATCCACTAATTTACAACTTGAGTAGGTAAAAGGTTTTTTCTTTTGACACGCACCCTTGTGAAAATCTTCAATCTATTAAAAAATACAAAACATTAAATGGCTTGACTTCACGAAATTAAGGGCCGAATATGGTATTTGAACAGCGGGCGCGGTGACACTTATAATGGACCTATATTCACAAAAATTAAGCAAACTAAATCAAACTCAATATATCCGACGACCATGGACTATCGTAGTATAATTGATCAATCACATTTAACCAAAAGTTTAGGGTTTGAGTCTTAAGAATGAATAAATACTTTATAGGGATTGGAGAGCCTTATTCTTTTAATGAGCCCTACACGATACAAATCCGAATTTAGTGAGGTCAGGGGTACTGAATGTCGTATGCTCATGAAAATTTGAACTGAAAGAGGAGGAGGAGGAGGAGGCCGGCTAAGCTTATGCTAGACATGTTAAGATTCACAAAGAATCACTAATCTCCTCCTCCAACATCCAATCTACTAGTTACAGGTTACTTTAGAGTTTCAGACATAAGAATGTTGTTCCTTTACTTTATTTCTTAGTACGCTAGCTAGTCTATTGACATGTCCGGACTTTGGAGCTAAACTTTTACAAGCATTTCGGTAACGCAAAATTACAGGCAGCTTCATTTAACAAGATGAAACCAAATTCCTACTAAAAGTTAGAGCAAGATGTAGTAACAGAACTCCTAAAACTGAATGATTATTAGTAGTTTCCTTTCCTAACAAATGCTGAACCACTCTGGCCATATAGACTATTCAGTCCCAAGAAAACAGCACGGGTGATTCTAATAGTTGTTTAAGAACAGAAGTTAAAAGTATCCTTAGGAAGGTTTCAAGCAAAAAAAACTGCCAAAAAACTAATGAAAAGGGAGATACATGTCAAAAAGGTTAACAGTAACTTATTCAGATAGTTGAACGGAGCCGTCTAATTAAACAAAAACTGATAATTTTAAAGTAGACATATGTCTACCTAAAGTGACAAAAGCAGCTAAAATCAGACCATGACTTCAACTTTCAAGATTTTCGTCCCAATTACAAGTCTTAATCTTGTAATCAGCTCACATAATCTGTTTCATGATCATAGAAATCTATGACACCTGAACTAGTCACGCATCTTTTTCACATCATCACTATTAGCAGACCTGTAAACACACATATATTACTTTTTGTTCATGAAGATAATCACACCAGCTTCTTTTCAAATTTGAAGACCGAGAAACAAATAGGACCATTTCTTAATAAAATAAACATACCAGCTTCTTTTAAGTGTGAAGCTTAAGAAACAAGCACGACAATGCAATACATCCCCTAATTATCACGAAGCACCTTCAAAGCTACTAAATGAAATGGAGGTTCTAAGACAGGACTCAAACGAAATAGGTGGAGGAACAGACGCATCGAAATCAAACGGAAGTTGTAAGAATTTAATCAAAGCATCAATGTCATTTCATCCACATTCAAGATGTCACTCCCAGTTTCAGTGTTCCTTCTGGGAGAGCCAATATCAAGAGAATATGAATTTTATACCTGCACGACATTTCGTCAAGGATCTTCCATGCAGTGGTCTGGCTTTTGTATTTCCAATTGCATTTCTAAGTGTTGAAGAAAAAGCGAACCTTTCAGCTCAAAATAGTCTCGTAGAAATTAAGAACTTTTAACCCAAAAGTTGGCGGAGAAAGCAATATATAATAACAAAGATCTGCATATATTCTCCAATCGGTGAACCAGTTAGGACAAGATTCAGCCCCAAGAAACTAAAAGATAGACTCTAATTGCTGTTGCATAATAAAAGCAGGTTATCAGAAATCAATGCAGATAGTTCAACTACTCTATCTAATTTGACATAAATCTAAAATCAATATAATCTTAAATCGCATATCAGTATAGCTTGAAGTTAGAGCTAGAATGACAAAATCCACCAAGATCAGATCATGACCGTAGTAATCTACGACACCTAAAGTCGCACATCTGTTTCATACCATCACTATTAGCAGTGCAAAGCGCAAAAGAAATCCATTTTGATGGATATTGTCTATCGACATAATCACACCAGTATCTTTTCAGTTTGAAGCTTGAGAAACAAATAGGAACATGCAATACATCCCACCCTCAGACCTCTTCTGGAAATAAAGATCAAGTCCTTGATTGCCTATTAGGCGGAACATGACTACTAAGCTTGCAGCCATTCCAATTGCATATTGAAAAGATCATCTATTAAAACATGTAAGGAATAATATGTAAGAGCTTTTCTTAACCACAAATAAGCCTCTTAAAACCAAGCATATAGTAGCTGCCTCTTAGCACCATCAAAAAGAACACACATTATCCACCCTTTGAGGAATAGAGACAAGGACCAGGAAATAAAGCCATGTTGACTTGGATTTAACAAGTACGCAAATTAAACCAAATCCAGACTTCCAGAGTCTAATTGACTTTTCATCTTTCTTGCTTTCTCAAGTTTCAAGACAATGATGCACAAACCAAATAAAGTTCAATGAGCGTATGTATGCATTTCAAATACAGAGATTCACTCTCCCTACCCCAGTCAAAGAATCACTCTGTAGTCTGGTGATAAATAGAAATTTCCCAGCAGTTAAGTCAATAAATCTAGCTATCCCTTTCTGACACGAATCCCATTCCCCAAGCCCCACTATCGTCCTCATCAAAAGCCCAAAAAACGCAATCAATATCAACAACCTAAACAATATTATGAACAGCATCAGAGGGTACTTTAATCATGATTTTAATCCAACTACCAGGAAACAAGGCAGCTTATTTTCCTGTTAGTAGACTTTATTGCGAAATAACTTCAATATTTATCCAACCACTATCCAAGCACTTTATCCACCCATTGATATCAATATTCATAGACTGGAGCAAAGTTAGTTAATGCAGATGCCAATCCATATGCATGTGGAATAACTGATAATACGATAGTAGTCTTTCATATGCAAGGCTAATAAACCTTATTACCTTAGAAAGACAAAAGAAATAAACATGGGAAGAACAATGAGATTATTCATGCCATTAATCAAGAGGAAACAATTTTCTCAGTCAACACTTAACTAAGATCCCATCAGTATCATGAAATGGTTTCTGCATACCACAGTAAGAATAATAATCATATAACAACTCTTAACACAAAAGTGCTTGCAACATTCATTTTCAAATATTATAAATTACCATCCAACAACATGAGATGAGATATATCCCAAAGACCACAAGGTAACTCCGCAAAATTGTAAAGCATTGTTTGGTTAGCTTTCACAAAGTTAACTAATTTACCCAAAAAAAAAAAAAAAAAAGAACTCTTAGCACTATGGATGACAAACCAATCATAGGCAGCAAGTGAAAAGCTCAAATCCAAGATTCCAAAACATTGTCCAGCCTATCGACTTCCCATGGAAAACAAGCTATCAGGACAAATTGCACACCAAATCAATTCCCACATTCTCTTGAAGCACTTAGTCTCCACATCATACCACTCAAGACTCTCAGCCTTTACGTCCATTAAAATCTTCCCTTCCGAATAATATAGAGGAATGATATGCTCCCTGCCAAGCGAGGCTGTTCAGATCAATACAGTACTCCTTAGACCACATATAATTCTTCGAATCCTTCAATGCCCAAATATTCATAGTAGATTTGTCTGGTGCATGAGCCAAACACAACAACCCCTTCAATTCCACTAAAAAGAAAGCTACCTCAGGTCTAAAACAACCTTGTGGTAGCACCAGTGTACCAAACTCCTCCTTCCCCAGCTCGAACCACACAATTGTGCTATCATACTCGTCCCCAGACACAACCCAACAAAAAAGTATTTTCAACCAAAACTCCCCACCCGAATAGGGAATACGAGCATTTAGCATTAACAACTTTCCAAGAACGATCTTTCAAACAACAACCATCAGTCCACACCTCATGACCTCGCACATAGTATCAGAATCCGTAAGACCAGGATTAACCAAAACGTACACGTTCCTCCCCTTTATATACCGAAAAGCACTACATTTCTAAGAAAGTGATATCCTGTAAGCAGAAAGTGATATCCTGAGCACTATGAATGACGTAACAACCATGAAAAGCTAGTGAAAAGCCCAAACCCGACATTCAGAAAACATTACGCTGCCTATCTAGTTCCCAAGGAAGAAAAGCCATCAATGTAAAGTCCACACCGCGTCCAGTATACTGATCTTAGATTATCTATTCTCTTGAAGCATTTGTTCTCCACATCATACCACTCAAGACGCTCATTCCTCACATTCATTAGAATTTTCCCTTCTCTGATATCTAGAGGAATAATCAACTCAATGTATGGGTTAAACACACCCTCAATATTGTACTCCTTAACCCACCTATTGTTCTTGGAATCGTTCAGCACCCAAATACCCATAAAAGATTTGTCGGCAGGTGATTCAACGAAACACAACATCCCCTTTAATTCCACCAAAAACCAACTCCTCTCAAAATCAAAACCTTTTGGCGGCTCCACACTACCAAAGTCCTGTTTCCCCCAAATCCAACGACACAATTGTGCGAATGATTGTGCAATCAGTTTTTCCCTCGGTCCCAATCCAATAAAAACTATTTTTAACTAAAAACCACATCCTTCAAAAAAATAGAGGCGTTTTCCACTAATGACCCTCCAAGAACAATTTTTCAAACAAGAACCATCAATCCACCTCAAGACCTCACACGAGTAACGACGAGCATTAACCAAAACATACTCATTCTTCTCTTTTATATACCCAAAGCCAATACCGTCTCCGTCTGTATAACAACGCATCGGCCTTTGAGCTAACTTAACCAATTCTTGAGTAGATGGATTACATATATAAAACGCTTCGGAACAAACAAAGCAAATCAACTCCCCTTTAGAAGGCAACATAAGCATATAGCCATCCAGAGTTAACTTAAAGTCAAAATTATGATTCCCATTAAAATCAAATGATGACATAGTTACTCTAGTAGTAGAGTTAAAGCGGAATAGTCCTCGGAGCAAAAGAAAGTTGGGTTTTAGAGAAGAACGAGCTCTATGAAGGGACTTGAAAGAAGGTCAGAGATTAAACTTCTCCATTCTTTGCAAACACACATTAACTTGCACAATGTCTTTGCGGGTAGCCTTGAGAAAACGTCCATCATTACATCCTTTGGCATTACTGTCCACCTAATTTCTTTAAGGTTTTGGTCTTCTTCATCGCCTTCTGTGTTGTGTCTCTGTCACACTTCAAATTATGTTTAGGGTACTCTTTGAGCCCGTTTGGTGGGCTTAAAAGCAACTTATTTTAAGTGGCTTTTAAGCAACTTATGGCTTATAAGTCCAAAAATTTTGAGGTTACCAAACATATATTAATGGGCTTATAAGCTTATAAGTCACTTTTAAGCTCACCCAAACGGGCTCTTTGATTAATGCAACCCTGGTATCTTCGCCGTCAATTTGGGCTTTAGCCCATGGGCTGTTCTGACTTAATTCTAGATTTGATAGGTCTGGGTGGGTTAAGTGCACGAAATGCCACTTTTGCCACTGATCTTTGGGCACAGGCCACTAATACCAAAATATTTAGTTTGCGGTCACTTTCGCTTAAAAGATAGAACTTCAGTCCATGGCCTGGATTGAAGTTCGGTCCTTAAAGATAGAACTTCAGTTCAGGGCCATATGGATTGAAGTTCACTCCTTAAAGATAGAACTTCAGTCCAGGGCCATGTTGACTGAATTTCAGTCCTTAAAGATAGAACTTCAGTCCAGGGCCATATGAAATGAAGTTCAGTCCTTAAAGATAGAACTTCAGTCCAGGGCCATATTGACTGAAGTTCAGTCCTTAAAGATAGAACTTAAGTGCAGCGCCATATGGATTGAAGTTCAGTCTTTAAAGATAGAACTTCAGTCCAGGGCCCTATGGACAGACCTTCATTTAATTATCAGAATTTAATCAAGGAAAATTTACACCACATGACTACCCTAATAGCTAAATTACAAAAAAATAACAATAGTTTTACCATATTTACAATACATAACAATACATAACAATACTTTCTCATTTCCTTCTCCCCAAAAATAAAACCCTAATTTCCCCTCTCTCTCTCTCCTTCTCTCTCCTCCTCCACCCATCAGCCCCACCCCCCGCTGCCCCACCCCCACTGCCCCACCCCATCCCTTTGTGCAACCAGATCTGATTCCGGTATCCACCGGAGAACATGGAAGTTGCTGCAACGTTGTCCCCTTCTTCGATCGTCGCTGCTGTTGCTGCAGTGCAGCGGCGGATTCCGGCGATAGGATCTTCCTTTTGTTTTTTCCGTTTTGGTATGTGTATAAAATCGTATGTGTATATTTTTGTATTTTTGTATATTTAAATATGTATATCTATGTATATTTTTGTATTTTGTATATAGAAATATGTATATCTTTGTATATTTTGTATATAAATGTCTATATCAACCCTTTTTTGTATGTGTATGTGTTTGTATATATGTGTATGTTATTGTATGCTTGTGTATATGCTTGTGTAGAATAGATAGTTATTTGTATTTGTATTTTTTATATTTTTTGTATGTGTTGTGTATCTCTTTTGTATGTTTGTGTATATTTGGTTATATATAGTTTCAAAACATTAAATTTTTCAAATTTTGCAATGTATATATTTGTATTTTTGTATGTTACATCTTGTAGATCCAAAAAAAAAAAATCGGTGGTGCAGCGGCGGCCGGCGGCGGCTGTCCGGTGGTCGGAGGTGGCTGGCCGGTGCCGGTGAGTGGTGGCAGCAGCCCCCCAGGCAGTGATGGGTGGGAGAAGGTAAGAAAGAAGGAGATGAAACCCTAAATTGTAGGTATTTGTTGAAACTTGTATATGGAAGGTAAAAAAACTATTGTTATATTTTGTAAAGTGATAAACTATTGTTATTTTTTGTAAATATGGTGTTAGGGTTGTATATTTGTGTAAATCTCCCCTTAATCAATGCTTATTTAGTAAAGGCCCAAAAGTTGCCTCTAGTGTAAAGACCAAAGAAAATAGTGGCCTCAAACTAAATACCAGTATTAAAAATGGCCGCTGGGCAAAATTTTTACGGTATGGGCGAAGATTTTTCTACTCCAATAAAGATTGAGGCTTTTTAGTCCGACTCAAATAGACCAGCTAGCTCGCAAAGCTTGATCAAGGTTGGGCTGTGCCGGCCAGCCGGCTTTATGATCAAAATTAAAAGAAAATTATTTAATTCAATATAAAAAGAAAAAACAAGAAATTACAAGAGTAGGAGCGAATACAAAGTCACTATATTTAAGTTTTTATACGCAAATAATCCTAAAGCTGCAAAACTAATCTACAAAATACAACTCTACAACTCAAAAGTTAGAGGTAATACATCAAAGAATAGTACAAATAGAAGCTACCGTATAGTATCACGCCCCAGCCCACGATAATACATCAAAAAAATTTATAAATCGATTGCTAAATACTTTAATTGTAAACTTTAAACTTGATTACTATATAATTTATGTTTTTTCTTTTTTAACTAAAATTTTATAGCAAAAAAGAACTATAAAAAATATTTTTAAAGGACGAGCCAGCCCAACCCAGCTCGTGGCCCTAGTAGGGCTGGGTTGGGCTCATCATTTAATGGCCCAACTAAATGTTGGGCCGCTCCACCTCAGCCCGTCAAACTTCAAGGCCTGTGAGGCTTGGGTTGGGCTGGATAAATGGGTGCTTTCTAGAATATTATTACGTTTTTCAGCTTGAGAAACTACATAATGCCCTATCCAATTGACAAACTTGATAATGTTCTTAGTTGTTGTTGATTCGAGGATCTTGCGCGGCGGAGCGAACTCTTCTATCGTGTTGCATTATCTAGGAGGAACTTTGACAAATTTACTATGTAGAATTACCAAGGAAACAACATATAGGTGCATTGAAGGGTAAAATGAAAAAAGTAATTAAGCTTGAGTTAGTTTTCGATGTTAATTTGTTTCGCATGGAATTTGATTATTCAGTTAAAGCTACAGGTTTACATTTTTCTTAAATGCTTCCTAAAATTCATACTAACCAAAAATTCTCTTCGTTCTTCAAAAGGCGAAATAGGTTGTTTACCTCCTAAACTTGTCCCAAATTATCAGTTTCCTATCTAATCTTTACGGGCATCTATTTCGCCCCCTTAATAACTTTCAAATGATATTAGTTCCTCCCTAAAAGCTGGCGTAGCAAAACACTAGAAAAAATAAAAGAAAAAGGCAAGTGAGCAGAATTAAAGTGACAAAAAGAAAAGCAAAAAAAAAAAAAAAGAAATTGCTCGGTAGATTTCTCCTTTGATCTCCAGTCAAAGTTTCCTCTTCCAAAATAGTACTAATTTCTTCCTACTCAAATGACTCAAGTGAAAAAAGGAAACCCGTCGCCTTTTTTCCATCACCTCTGTAATTAGAGATTAGATTTACTTTTTAGATTGCTTTTGATATAGTTAAATCCTTATTTGTACACTGATTGGAGCTGCAAATTATCCGATCAATTAGTGAAATTTAGAAGAAGATAACTGATTTAATATTACTACTTGAATCCACTTCACAGTTTTGATTTATTTCACTTGAAACGGGACAAGAATCATCATCACCACCAGCAGCAATCACCACCGCCAGCGCCGCCGCAAAGTCACACTGTCATCAAATTCCAACTCGGTGTCCCCGAACTACTCGCCATATCAAGATCAGTTGTTTGTGTGCTGATGGAGAAAGGGAAAGAACAAAAAAGACAAGAAATTTTGGTTTTGAAAGGGGAAAAATAGAGTAAATTTCTGTCAATTAAAGTTTAAAGTAATAGAGGCATAATGGCGGTCGAAATTTTGGTGGAAGACATGATTGGTTAAGATGGTGTGAACTCGGTGGTAGTGGAATTTGGAGTGAAGGTGTTTGTTTGGGTGGTCTGTACAATGGTTATAGCAGCATCACCATCATGGTTATGGCAACGACGGCGGTTATGGTGGCAATAGAGAAGACGAAAAAAAAAGAGTATAAGAGCCCCAAAAAAATTTACATGATGTGGCGATGATGTGGCTTTCACGTATTGCTTACGTGGAGCGAGTATAATACACACTCGACACTGCAATTGGTTGAGAGTGGGTAAGGGAGGAACTAATATCATTTGGAAGTTATTAAGGAGGGAAAATGGATGTCCATAAAGGTTAGATAGGAAAATGGTAATTTGGGACAAGTTTAGGGGGTAAACAACATATTCCGCCTTCTTCAAAATATAACTTACTGTTGGGGATTAGTAGCAAGAAACAACGGATACATAATTATTCATTTTTGTAATTATATACTGAAAATGTCTAATACAACGAGATGAATTTATCTAAAGAAGTCGGGCATTTTTCAGGCCATAAAAGAGAATAAGATTATGATGAAAATGGGTTGGGTTGAGTTTAATGGGCGGGTTTCTAAAGAATCGGACATTTAAAATGGGGGCTCGATTATTCGATTTTGAGTTTGACACATGTCTATCCGTTAAAATTAAGGACAAATTTGTGCTAAGCTATAATATGAGGGGTATAATTGAAATCGATATAACGGAAGGGTAAATTTGGATCGAAAGTATAATGAGGGGTATATTTTAATTATTTTTAATGGTACATGGGTATATTTGACCCTTTTCCTTCTTTTTTTTTTAACATTAGAATGTCTAATCTGAAAAATATTTGGTTACAAAATATTTTAAAATTTTAAATTACATGGTGTTAGAAATTTTTTTGATGAAACATACTCTGAATCTAGCAATTTTGGCAACTAGTGATGGCAGTAGTTGGTAGTAATGATTGTGAGGGGATGACGCTTAGCGATCGCGGTTACTAGAGAAGGCTAACCCTTGACGCTAGTGGTCGTGTAGTGATGGCTGGTGGTGATTGTATGGTGATCACAACATATGATGGTATCTGATGGCGGCTAGTGGTGTTTGATAGTGATTGTGATGATGTGGTTATCCGTAAATATGGTTGGTGATGATGGTTGTGCAATAAAAGCGTTTAGTGGTAGAGGAAATAGGGCGTTATTAGTTGTTTGGTAGTGGATGGCATGGTAATGTTAGAGACCGTTGATGTAGTCGCCCCATAGTACATGGTGAAAACAATTGGAGTAAACAGTTATATTTGCATAAATCTTTAAAATAACGTATTGATTTTATGCATGGACAGATCAATTAAGGAAGAAGGGATGCAAAACCAACCTATTTATATATATACTAGTCACGGCTGCCCGACGTTAAGCCGGGCCCAACGTTAAGCTGGGTTAGTCGGTAAAGTTATACTTCATTTGTTAATTTATGTGATAAAATTTGAGTATATGCAAAATTTAAGATGAAAAAGAGTTTTGAAAGTTATGATCATAAGATATTTCATAATATTTTGTGTGACTATAAAATGAATTTAGGGGAGATAGTTTTCAATATAAAAAGCTTTTAGTTTTAAAATTAACGAAAAAAATGTCAGAACATCTGAAACAGGATAGTAGTGTTATCATATGTTATCAATTTTTCTAGTAGGCATTATCTAGCTGAAATTCTAAGTAACAAACAGTCATGGTATTCATTTTTATTCCTCACTCTCGTATAAAATAACTTGATTCATTCCATTGTTAAGTATACGAAGAGTCCACTGAAAAGATTAGAGTAGTATCTTCATTAATTGTAAGGAATTAGTACCCCAATTCAAACTCGGATCAATACATATGATGCCTTAAATTATGCGTCAAGAATTAGTTAAATAAAAAAGTACTGTTTTTGCTATGTACTACATCCATTCCATTTTGAATGTTAATTTAAGTTCTTGGCAAATCCATTACAAGAATTAGTTAATAGTATTAATTATGGAGGTTGTTTTAATAAATTATCTATTTTATGTACTAATTACCCATTTGTACGTCTAAACTTTTTCATTTTCTTAAAAAGAATTTGAAAAAGAAAAATGTCTGTCCGTGAATTTTAATAACTTTTTCAATTTTTTTGGGAACATAATTTTTGAAAAATTAAAAAGAGGTTTGGAACACTTGTTCGAATTTTTTCAAAAGACTTTGTCTTCTCTCATAAAATTCTATTTTTTTCAAATAAAATATATGTTCAAATATAATTTCAACTTTCAAATACCATTTTTTCTACTAAATTTCAAAAACTCTTCTATTAGAATTAAGGAAAGAAATAGAGAATCCATGTGGTCAAACGAACCATTAAGAAAATGCTATGTACAAGGTGTGTTTCACTTTCAATTAAAAGTGTAAGGAAATTGTTAGTGACCTTTGACATACAAATAAAAGAGTAGAAGATAACTTAAAGAAATTACATTTCCTGTGGGGTATGTGAGTGAAAAGCTGTGACAGCTGTCATGAGCTGAGCACAAAAGGAAATACTTACAAAACTCATTGTCTTCCTCGTTATATCCGAAGTTTCCATTCACAGACCTCCCTCTAAGTAATTGCTTGCATTTTTATGTTTTTGTTTCTTTGAGCTCTTATACTACTCCCTCCGTTCCAAAATAGTTGTCATAGTTTCCTTATTAGTCCGTTCAAAAAAGAATGGCACAATTCTAAATTTGAAAATATTTTTGAGTTGAAACTACTGTTTTGCCCTTAATGAAATGCTTTATAACCACATATTTATGTGTGACTTATTTTGGATCACAAGTTCCAAAAGTCTTACCACATTTCTTAAACTCCGCTCCAAGTCAAACTATGACAACTATTTTGAAACGGAGGGAGTATATTTTTTTTTCAGTCGTGTTCTTTTATACATGATATAAGAAATCGTGATGTTTTTGCATCATCATTTCCCCATATTTCACGTAATTAACTCAAGAGTCAAGTCTTTGGTGAGTTCTTCTTCTTTATTTTTTTGGTGTTCTTGTTTTAATGAAACATTTTTAAGATTTGTTTTTGCATCATTTTCTAAAGACCAGTTTTGTTTTCTGTCGTGGATCTTTAATTTTTCTTTTCTTGAAGTGATATGGGATGATATTTTCCTCTTTTATTTATCCTCCATACATTTCTAGACTCCAAATTCCAAAAGAATCACATATCGGGTTTTTTAGGCGGAGTTGTGACGGACTTGGCGGTGTTGATTAGATGACACACCCGTGACTTTTAGTATCACAATGCTTTGGTGTTGCTGACGGTGCCATGATGATAGCATGAAGCTGTGGTGAGGGTGAAGCTACAGTGGTGGCTAAAGCGGTGGAGCTTTGACGGTAGAGCTTGGAAGCTTTTTACGGTGGTGAGGGTGGTGATTCGGGTGAGAGGCTATGGCATCTGGGCCACGTGGGGTAGCACAGCTAATGCTAGTTTCAGGCCCACGTTATAATTTCGAAATTGCTGTTTTCCTTTAATGTACACCTCTTAAAGGCACGTAGTACAAACGAATGATACATGTTGTATTGTGAAATGACTGATTTGCCCCCAGGACAGACAGGCATGTCAACGGAGACCTGCCTGCTGTTCCCACTTATATATGTAGTATATATATAGGGAGAGAAATGTTGTAAAATGAAATTAATTAAAAGAACGACAATATTGCAAGAAGTAGAAAGTATCATTAAAGAGAAATATCTATTTGAAGTATATCAAATGAGGAAGCAAAGGTTTTTATTTATCAAAAATCTTGTCTTCTAATACATAATGTTACAGCTTAGAATGCAAGTGGATTGACGACTTGCAATGCAGGTTGATCTACAAGTTAAATGTCACGATCCAACTTAGGGCCGCGACGGATGACCAACACTAAGTGTCGATCATCACTAATCCTACTAATAATATGCTAACCATTATAACTGATAAACAGAATAAGCATAAACCTAGCTGATAAGGAGTATGCAATGCAAAAAGCTGACAAGGCTAACATAAGCTGACATACATAGCATACTGACTGCACCACACAGGGACATATCTACAGGCCTCTAAGAGTGATGAACTGAATATACAAAGGACGAGATAAGGCCCCGCCATACCCAAGCTGGCTGATTGTACACATACCAAAAGATAAGTAACTCCGGGAGTAAGTGGAGTGACTCCAGTAGCTGATAGATGGCCTTCTAACGTGGTCCAAGCATGATCTATCTGCACCTGCGCGGCATGAAACGCAGCGCCCCAGAAAAGGGCGTGAGTACAATATGTACCAAGTATGTAAGGCATGAGCATATAATATATCATAGCTGAATGAAACTGTAAGGCTGGAATATAAATATGTAAATATGAGCTGGAGCATAGCAATATAGCTGGAAATCTGAAGAACGTACTAAACATGATCTGAATATAAACTGAAGTCTAGCTGAATCTAGAACTGAAGACTGAGCTGAACTATACTGATAAATAACTGTAATATGACTGATAGCTGGTTACTAGAAACTGGAACTGATAACTGTCAACTGATACTGACGCTAAGAACTGGTGGCTGATAACTGAGAACTGATAACTGTCAACTGATACTGACGCTAAGAACTGGTGGCTGATAACTGAGAACTGATAACTGGTACCGAGCTAAAACTGAACTGTTATCTGAACTGGTACCTGTCTGGTGTTATGGGCTATATCCCCCCAAATCAGGTAACTGAACATATGAACTAGTACCTGTCTGGCGTTATGGGCTGTATCCCCCCAAATCAGGTAACTGAAAACCGGAACTAGCCTCATGTATAATCATGCAGTGCATACTGTGGCTATATACACATATATAGCAAACCTGGTGGGTGTTATGGGTTATATCCCCCCCAGCCAGTAATATCTAGTCTCTCTGGTCAGAGTGTGTGAATGACACCCGGTCACACTAGGTGTTTCAACTCCCGCCTGAACCAGAGGGGCTGTATCCCCCAGACGGGTAGTATCACACGCGACCGGACTGTGTGTCCAATGTCCAGCCTCTATGGGGGACTCCAAATCACACATAACATGATCACAATATAAGCATAAGCATGTATGAGGCATAACACATGTGGAAACAATATATATGGACTCGAAGGAATGATAAGAATACTCTGGATTGAATTATAGACACAACCTGAAACTTAGAATTTGTCTAACTCTTTGACTTTTATAGAAATTTCGGCAGAGTTTCCTCTGAAACTAGATGATCCGCAAAACAGAACCAACACTATACTATACATGGGAATGGATACCCGGATAAACTGATAACATAAACATGTTAAACGGATAACAAGATGAGACAGCAGGATGACATAACAAATTCGCAGATAGAATGTTTGGACAGCACCACTGTCCTGACTTTTAACCTGATTTTCAGAGTGTAGATCAAAGTTATAGACTTCATAGTCTTCATGAAAGTTTTAGATATATGTCTTAGGGTTCTGGGGATTCTTAAAGAATCTAAATATCAATTTTGTATAAGGAGTTATGATCAATATACTAACAACTGTCCAAAGATCAAAATAATTTTCCAGATTTTTGAAACGTTTTGTCTTGCTGATTTGGACGTCTTTCACTTTGGATTTTAGTACCAAATTAAGTATATACTAGGTTTCCTTGGTACCATACAAGTTTCTCACAAGAAAAACTAAGTTTAAAACTAATAAAAGCTTCAAAATCTAAAAGATACATGTCTTGCCAAAAGAAAGGTTTAGCCTTACATACCTTTGATGTTTCTTGCTTCTAGACCATGTTTCCCTTGAATTCAACACCTTCTAAAGCTTAAACAAGCTATAATACAACAATTAGGTACTTTACTTAGCCATGAAGTAATTCTAAAACTCAAACTATAGAAGAAATTGAAGGTAGCATAATGTTACCCTAATCGCGTAGAGCGTTTGACGCAATCCGTCTTCAATTTCGAGTTAAGATTGATGTTGTTTCTTAAAAATCCTAAAAATCAGCTTCAAACTCAAGAGAGAACTGTTTCTATGGTGTGTGTTCTGGAAATGACGAAGATAATACATATTTTTCCTTTTATACTCGAAATATTTCAGTTCCAGCCCTCTTTTGCGTTTATGTCCCTTTTTCTAGTCTGACTTCTGACGCTCATATCTTTTTATCTATAAGTTATATGAGCAAACCGTTAAAAGTGTTGGAAACTACACTCCAAGACCTTCAATTTGGTATATGATATGTCCCCAAAAGACTTCATATAACACATGAAATTAATTGCTGAAAAAGCTTTGTTACAAGGCAATTCCTTTGTCGGTTTTTCCGCAACTTAAATCTGATTTTTCCCAAACTTTATATTCAACATATAAACATCATATATGGTCATATTATTACTTTAAACTCACTTAAATCATTCTTAACATGATATTATAATGATATACGTCAATTTAGACGTACGGGGTGTAACATTAAACTTAAAGGAATACAAATTGTACCACAAATTTCATCATATGTTGAATATTGGGAGATATTATTTGTATATATCACAAAGAGTTTGTTTACATGTAAATTATGTAGATAAGGATAGATGCAGCTAAGATTAGTTTTTATCAGTCTTGGATAAGTATTAGGAGTCTAGGAGGTCATGAAGTCTATATATATATATATATATATATATATATATATATATATATACAGCATTGTTCCAGAGAAATAAAGTAAAGAGTTTTGCCTTCTACCTTGCTAATCTTATATGGTATCAAGAGCCACCAGGTTAAAATGGCAACAGAGAGCAAAATTATCAAATCCATGAATGATCCTAACTCACCCTATTTTTTGGCGTCGTCGGATAACCCCGGAATGGTGTTAGTCCCAAACATCATGGATGGTGAAAACTATAATGGGTGGGCAAGGGCAATGAAGAATGCATTAAGAGCCAAGAATAAATTAATATTTGTGGATGGCACGTTGCGCAAACCAGAGGAGAACACACCAGAAGTTAATGCCTGTGAGAAGTGTAACTCAATGGTCATTGCGTGGATATACAACTCTCTTGATATTACACTTCGTGGAAGTGTGACATATATGGATACAACCAGAGATATCTGGCTCGATTTGGAAGAAAGATTTGGACAAGGCAATGCCCCAAGAATTTACTAGATAAAGCGAGAATTGGCCTTGCTAAACCAAGATGGCTTAAATGTGACAGCTTATTATACTAAGCTGAAAAGTTTGTGGGAAGAATTAGCAGCATACAGTCCTTTTCCTTCGTGCACCTGTGGAGCATCAAAAGAGTTGATGCAGCGGCACCAATTCCTAATGGGATTAAACATTGAAGTCTATGGATCCATAATAACGCAAATACTCAATGCAGATCCTCTACCAAGTTTAAGCAAAGCCTTTGCTAGTGTGGTGCACGAGGAGCGACAGAAGATGGTAGCCAAGTCTCATGAAGCACTCCAAGATGGAGCAGCCTTTCGTGTAGGAAATATGAAGGGAAAATTCAAAGGTCAAAGTAAATCGAGGTGCACACATTGCAACAAAGTTGGACATGAAAAGGATGACTGTTATGAACTCATAGGTAGACCTTGATGCACACATTGCAATAAGATTGGACATGAGAAAGAGGGTTGTTACGAACTAATTGGCTATCCGCCAACTTGGGAAGGTAGGATGTCGAGCCAAGGATGGACCAAGAAAGGAGGAATGACTGCAACAGCCCACCATGTTACTGCCAAGCAGGAAAAGGAAGAGACCAATGTTGAAACTGCATTGAGTACTGTAGGAGGTCTCACCCAGTCACAAGTTGATCAACTTTATACCATCTTCAAGGAGAGACAAGCACAAGAAGCCATGTCTGGTAAGAGTTACTCTTCATGTACTTTAGGTTGGGTGTTGGAGAGTGGTGCGTCACACCATATGACGTTCTACTTCTCTATCCTACATGATGTAAAGAAACTAAATGAACCACTAACAATAGCTGTACCAAATGGAGAACTTTTTCAAGTAAGTTTGGTGGGAAGAGTACATATTGGCGCAAACATGACACTTAATAATGTTCTGTTTGTTCCAAGTTTCAAGTGCAACCTTATTTCAATACGTCAATTGACACATGATGCACAGTGTACTGTGACATATTTTCCTGAACACTGTGTTATTCAGGACCTCAATTCGAAGAAGTTGATTGGCACGGATGATTTGCGAGATGGGGTGTACTGTCTCAAGAATAAAGCTTTCGGAATAAGTGGCGCTACAAGAAAACAAGATGAAGCGACGCTATGGCATACAAGGCTTGGACACATTTCATATGAGAATTTGTCAAATTTGTCTGATGTTATAGGGCAGCACATTAATAAAGCTAAGTTTGATAGTTGTGATGTTTGTCATCGAGCCAAGCAGTGTAGATTTTCTTTTCCAATAAGTATGAATAAAGCATGCCACTATTTTGAATTAATTCATTGTGATTTGTGGGGAAAGTGCAACACTCCCTCAACAATCGGTGCACATTACTTTTTAACAATAGTCGATGATTTTAGTCGAGGAACATGGGTATTTTTATTGAGGGAAAAATCACAGGTTTTTCGAAAAATTATTCACTTTTGTGCAATGGTCAAAACACAGTTTGGAGTGTCTGTGAAGCGTGTAAGAAGTGATAATGAGACTGAATTTGTTAACCAAGCTCTGAACGAGTTTTTCTTGGAAAATGGAATTTTACATGAAACCTCATGTGTTGGTACACCACAGCAAAATGGAAGGGTTGAAAGGAAGCATCGCCATCTCCTTGATGTAGCTCGTGCACTGAGATTTCATGCCAATTTGCCAATACGCTTTTGGGGCGAGTGTGTGGTTACTGCAGCTTATTTGATAAATAGAACACCAACTAAGGCGAATTCAGGAAAGACACCATACGAGGTCTTATTCAATAAAAAATCGAGTATGGAACATATAAAAGTGTTTGGGTGCTTGTGTTATACTCATATGCATCACAGAAAATTAGTAACAAGTTTGATGAAAGAGCCACGAAGTGCATTTTCATTGGTTATCCACAAAGACAAAAGGGATGGTGTGTTTATGAATTGAAATCAAAACGATTCTTTACATCAAGGAATGTTACATTTTATGAAAGTGAGTTTCCTTTCCGCCATAATAAAATAATTGAGCCAAAAAAGCCAAGTATTTTTTAGTTGCAAGATGGGTTGGCTGAAGGAGAAGATGATGATTCGATAGTTCTTCCTCAGAGACAAAATGCACCTACTGAAACAAGGGACTCAAATTTTTGGACAGATGAAATGTATCCTGATTCACAAATTTTAACGCGCATTGAGGATAATAAAACAACTTCTTGCACACAAGATGGAACAGATTCACAAGGTGATATAGATGCATCGTGCATACAAGGAAATACAGAAAGACAAGTCATAACTAATGAACAAGCAGGAAGGGTCCAAAGGGAAAAGAAAGTTCCAGCATACTTGCAAGATTTTGTTTGCGATGTTGCGACTAAAAAATCCAACTCTGGCAAAGCACATGCTGTGACTTCTTCAGGTAAATCTTATCCCTTGGAACACTATATTAGTTATGATCGTTTTCACATGCACACAAAGCATTTTTAGCTGCCATTTCAAGTTGTGAAGAGCCCAAATCATACTTTCAAGTTGTAAAGGACGAACAATGGAAGCAGGCTATGGCTAAAGAAATTTCTTCACTTGAGGCAAATAATACTTGGAGTTTGGAACCGTTCCAGTAGGTAAAAAGACGATTGGTTATCGCTGGGTTTACAAAATAAAATATAGAGCAGATGGATCAGTAGAGCGCTTCAAAGCCAGATTAGTTGCAAAGGGTTATACTCAAATTGAAGGGGAAGACTATACCAAAATTTTTGCTCCTGTTGCAAAGATGGTATCAGTGAGGTGTTTATTGACCATAGCATTTCTAAAGGGTGGGAAGTGCATCAAATGGATGTTGACAATGCTTTCTTGCATGGCAATTTGAAAGAGGAAGTATTCATGGAGGTCCCACCAGGGTACAAAGTTAAAGGTAATTTTGTATGTCGATTAAAGAAATCGTTATATGGTCTTCGACAGGCATCAAGGAATTGGTACAACAAATTGTCCAATACACTACTGCAATATGGTTTCAAGCAATCAGGTGTTGAGCATACACTGTTTGTGCGAACATTGAATGGGCAATTCATGGCAGTGCTAGTCTATGTTGATGATTTATTATTAGTTGGCAGTGATCATCTCCTTTGTGAGCAGTTCAAGTTGTATCTTAATAAGTGCTTCAAACTTAAGGATTTAGGCCGTTTGAAATATTTTTTGGGCATTGAGGTCGCGCGAGGGCGTGATGGATTTTTCTTAAACCAAAGAAAATACACCTTGGATATTTTGAAAGAGACGGGATTAACTGGAGCAAAAATTTCCAAGTTCCCAATGGAACAAAAACATAAGTTGTCTCATGAATCCGGTGATGAATTAGATGATGCCACTAAATATCGACGGCTGGTTGGGAGGTTGCTCTATTTGACAATAACTAGACCAGAAATCACATATCTTGTTCACATACTAAGTCAGTTTATGCAAAATCCACGAAAAGGTCATTGGGAGGCAGCCATAAGAGTGTTGAGGTACTTGAAATCAAGTCCAGGACAAGGGATACTTCTTCCTGCCAACAATGAATTGATTCTTGAAGGTTTTTGCGATTCGGACTGGGCAGCATGTCCTATGACTAGGAGGTCTGTAACAGGGTACTTTATGACGTTGGGTCGATCACCTATTTCGTGGAAGACTAAGAAGCAATCGACGGTGGCAAGATCATCAGCAGAGGCCGAATATCGTGCAATGGCAAATGCAACTAGTGAAATATTATGGTTGCGAAGTTTATTGAAATCTCTTGGTCATACACAAAGTTAGCCCACACGTTTGAATTGCGACAATCAAGCTGCACTTCACATCGCGGCGAACCCCGTGTTTCATGAGCGCACAAAACATATTGAGGTCGATTGCCATTTTGTTCGAGAAAAGATTCAACAAGGTACGATTGTCACTAGTTACGTTCCTACAAGGGAACAAAAAGCAGACATCTTTACCAAGGCATTGGGCCAAAGAGAGTTTACTGATATTTCGAGCAAGTTAGGCATTTACAATGTACATGCTCCAACTTGAGAGGGGAGTATTGGGAGATATTATTTGTATATATCACAAAGAGTTTGTTTACATGTAAATTATGTAGATAAGGATAGATGCAGCTAAGATTAGTTTTTATCAGTCTTGGATAAGTATTAGGAGTCTAGGAGGTCATGAAGTTTATATGTTGTATCTATATATATACAACATTGTTCCAGAGAAATAAAGTGAAGAGTTTTGCCTTCTACCTTGCTAATCTTATAAATTACAAGTTGTACTATAAGAGATACAACTTATTAAAGTGGCATCCCATCGAAAGAGAGGGCACAAAGTTCTACGATGGCGAAGGACACAAACTATTACTCGGGTCACTCAAGTTAGATTCCAGCGCACTAGAATTAATTTATTTTGTCTTGCTTCCAAAATGGGACATTACATGAGACGAGAATTTCACCTTTTGGGTGTGTTTGGTAGAAATTATTTTCTGAATTATTTTCCACAGAAAATTTTCCTTGCAAAATAAGTGAGTTTCTACCTAAATCGTCGTCACTTTTCATAAATTCAAATAATATAAACATTAAAGTACCCATTTCAGTTCTCTTCTTAAAAAAATACTCCTATTAAGAAAACTTTAGGATGAAAGTGAAAAGATAGAGTTAACAATAAATACTCTAAACAATATTAATCTAGCTGCACTTTGTTCCAAAGTGTTTGGCACATACACGGGTCATAAAGCTCACCGAAATTAGTAATTCACATTCCCATTGTACTCCGACATCGTCATCTTTAGTTAAATAGCAGAGCAGCTGTCAAAGAACTAAAGAAATAAGAGGAACATGTCTACCAGTTTATCAGAAATTAATGCAAACAGTTTAACCGATCTAATTGACATAAACTACTATAATCTTAAAGCACTGTATGAATTATCATCCAACTACAGGAGATGAGATATTTCCCAAAGACCACAAGATAACCCTCCAAATGGTATAACAATGTTTGGTTAGCAAGCTCACATCTAGGATTCATAAAGCATCATCAAGCCAATCTACTTCCCATGGAAAACAAGCTATCGGGGCAAATTGCACACCAGATCAATTGTCCTGACCATATTCTCTTGAAGCACTTGGTCTCCACATCATACCACTCAAGACTTTTAGCCTTTACATCCATTAAAATCTTGCCTTCTGAATGATACAGAGGAACGATAGACTCTTTGCCAAGGTCAAATCTGTTCAGATCAAAACTGTAGTCCTTAGTCCATATATGATTTTTGGAATCCTTCATTACCCAAATATTCATGATAGAATTGTTTGGTGAATGGGCCAAACACAACATTCCCTTCAATTCCACTAAAAGGAAAGTTACCTCAGGTCTAAAACAACCTTGTGGTAGCACCACTGTACCAAACTCCTCTTTCCCCAACTCGAACGACACAATTTCGCTATCATACTCGTCCTCAGATTCACTATCATACTCGTCCTCAGATACAGCCCAATAAAATGTATTTTCAACCAAAACTCCCCACCCGCGTAGAGAATACGGGCATTTAGCATTAACAATGTTCCAAGAACGATCTTTCAAACAACAGCCATCAGTCCACCTTATTACCTCGCACATAGTATTAGAATGCATAAGACCAGGATTAACCAAAACAAACTCATTCCTCTCCTTTATGTACCCAAAAGCACAACAGTATTTAGCAATATGAAAACTAGTTTTAGCTAACTTAACCAATTCTTGAGTAGTTGGATTACATACATAAAACCCTACGACACCAACAAATCAAATCAAGTCCCATCTAGAAGGCAACATACAAACATAATCATCCATAGTGAAAGTAAAGTCAAAATTATGGTTCCCATCAAAATCAACTGATGACATATTTACTGTAGTAGTAGTAGGGATATCGTAGCTTTTCTCTCGGAGCAAAAGAAAGTTGGGTTTTCGAGAAGAACGAGCTTTGTGAAGGGATTTGAAAAAACGGCTAGAGAATAAGCTTCTCCATTCTTTGCAAACGCACCTTAACTTACACAATGTCTTTGCAGGTAGCCTTGAGAAGATGTCCATCATCACATCTTTTGGCATTACCGTGCTGCTGAATGTCATGTCTGCTTTGGAAGATGAAGAGTACTGAAATCAAAATGAAAGTGCTAACTCTATACTTGTGGTATCAAAGTGTTAACTCTATACTTTTTTATATATGATCACCAAACACGAGAGAAGCGTGGGAAGATGAAGGTGAAGATGATTTGTTACTAAGTGGACAGAAATAGAAGCATTTCAAACATTTTAAGGCATTGTAAAAAGAAAGAAAAATGTTATATATCAAGTAATTCTTTTGCAGTATTGTAAAATGTTTTAAATGCTTCTTCTGAAGAAGTGGCACAGGGGAGTAATAGTTAAGGATTATATTAGTAGGTGTTTTGTCAATAGATACCAAAACAAAATTGAAAAGAAAAATTGAAGTTGAACCGAAAATTTTCATTTGGAAGTTGAGTATTGTTTGGACATTGAGTAGAGAAAAATATTTTTTTTGGGAAAACTTAAAAAGATTGTAAAATTCACTTTATGGTTTTTCAGAAATCCATCTTCAAAGTCACAAGTTTTGATGGACAAGTTTTTCAAAAAAAAAAAAAAAAAAAAAAAAAGTTGAAAAAAAATATTTATTTTGCCAAACACGTTTGTCTTATAATAGTAGCGTGATCCATTTTACTTGCCAACAGTTAACTTTGAGCAAATTTTCTGAATGGCGTGTAGTAATATCCTTTGCACCTCCCATGCATGTAGGTTGTATACATACACAAATACTTAAAATATATAGTGGGATGGATAGGAATTAATTTGTTCTTAATCAAAGGTCTCAGCTTTAATTTAAATTTAGAATGTGATCATGAGGCAAACTTCCAAATTAGTCATATCAGTCAGTACTAAATATCGGATGGTTAAACGAAAAAATCATATATATTGAAGCATTGGTGTATATGGTTTAAATGATTCGAATTGTTGTATGTTTGATGTGTGAATATTACTCGGTTTGGTTGTTAAAGTTGTTCAGTTTAATTATCTCAGTTTTTAACTAAAACTTGATATCTTACTACTTTTCTAGTAGGAAATGATAATAAAATACAAAGGACGGAGGTTAATTGAGAGTTAACTAATTTTTCAAATTCTTTCCCGGAATTAATTTCTAGCAGTTCAAGAAAATAGATGAACAATCAAGTAGGATTAGCTAATCAAGCACAAATGCAAATTGAATCAGGTAAGAAAGAAATTAATAAGTAGAAGATGCAAACTCAGATTTAATTTTACACTGGTTGGTCAAACCTACATCCAGTATCCCTTTAATGAAAAGGGGTTCTACATCCAATTTTTTACTGTCGTTTTAATCGAGCAAAGCAACAAGTGGTTTTACACAGTGTATCCCAATCGATGTTGGATCACACAGTGCTCACTTGTATACATATTACAAATAGGGATCAAGCTTATTGAGAGTGAAAGGCTGATTCTAAGTGTAAGCAGTTTGTGCGCAAGAGTTGTGTAATTGAGTCTTCAGTAACTTCCATGTGAATTGCACAATTTCTGCTTCTGAATATGCTAGATGATCTTCATCTTCTTGCCTATCTTTAGAGTACTAGTCATTGGACTTGATACTTGGCTGATTCTACTACATCTTCAACTTCAGTTTTCCTTGTATACATTGAGTAGCCGTTGTGTTTGAAATTGTCTTGATGTATTCTCCAATTTTCTTGTTTGATTTGCTCCAAGATGGACTATTTTTCTTCCATGTAATCAGTCTTGAGATTAGCTGGAGTAGGAAGGGGTTGACATCGATAACTTTATAACAAAATCAGATCATGACCTTAGCTATCTACAATGTTGGGGTTTTGGAATAAATAGAGTGTGAATGGGAAATGGGTGGGAAGGTGAAAAGATTCCTTTTAGTAAGGAAATGCACATTCTCTCATATTGGTAGAGGAAAAGACTTTTGTTGGGTTTAAATACAGATTCACTTCTCTTAGCTCTTAAAAGGGTTGAGAACTTCGGTTTCGGTTTCGGTTTCGAATTTCGGATTTCGGATTTCGGTCAATTGATATGATTGATTGACTTAATTTTTTGGACCAACAAAACTAAAAAATATTAATTAATTAATAATTTATTATTAATATTTAATATTAAATCTGTTTGTGTAACAGAAATCTGAATGGATTAATCAGATTAATCCAGATTAATTATTCCTCCACGTTCTCCCACGTTTTCCCATTAGTGGATAATTCATTACTGACATTTAGTGAATTCAGCCATTAGTGGCAGTGAATTCAGATGCCATTAGTGGCAGTGAAGTCAGGTGTTAGTGGCCATTAGTGGTGACTCTTCATACTCTTTCCAAAGGCTATATAAACTGGTCAGTCATCAACCTTTGAACACACACTGAAACACAGAATACACAAACACATCTTACTGCATTCCCTCTCTTTTCTGCATACTAAGTAAGTCGTGTGATTTGCTCCGTTTCTTTGAGTTCGCAGTGTTCTACTGTTTGAAGTGCCGCTACAGTAGAACTGTTATCCCGTTCCATCCTGGGAGAAATTAACCCGTGAACCTTGGGCAACTGTGAGGGGGTTAGATTTCTTAAGGAGACACAAGTAAATTGTGGGCTCGGGATCGTCCCATACCAAACTGATAATATACTTCTGATTTTCTGTCTTTTCTGATTTATTTGGTTGCAGGATTAACAAGCTTAAGAAATCTAGTGTTATTTATTTTCTGCGCTTAAATAAATATAGTTTAAGGAGACTAAAACCTTCGTGGTTTTTCTACTCCTAATTACTGTCAAATAATTTGTTTGTGGAGACTAAAAGCCTTTGTGGTTTTTCTACTCCTACTGTTTAAACAGTTTATTGATATTGTTTCTACTTGTGTCACTTGACAGAGATGACAAACGGAGTGGAACAATCTGTCCCTGCTGTGAATACTAATGCTACCGCAGTTTCTGGTGCTGCTGGGCCTAGCCGTGCTGCTGCAACGGTTATGCCACCTGCAGAAAAGCCGGAGAAGTTTTCTGGTGTGGACTTTAAAAGGTGGCAGCAAAAGATGTTCTTTTATCTGACCACCTTAAGCCTGCAAAGGTTTATAAAGGAGGATGCTCCAGTCCTGACTGATGAAATACCTGAAAACGAACGCTTCCTTGTGATTGAGGCTTGGAAGCATTCTGACTTCCTATGCAAGAATTACATTCTAAGTGGCTTGGAAGATGACCTGTACAACGTTTACATTAATGTTGAAACGTCTAAGAAACTGTGGGATGTTCTAGAAAAGAAATATAAGACTGAAGACGTTGGACTGAAGAAATTTGTGGCTGCCAAATTTCTGGATTATAAAATGGTGGATAACAAATCTATTGTGTCCCAAGTCCAAGAACTTCAAGTCCTTATCCATGATCTCCTTGCTGAAGGTTTGATCCTGATTCATACTTATGTTAAGAGTATTATTTATATTGTTGCTAACAAACTTTTCTTTGAAGGTTTGAAGATTAATGAGGCGTTTCAAGTTGCAGCCATGATTGAAAAGTTACCTCCACCATGGAAGGACTTTAAAAATTACTTGAAACACAAGCGCAAGGAGATGACCCTTGAAGATTTGATTGTACGCTTGAGGATTGAAGAGGACAACAAATCTGCTGAAAAGAAGGCTCGTGGAAGTGCTGCAATAGCGGGAGCAAATATTGTTGAGCATACTCCAAATCAAAATAAGAGAAAGAAGCCTTCTGGAGGGAAGACCAACCCTAGCAAGAAAAAGTTCAAGGGAAATTACTACAACAGTGGCAAGAGTGGACATAAGTCCGCCGACTGTCGTGCTGCAAAGAAGGACAGGAAAAAGGAAAAAGGTCAAGCAAACATGGTTGAAGAGACTAAATTGGCCCAGGGAGTGCAAGACATTGATTTATGTGCAATGATTTCTGAATGCAACTTAGTTGGAAATCCTAAGGAATGGTGGATTGATTCAGGAGCCACCCGCCATGTTTGTGCTGTGAAGGAAGCCTTTGCTTCATATGCTCCTGCTGGACCTGATAAGGCGCTCTCTATGGGCAATTCTGCAACGGCCAAAATTGAAGGATATGGGAAGATATTCCTCAAGATGACGTCTGGCAAGGTTGTGACTCTGAACAATGTTCTTCACGTTCCTGAAATAAGGAAAAACTTGGTGTCTACTGCACTTCTTGTTAAAAACGGGTTTAAGTGTGTGTTTGTTTCTGACAAAGTTGTAATAACTAAGAATGAGCTGTATGTAGGAAAAGGTTACCTGACTGAGGGCCTTTTCAAACTCAATATAATGGTCGTTGACACTATGAATAAAATTGCAGCTTCTTCTTACTTACTTGAGTCAAATAATTTATGGCATTCTCGTTTGGGACATGTCAATTATAAAACCTTGCGAAAAATGATCAATTTGGAAGTATTGCCTAAATTTGATTGCGCTAAGTCAAAATGTCAAATATGTGTTGAGTCTAAATATGCTAAACACCCTTACAAGTCAATTGAAAGGGATTCTGAACCATTAGACTTAATTCATACAGATATTTGTGACATGAAGTCAATACCATCTCGCGGTGGAAAGAAGTATTTCATAACTTTTATTGACGATAGCACTCGTTACTGCTATGTTTATTTACTTAGTAGTAAAGATGAGGCAATTGACGCATTCAAGCAATACAAAAATGAAGTTGAAACGCAACTTAACAAAAAGATCAAAATGATAAGAAGTGATAGGGGTGGAGAATATGAATCTCCTTTTGAACAAATATGTTTGGAACATGGCATTATTCATCAAACAACTGCCCCTTACACGCCTCAATCCAATGGGATTGCGGAAAGGAAAAATCGGACATTAAAGGAGATGATGAATGCCTTGTTAATCAGTTTGGGTCTACCCCAGAACTTGTGGGGGGAAGCTATATTCACGGCTAATGAAATACTCAATCGAGTTCCCCATAGCAAAACACTTTCCATTCCATATGAAAAGTGGAAAGGAAGGAAGCCCAACTTGAATTACTTCAAAGTGTGGGGGTGTTTGGCAAAAGTGCAAGTTCCAAAACCCAAAAGGGTTAAGATTGGACCGAAAACAGTTGATTGTGTTTTCATTGGGTATGCTATAAACAGTAAAGCATATCGGTTTCTGGTTCATAAATCAGAAAATCCCGACATTCATGTTAATACGGTGATGGAATCAGATAGTGCTGAATTCTTTGAAACTATATATCCGTATAAGAAGGAATGTGAGTCAGTTGGTGAAAGATCCAAACGACCTCGGGAAGGAACCAAAGAAAATTCACCAAATGAGGAAGAACCAAGACGAAGCAAGCGTCAAAGAACTTCTACTTCATTTGGAGATGACTTTGTCACTTTTCTGTTGGAAAATGAGCCTCGGACGTTTAAAGAAGCAATGTCTTCTTCAGACTCTCCATTTTGGAAAGAGGCAGTCAATAGTGAAATAGAATCTATTTTGAGCAACCATACTTGGGAGTTGGTTGATCTTCATCCTGGAAACAAACCATTAGGTTCTAAGTGGATTTTCAAAAGGAAAATGAAAGCTGATGGCACTATTGACAAGTACAAGGCAAGGCTTGTTGTTAAAGGCTATAGACAACAAGAAGGTCTTGACTACTTTGACACATACTCGCCGGTAACCAGAATTACATCCATTCGTATGTTAATAGCGTTAGCCGCCGTGTATGGTCTGGAAATCCATCAAATGGACGTTAAGACAGCGTTCTTAAACGGGGATTTGGAGGAAGAAATTTACATGGAACAACCTGAAGGGTTCGTGGTTCTAGGTAAAGAAAAGATGGTGTGTAAACTTGTTAAGTCACTTTATGGACTGAAACAAGAACCTAAACAATGGCATGCGAAATTTCATCATACGATGTTGTCAAATGGCTTTAAAATTAACGAGTGTGACAAATGTGTCTACATTAAGAACACTCCTAATTTTATAGTCATTGTTTGCTTATATGTGGACGACATGTTGATAATGAGCAATGACATTGCCAATGTAAAGGCTACAAAGCGCATGCTGACTAGCAAATTTGATATGAAAGACTTAGGAGTTGCGGACTTAATTTTGGGTGTTAAGATCCATAGAACTCCTCAAGGTCTGGCGTTCTCTCAATCTCACTACATCAATACTGTGCTTGAAAAATTTAAATATTTGGATTTTAAAATTTCAAAGACTCCTATTGATATAAACCTTGCTCTTAAGAAGAACAAAGGTCAAAGCACGTCGCAACGGGAATATGCTCGTGTTTTGGGGAGTTTGATGTACGTCATGAATTGTACTCGACCAGATATAGCTTGCGCTATAAGTAAACTAAGTCGATACACGAGTAATCCCAATCAGACCCATTGGATGACAATGAAACGTGTTTTGGGGTATTTAAAATACACTCAAGACTTTGCATTGCATTATAACAAGTATCCTGCAGTCATTGAAGGATATTGTGATGCCAATTGGATTACCGGAACAACTGATTCTAAGTCCACAAGTGGATATATTTTCGCACTTGGTGGAGGAGCGGTGTCTTGGAAATCGTCCAAGCAAACGTGTATTGCCCGTTCTACTATGGAAGCTGAATTCATAGCCTTAGATAAAGCCGGTGAAGAAGCTGAATGGCTTCGGAATTTTTTGGAAGACATTCCGTTCTGGCCTAAACCGTTGACACCAATTGTATACATTGTGGTAGTCAATCGGCTATAGGACGAGCTAGGAATGTCATGTATAACGGTAAGAATCGTCACATACGACGAAGGCATAAAACCGTTAGGGACCTACTCTCTAGAGGAATTATCACCATTAACTACGTGAAGTCAAGGGATAATGTATCGGATCCGCTTACAAAAGGCTTAACTAGAGGGCGGTTGAGTGTTCATCGAAGGGAATGGGACTATGGCCAAGGACAAGTCATCACGGCGGTAACTCTACCTAGGAGATTGGAGATCCCAAGAACTAGGTTCAAGGAGAATACAAAGTTGTGTTTGACGGTCCAACATTGTCAGTTAATGTTTGGTCCATTCTTATGATTAGACAATATTCAAGTACCAAGGGTAAAATGCTAGAGGCATTTTTTAATGATTGTCTAAGTTTGATATTTTAATTATCAAACAGTGTACATCTATATGATTACACGTTTAGAAATCACCTATGTAAGTGTGAAGTGGAAGCCGCTTCAAGGAGAATTCGGTATGGCAAGTTCTCTAAGTACTTATGAAACCAGGCGGTGTTCATGACTGAAACGAACAGAACAGTGAGAACCAAAGACGGTTAAGGGTTAGTTGTGTGACTTACGTTGTCTAGGTATACACCAAAGCTCAACGGTTCAAAGATATCAAATCTACCGATTGACCGAGTATATCCGATGTATGTTCACTACGGAAAGTTCAAAGGGAAACCTACTTATCCCGATGCAACTAATTCTTTCTTGCAAATCACACAAGTCTGTCATGCATATTTCCAATATAGCCATTCCCCATTCATGTGGGGCATTGTTGGGATTTTGGAATAAATAGAGTGTGAATGGGAAATGGGTGGGAAGGTGAAAAGGTTCCTTTTAGTAAGGAAATGCACCTTCTCCCATATTGGTAGAGGAAAAGACTTTTGTTGGGTTTAAATACAGATTCACTTCTCTTAGCTCTTAAAAGGGTTGAGAACTTCGGTTTCGGATTTCGGATTTCGGATTTCGGTCAATTGATATGATTGATTGACTTAATTTTTTGGACCAACAAAACTTAAAAATATTAATTAATTAATAATTTATTATTAATATTTAATATTAAATCTGTTTGTGTAACAGAAATCTGAATGGATTAATCAGATTAACCCAGATTAATTATTCCTCCACGTTCTCCCACGTTTTCCTATTAGTGGATAATTCATTACTGACATTTAGTGAATTCAGCCATTAGTGGCAGTGAATTCAGATGCCATTAGTGGCAGTGAAGTCAGGTGTTAGTGGCCATTAGTGGTGACTCTTCATACTCTTTCCAAAGGCTATATAAACTGGTCAGTCATCAACCTTTGAACACACACTGAAACACAGAATACACAAACACATCTTACTGCATTCCCTCTCTTTTCTGCATACTAAGTAAGTCGTGTGATTTGCTCCGTTTCTTTGAGTTCGCAGTGTTCTACTGTTTGAAGTGCCGCTACAGTAGAACTGTTATCCCGTTCCATCCTGTGAGAAATTAACCCGTGAACCTTGGGCAACTGTGAAGGGGTTAGATTTCTTAAGGAGACACAAGTAAATTGTGGGCTCGGGATCGTCCCATACCAAACTGATAATATACTTCTGCTTTTCTGTCTTTTCTGATTTATTTGGTTGTAGGATTAACATACAATACCTAAAGAAACACATTTTTTTAATACCATCGGTATTAGCAGTGCAATAAGCACAAAATTATAACATTTGTTTGGATAACTTCCATCAACATAATAACACCAGCTTCTTTCAGTTTGAAGCTTTAAAAGCAAATAGGACAATGCAATAAATCCCACCCTTAAATATCTTCTGGAAATCAAGATCATTCCTTGCCTATAAGCAGTGATGTTGGGAATATTTTATATATAATCATTAGTTTAAATTAATAGGAATAATTCAGTATTTAAATATTTTTGTAAGGATATTTTTATAATAAAGAAATTAAAAATAACTCATGCTTATGCTTTTAAGGAAAAATTATTATTTCTACCTTTTTTCCCGCGGCAGAAAAACAGCTTACTGATGCCATTTAAAAGTACTTAGTATTTTTTTTAGAAGCTTGGCCAAACACCTGAATATTCCAAAATAAGCACTTTTTGAAAGAAAAAAAAACAGTTTTAGTTTCCTAGAAGCTTGGGCAAATAAGCTCTAAATTCTCGTGTAACTAATCCGCAGATAACTAATACTCAAATAACTAATACCCCATCGTAATCCCTACATAACTCATACATGCATTTTTAGTCTCCACATAATTAATACCCATATTGTTAATTCATACATAATTATTCTTCAAACCAAACAACCCCTAAAGTAGCACCTATAAACGAGAGGACAAAGTGCTACAGTGACAAAGGACACAATTTTGCTCGGGATACTATCAAAAATAATTTAAATATACCCCTCGTTATACTTTTGGTCCAAATATATTCTTTCCGTTATACTTTCGGTTTAAGTAAACTCATCCCATTATAGTTTGAGACATTTTTCTCTTAATTTTAACTGATTGACGTATGTCAAACTCATAATCAAATAACTCCCTCCCGTCCAATTTTGAATGCTTTCCTTTAGAAAATTGGATTGGGTCGAATGGGTCGGATCACATTTAAGGGAAGGATTTCTAAAGGAGTCGGGCATTTAAAATTAGGGGTGGGCTATTTGATTACGAGTTTGTCACATGTCCATCCATTAGAAGTAAGGTCAATTTGTGTCAAACTATAATGGGAGGAGTATAGTTGAACCAACGGGAAGGATATATTTAGACAGAAAGTATAAAGAGTGATACATTTAAACTATTTTTGCTAGTATAGGAATATATTTAACCGTTTTCCATTAATTTGTTTTGGCTTGCTTCCATCATAGAGCAACGTCGGCGACGATGTTGCCATTCTCCGATTGCCGGAGTTGTTGCTTCCCTTTTTCTTTGTTTTTTCTTGCTTTTGATTCTCCAGTGGCTACGACGGATCTCCCGTTATATGATGTGTTTTTTATGGGCGTAGATTGTTGGGGTATGTACGTCAGGTATGTTAACAACCAATTTCATCCCGATGTTTAATTAACGACCAATTATTTAAGTCAAATTCAGGTATTAAAATAAAATCTAAATTAAGGTTAATTAAAGTGAATTAATTAATTTCATAGAAAAAGCTAAATTATTATCGCTCACCCTAATGTAGTTTATTTGTGTAAATTATATTTCAATTAGTTTAGTTAAAGAAAAGATGCTAAAAACGTTTTAGAGCCTAAAATAGGGCTTAATTGCGCGACCCATAATATATACAACACATATTATACATTTCCCCTTTCAGAGGCCCATCAGCCCATTCCCACTTCCCCTTTACCCAATTTTCAACCCGCGACCCGGTCCCCTCTAATCCCTAAAGCCTTTACCCACGATCAACCCTAAACCCGACCCAATTTCCCCCAATCTTTCCCTCCTAAATCAGCAAGAAGCCAAGAATTCCGTACCATGGTCCCCTCCACGTTCCCTTCCTTGCTTTTTCGTACCAAAGCCCGTTGGTTTTTTATCTTAACCGTTTGTTTCAACTTGGATTTCATCCAAGCCGTGAATCAATTCAAATGCAATTTTTCCTTGAAAATCAGGGTGAAATTAGTACGATCCGAGAGGATTATACCATTTTGACCCTGGTTCTCAAAAGGGAAAAGCAAAAGAGGCGGGTTAAATTCGATTTTTCACTCGGGAACCAAACCCTAAATCCAGGTATAAATTTATCCTTTTCTGTTGATTTGAGGGTGTTTTTTTTCAGTTTTTAGGGCAGCAGAGAGTTCTGAAAAAGAGAGGCAGAGGGAAAATAGGAAGAGATACATTTTGTTTAAGTTTTCTTGAAAAGAAACAAAAATACATAGTGTTCTGTTTCTGGTTTTTGCTCCTGAGTTTGGTTTGTGTTATCGCTATATCGTTTGTGTCGTCGCTTGCATTCGAGTCTCATTTTTTCTTCGAATTTGCACCCCTCATTCACTGCTCCGAGCAAGGTAAAAGCTAAGCCTTTCATTTTCAATTTTTGTTTCCTGTTTAGAGTTAAGTACTTGCTTTCTGTTCCTGTTTGCTGAATCCTCACCCGAGGTGACATTGAGACCTCCAGTTGAATAAAAAATATAAATCTTTAGCTATGTAACAATGAGTTAGTTTTAAAATTTGGTCGCAGTCCCATTTCTTTCTTTTTAATAACAAGCACTTAACTGGTTTGTATGAAGGTGAGTTCTAAAGCAAAAGTCCTCATCATTAGTTAGAGATTGCTAGCTTGGAGCTATAGTCGAGCTGTTTTCTATTAATCTTAAGAATGAAATCAGTAAGTAGAATATTTACGTGTGAAAGTGAATATGAGACTGCATTTGGCCAATAGAAGATAAATGGAAAATTGAAGTTATAGGGTATAGCTGTAACCTTAAAAAGAGTTAAAATTTGAATCTTGACATCTGTTTAAATTCTCGGCTGTGTTTCCTGCTTGATTTAAAAGTGAATGGACTATTCCATTCAGTTTTGGTCTCTAGTTTCTGAGTGATAATGGCAGCTTCATCTTTCCAGCCTGTTGTTTTGGTTCTTTGTCTCTTGAACAGGGGAAACTGATTCACGGTTTCTTTTATGTGAGCTTCTGGTTTTGTATAGGTGTAGCAGGGGTTTATGAGAGAGCTTTGGTTCTTGTTGGTGAGTTTATTACGATGTTGTTCTTGATTGCTTTTCTGGTTGTCTGGGAGTAAAAGAAGTAGGGTAAGCTGCTTCTCTGATATTGCTTAGCTTCTAAAGTAGGTCTGGAAGTGTGAGGGGTCTGAGGAAGGTTTGAAGTAGTGTAGATGTCTGGTCTAGTTCATTTTTGCTCCAGAGAGTGGGTTCTGGTGTTGCTTGCAAAGGGGTGTTAGAAGGGTTCAGGGTGTTTGATTGTTGGCTTTGAGTTTGTGAGTTGTCTGCAGGCATATCAGGTATTGCAGGGGTGATAACCTGCAGATGTAAGAGGATGCAGTGAGGAGGATGTAGGGTTGTTCAGGGAGTTCCATTGATTTGTGTGAGCATGTAGGTATAGGTTAGGGAGTTAGGGAATTAAGAGAGAGTGTTGGTGTGCAGGTGTCAGGTGTAGGTATATGGGCAAATTGTGTATATGCAGATAATGGTGAGTTCAGGAGCTTGGAGTTGTTTTCAGGAAGTTGAAAGGAGACTATGTTTAGGGTCTGAGTTAGGTGCAGATATGGGGAAGGTGTTCAGGAGTCTAGCAGGGGTGCAGAGGGTGTTTGCAATGGCTTATGGCCTATTAGAAGTAATGTATCTGGCAGCAGTGTATAGGAAGAGTTTTGGGAGTTGTCTATTGATTTGTGAGGTCCAGGAGGTATGTTCAGGATCTGTGTAGGTGTGATGCGTGTGTGAAATTGGTCCTGATGCAGTGTACAGGTCTGGTCTTTGTTTGGTTCAGGCGTTAGCTTGGTCCCTGTAAAAGTTCTTTTGGAAGATGTCTGGATATGTGTGGGAGGTTTTGTTTCTTCAGGTAAGTATATGTAAGGTTGGTGCAGAGTGGTTATTGTTTTTGCAGGTTCAGTGAGAGTGTGTGCAGGTAGTAGCTTGTTTGGAGAGTGTAAAGAGGGAGTGCAGGGTATGTAGGTGTTTGCAGGGTGTTTAGCTTAGGCTCTGGTGGTAGCATAGGTGTTTGGAGAGGTGTTCTTGTTTCTGGATGATTGTGTCATGGGGTGTAGCTCATATGGTAGAGTGTGTGTGTGTTCAGTTTTGCTCCTGTTGGTTGGATTGAGTGTGAAGAATGTATGTCTAGAGTTGTGTATGTGCGTTCATAAGTGAGTGTGCTAGCTGGAGTGTTAGAGGGGATGTGCAAGTTGTTTGGAGGGAGAGTCAGGGGTATGTATGAGGTGTTGTTGCTGGTATGATTGAAAAGAGGGAGCAGAGTTGAGTTGTTCTAATTTTGGACAACTTAGGTAGTGATCTGAGACTTTCCTTATCGTTTAGATATGTCACTAATGATGCTTAATTTAAATTCCTATTATAGAGTTTGTTGCTTGCATCAGTAGAGTTTTTGGGCTCAATAATATAAACTGTCTTTTTTAGTATGTTGTGATTACTAAGCTGAGCAATGAAAGCTAATATGGTCATAGTATCTTGGTTAATGCACACCTGAACCTTTTCACTATATTTTAGAATGTTGCTTTATCTTATATCCAAAATTTTCCTTCCAGATGTTTAGCATATATTGATATTTATATAGTTTGCTCTTTGCTAGTGTTCTTTCTAGTCTATTTGACAAATTTGTTCAAGTTGTTTAGTGTAGATACTAATTTTTATTCTTTTATCTCCCTTTCTTTGCATGAACAAACCTTGGGAACGAGTTGAATGAAACTCATAAACGGGGATGGCGACATGCATTTGGAGTTATTTGGTCCGCTTCGCATTTCGGGGACTTGAGATCCCCGAAAATGTAAAAGAAAAGAAAAATGAAAACCTTGTGAAGTACAGGGCTTGTATTGAGCTTGCTATCCGGGTTCTACCTTCTAAACTCCTTCTCTCCCATCCCCTTTAGAAAAGCATGTTTTAGGAGCCCTGTAGAATAGAAATGGTATTTGAATTGTGAATAATTATTGTAAATTACTTAAATTGTTTTTATTGAATCATTTGTATCGTTTTCTTTGGAACCTGCCAATTAATTTAGAAATTGCGAACTATTTGTTAATTAACGAGTGCAAAATAAAATACAATTAAAATGACGCTTTCCCTTTAATGCCTATTTACTTAAATAATAATAATAATTGATACGCATTCATATTGTATTTACTTATCTTTTTAATTATAAAATATTTAATTAGTCAATTAATTACTTAATTTAACTAATTATCGTTTAGTTAATTTGTTCATTAATCAATTATGTCAATTAATTATTTTCTCCATTAAGTAATTTAATTCATTGGTCATTTGGTAGTCTACTATTAATTGCCTAGCTATTTAATCAACAACTCATTTATTTACTTAACGATGTTTGGATCATTTAATAAACTATTCAATTAACTAATATTGGTTTATCTATTCACTCATTACTTATTTTTACTTAACTTATTAAGAGAAGTAATTCATCCCTTCTTATTTTATCAATACAATTATTTATCCATTTATTATTTAATTTGAGTAAGCAATTGGGCTTGATCTCTATTTTATATAATATAACTAAGGAAGCTACTCACTCATTAATTATCTGGGTAATAATTTATTTATCCGTTATCTACAATTATATATATTTAATTATTCATTTAATTAATTAATTAATTCTTTATTCTATCTATTTATTATCAACTAATTAATTAGTTAAGTAATTATTCACTTGTCTTACTTATTTACTTGTTCGATTATCTAACCGCTTAATTAACCATTCATTCATTTACCTTACTTATTTATATTTATTACTTTATCTAGTTTTACAAATTAAGTTATTATCCTAATAATTTGTGAAAATCGCCGGATTAACCGCATTTAGCGGATTTTCGAAAGTGCTCCCGCAAGGGACCTTCTTTCGGAAATAAAAGAACCACCTACCTAAGAATCTCTGAAACTTATTTTCCTTTTAAAATAAGGAAGAAATGCACTCATTAATTAACAATAGGTTCCTAATAATCCTTAAATTAGGTGGCGACTCCAAAGAAACCCTTTGAAGTCCCATTTTGTTGAAAATACATCCCGATGTATACTTGTGTGTGTATTTTTTTTCGGGAGGGTTCAACAAGGTATATACCCATTGTGTGTTTGGTGTATGTTGTGTATATATAGTGGACGCCTAACAGACAAACAAAGTATATACACTGGCATACACCAAGCTAGCGTTTGGACATGATTTGGTTGAAACTTGGAAGATTTGAGTTTTTGAAGTTGAGTTGAAAAATAAATTTTGAAACTTGAAGTTGTAATTGGACATACATCTCACTTGAATCGAAGCATGAAATAGATCAAACTCATCTAATGTATATCCTATTTGAACCATATAGATAGCAAGCATGACACTCAAAACTTGCAAATCTTGGATTCGCCTCAAAATTTTTGTATAAACGAATTACAGGCTAAGAGCCTTTTTGGGCAAGCTACCAAAATCAACTTATTTTGAGAAGTGCTTTTGAAAAAAGTGCTTTGGAAGATTACCAATTTGTGTTTGACCAAATAATGCGAGAAGTACTTTTGTTAGTTATTTGTATATAATAAATATTTCAAAATTAATTTTCAAACATCAAATTACGAAAAATGATATGCATATAAGTTGTTTCCTATTCTTTTTAAATGTCTATTCTTGTCCTAAAAAATCAAAAGCACTTATTTTTTGGAGAAGCTACTTTTTTCAGCTTCTGCTTAAAAACTTAAAAACAGCTTCTGATTATGGTCAAAAACACTTATTTTTTACCAAAAGTTTGGCCAAACACCATTAATATCTGTCTTTTAACAAAAATAAGCACTTTTGGCCTGTCAGAAGCTTGATCAAACAGGCTCTAATTAAACTTATTCGATGCAAACAAATGGTTCATAAAAAAAAGGAGAACAAAACAGTTGACTTAATGGAACGAGATATGAATTATTCCGACTTAGATGTTCATTACATGAAAACAAAACACAATTTTATTAGTCTAAAAAGATAATTAGGTGGTGTTATTAGGATAAAAAGGAAGCGTATATATGTAGTTATTATCACAAGAAGAAGACATTGTTAGATTTTATTAATTACGTGCTTAATTACGCTTATTTAATTGGTAAACTACGTGCCTTATCCATGGACGATGACAACATAAGATACGAGTCTTTACGAAAATGTCTGGCTCTTTTATTATTACCTTTTGCTAATCAAAGAACCAAAATGAAAAACCAATGTATTTTATTAATTGTTGAAAAGAAAGAAAGACACAAATTTATAACAATAAAATTCTATTGCCATAACAATAAAAAGAGTGATCTTGTGAACAACATATTTGGCACTCAGACAAGGTTCAGGAGAGGATCGCATTTCAAGGGGTGTGATGTATATAGTCTACTTTAATGCAGGTATTAATGGCGCTCTACGGGGGTGAGGTACGCATCATATTCTAAAGCAAACATCAATAGTTGTTTTCACTGCTTTAATCTGTGACTTCTGGGTGGAGATAACTTTACTAGTTGCTCGATACAAACATTAATGGTTGTTTTAACTACTCGAACTCGTAACCTATAAATCATATGGATACAACTTTACCAATTGCTTCAAGACTCCCCTTCAATTGTTACTTTTCTATCTAGCAATTCCAAAGACTCGTAACCTAATGTTTAAAAAAAACGTTAAAATTGGTGGTCTTAAATATTTCATAATTATATAATTGTAAAAAATTTAAAACTTGTGATATTTAATATACGAATTATAACTTTATAATAACAATCCTCTCATTATGGTTAAATATAAAAATAAAATAAAAAAATTTCCATATATAAAAGATTTGTTATTCTTTTTTAAAATAATACATTTGAATGGCTCAAAAGGTTGTAAAATTTTTATTTACTAATAATTTAGTGCTTCTTATTTAAATTTTCTGAGTTTGTGCACAATCACAATAATACACTTGATTAGAAAAAAAATATTTTTAAATTTGCAATACATGGCAATTTGCAGGACATGTCATATGGGACTCCATTTTAAATGTTAACAAGTGGCCAATATGATCTCTCCAACAAATACAAAATAATTTTAATTAAAAGAGCATAACATGTTACAGTATATATTTTTAGCAAAAATTTGGAAAGAGTATAAAGGCCAGAGAAAGGAACACTTGATATTTGTGCAATACCTTAACCCTTAATTAACAACAAATAAAGGAACAAAACAAAGGCAAAAAAAGAGGAAGAAAGGTTAAAGATTCGATCTGCCAAATTCTACTTTTTATATTCCTTTTTTGGGATTCTGATTCTGGATGTGGCGTTATTTTCAATGTAAATTATTCAACAAATCATATACCATATTATATAAATATAACTCTTTTAATTGTTTTCTTGAAATTCTGAATCGCACCATCTTTGCACTCTCCTTCAGGTTCTTGATTTTTCTCACATACCATTTTTAAAGATTTAATTTTTGTTCTTGTTATTATGGAAAGTTTTGTTTTTTATTATGTATGTAGTGATGTTGTGTTTCAATTGTCAGCTGGATTTAGGCTCTATATGATATTGCATGATTTGGAATTTGGAATTTTTGTGAATCTTGAAATGCATTTTATGCAATATTCAGATCTTATTTTCTGATTTTTTTTAATCTATTTTGTCCGAACATTGGAAACAACCACTGATGCTTGCATTCAGATAATCTGTGTACATGGCACCCTTTTGGGTGTGGCCCTTCCCAGGCCCATGTCTGAATGTGGGACGTTTTGTACACGGCGCTGTTCTTTTTATATCTTTTATCTTTCATGTTTCATTGGTGTTAGTAATCTCTATATTTAGCATACTTGGTTTGTGCATGATTTAAGGTTGCAGTAGCACTAAAGTTTGCATTTTGTTGACCAATTTGTGATACTTACTGAATTTTTGGTCTAATTTGTGTTTCATAGGTAATGTGGTTGTGGTGATGTTTTTTTGAGCTCAAACTGAAATGGGGACTGTTCAATAATGCTTGGAGAATAACCAACTATATAGTTTACTTTCTTTGGCTGGTGTTTGCTTTGTCTGTTTGTGCAAGATTCTTGAGTTCTGCTTGAATTTAGGTTGCTTGTTGCATTAAAAGGAAAATGCTTTGTCGGTATGTATTGCCCAAATGATGTGAATTAGTTCATTTTGTATTGGTTTCCTTAATAGAATGTTGGCCGATCTAATTTCTTCTGCATTGATGACGTTAAGATGTAGTTGTTCGCGTCACAGATTGAAATGGGGACAGTTAAAATATTGTTTGGATCTAATTCAGTTACCTCTATTTGACTTCTTTGTTTTGTTGCTTTTAATTGTAGGGCCTCTCTTCCTCTTTTCTACATAAAGAGGCCCCCAAGGACAGTGAAAAGTTAAGAAGGGAGGAGAACAATGGATTTTGATAGCAACAATTGGATTTGGGAAGGGATGTATTACTACCCACGCCTTTTTGGTGGAATTATGCTAACTGCAGCCTTGCTCGGGTTATCCACGAGTTATTTTGGCGGGATCAGTATTCTTTATCCTTTTCCTGATTTAAGTATCTTTCATAAAAAGAAGCATCAGAAGAAGCGTGTTCGTGTTTATATGGATGGTTGTTTCGACCTGATGCACTACGGCCATGCAAATGCTTTGAGACAAGCAAAAGCCTTGGGAGATGAATTGGTAGTTGGAGTTGTCAGTGATGAGGAAATCATAGCCACGAAAGGCCCTCCAGTTCTATGCATGGAAGAAAGGTATCAATAAATGCCTTTTTTTTTTTTTGGTAATTAGAAATTTCATTAATCACCAAATTTTGAAATACAAATCCTAGTCTGCTTCAACTCAGCAGAACTACATTACATTTTAACTCTCCTATGATAAAACAGTAACTACCTAAGCAACCAACTACTAGAAAACAAAACTATTGATCAAATGTGCTTGTCTTCCTTTAGCTCGAGCACAACACATTACAGCTATATTCTTGGCTATACAGGTTCCCTCTCTTGCTTTCTTCTCAAAGATCCTCATGTTCCGTTCATTCCATATGGCATAGATAACTTCAGCATAGACTAATCTAACAGTTAGAGCCCGTGCAGTTCTTCCTCTTGCCTTCATTGATATCCAGGTACTCAGCTGGTCCCAAGTTTGATCCTGCCAGTTTTGCCATTGCAACCAGCTTGCTATTCTTCTCCATACTGCTCTGGCATATTCACATTCAGCAAACACATGGTTCCTTGTTTCCTCAGTTTTTTTACACAAGCAGCATTGTTTCTCTACTGTCATACCCCATTTACATAGTCTGTCTGTGGTCATTAGTTTCCCCTGTAGGCATAGCCACATTGTAAACTTTGCCTTTGGCCTTGCTTCATTCTTGAACATCAAGTGTTTCCAGTCTACCTTAGTATGGACTCCAAGTAGGTGGTAGTACACCTGCCTGATGATACTTCTTCTTGACTTCATTCATGTGCCCATTGCAGTGTACTTCTTCCCTGCTTCTATTATCTTTCTCACCATCCATGTTGCTTGATTTGGGACTGTGATACTGCTTTGAGGCTGCCTCTTGATGTAGAATTCATGCACCCATTTAATCCACAGCTTGTCTTGCTTGGAGCTTATATCCCATGATTGCTTGATTAGAGCAGCCTGGTTCCATATTTTTAAGTTAGTGAGGTTCAACCCACCTACTGCTCTAGGGAGGCACATCTTCTCCCATGCTACTAAGCTCTTTTTTGTGATTGAGCTTGTTCCTGACCATATAAAGCTTCTACAGTGGGCCTCTATCAGCTTAACCACTTTCATAGGTAAAACAAACAATTGTGCCCAGTAGGCCTGGATGCCAAAGGCTACAGTTTGGACTAACTGGACTCTTCCTGCATATGACAGCTTCTTTGCTGTCCAAGAGGTGATTCTGGACACTATCTTGTTTATCAGTGGCTGCCATTGGACTATAGTTAGCTTCTTTGTAGATAAGGGAACTCCCAGGTACCTGAAAGGTAGCTCACCTTCTGTGTATCCCAGAGTCTGCAGAATTCTCCCTTTGTCTTCTTCTTTGACCCCTCCAAAATATACTGCACTCTTGCTTAAATTTGCCTGCAATCCAGATGCATTTGAGAACTTTAGAAAGCCTTTATGTAGACATGATACAGCTCTATTGTCTCCTCTTGCAAATAACAATAAGTCATCAGCAAAGCTGAGATGAGTAATGCCCAGCTTCGCACATCTAGGGTGGCTTCTGAATGCTTTATCTTCTCTCAGTCCATGCAGGATTCTGCTAAGATACTCCATAGCTACCGCAAACAGGAAAGGGGAGATTGGATCTCCTTGCCTGAGTCCTCTTGCTGCTTTAAAGGGAGTAGTAGGTTCCGCATTCACTAGCACAGTATAGCTAACTGTCTGAATGCACTGCATCACCCACAGTATAACTGTCTAAATGCCTTTTTTTTCTACTCATGTTTCCTTTATTTCATTTCTTCACCAAATATATTGCACAAACATAAAGGAAAAAGAGTATTGATGCATGCATTTTCTGCCCGATGCTTTGAGCTCCACTTTTCAGTCTTACTGTAGGAATGTGTTTGTATTATCCTATATGGTTCATGAAGGTTCCAGTTTTTAATGGCATGGAATTTTTTTTAATCCAGAGCGAAGGATGTTGCTAGCAATCATCATTATATGTATTAACAAGAGATATCTTGTTCTTCCGGTTGTAACTCGAGAACCGAAATTAGGGAAGTCCTTTAACAGGAAATAGTCCATGAATGACCTTTTCTGTAAGCACTTTCCTGCAAGATGTCTCGAAATTGCTATTTATTTTGTAACACGATGAGACTAAAAATGAGATGTTAGTATTTTTGGGATAGAAAGTGAATTTTGGTGGAGCAGTATTTAAATTTTTAGTTTCTTTCCCTGCAATATTTGTTTCTGCTTGCCTGTTTGATGATTTATCTGTTATGTGTTTTCCATATGTCATATGTCAGAGTGTGAGATCAAGCCATGTTGAATATTTAGAACTTTAAGTACTTGTATATTAAACAAGATTAACTTCAAGTTACATGAGCAAGAATGTAGTTTCACTATTTCATTCATTTTGTGGTGGGGAAGTACTTTGTGTGATTTCACCATTTCACTTAACTGGATCTTTTATGTGTCACTAATTTTAGCTCCTCTACAGACTTGCTCTTGTTAGTGGCCTGAAGTGGGTGGATGAAGTGATTTCCAGTGCTCCTTATGCAATTACTGAAGATTTTATGAACCGTCTATTCAATGAGTACAAGATTGACTACATTATACACGGTGATGATCCCTGTCTACTCCCTGATGGAACTGATGCTTATGCCCTGGCAAAAAAGCTGGTCGCTACAAGCAAATTAGACGAACTGAAGGTGTCTCCAGCACAGACATTGTAGGTATTATATCTCTCCTTTTCTTGTTGAGTTTTGAAAGTTTTTATCTGTCGAAAAGCATCCTCACCAAATGAGTTGTGCTAATATAGCTGAAATTTTTGCTAAATTGTCTTTTCCACAATTCCTATGCGAATCATAGAATTGTACGAAGGCAATTGATCTTCCATTTTCTCTGCTCTTCATCGGCCTCTAATGTTTCTACTTTCAGCAAAGCATGCTCCTACAAGCTATTTCAGCGTCTATTCTTCTGCCTGAGTTCCCTCTTATGATTCCTGTAGCATTGTTTATATATCTCAAAGTAAAAAAGAATTTCAATTGCAACCAAATTAATTTTCCAAAGGTTGTGAAGGAAAATAGATCAATCATTCCTTTTCATTGAACAATCTTCAAAAAATATTTTTAGAATGTTTCCATTGATCAGATACTGGCTAGAGCATGATAAACCATTTGCTTTTATTGATGCATGTTTGAATCACTTTCTTGTAGGTAGGATTCTTTCTTCTGCTAAAAGCGGAAAACACTCCAGACAGCTCTAATTCATCTTCCCCTGGAGAAGCCGATAATATAAGAAACAACTGTGGTGCGGAAAAACAGGCTAATGGCGGTCACTTATCTCATTTTTTACCCACGTCAAGACGAATTGTGCAATTTTCAAATGGGAAGGTACCATAAATGTACTTTTTATTTATTCTGTGTGAAGCTTCATGCTAGACTTCAGTATGTTTAGCTTTTTCTCAGTATTCATTGTGGACTTTTTGAGCATTTGTTTGAAGAATAAGACAGCTGTACTAAAATTTCTTTGGAGGATTGGCCTCTGGATGAAAAACCTATGGAAATTTCAGTGGTGTAAAGACCATTGCCCTTTCTTTCGTGGATGAAAGCTTTCGAATTATTTTTCTCCTTATGATTCTTGAAATGGAGAATCTTATAGTGATGACTTTAACTTAAATAGAAACCTTGCTCGCTGGTTGAATCAGATAGTCTGTTCTAACAATTGCAGCAAGCTTGTGGTTGTGAGTAACACTTCTTGAAGTCTGTCACAATTTATTTCCCATATTACCTGTATAACCAACTGAGAATAAAGAAAAGATAACATGTTAAGAAAGAGGCATCTCCTTAAGTGTTTTTACAGTCCAGATACAACAACTATGCCTCAATCCCAAGCTGATAGAGTCGGTTATGTGAATCCTTGCAGTGCATTTGGATCCATTTGACCAGTTCACCATCAATATATTCTTTTTTTATTCCCGATATATATATATTTTTTTGTTTTTAACTTCTCACAGGTTTCAAATTTTGCAAGCACACAAGTGTGTACCTGGTTGTACTATTTAAATAAAGGTGAACTTGGTTATCTAGTAGAATTAAATTGTGTATAAGAGCAGCTATTAGGATATTATTGAGCTCCATTGTGGTATACGTAATAAAAATTATAATGATCTTCCATAAATCTGATTCATATTTGTTGGGAAATTGCAATCTCATAGGGGTAGAATGTCGCTTTTAGCAAGTAATTGCTTCCATCTGAAGGTTAAATAATAAGGATGATGATAGAAGCTTTGCTTCATGTAGAACCATGATTAGGATGGTTGTCCAGCAAACTAATCTTGTTCACCTGCTATTATGATTACTTCGGTGTATAGTTTTCTTTTAATGGGAGAGGCCAAAAATTGATATTTTTGATACTATTTCAACTGTAGGCGCCTGGGCCTAATGCTCGAAGTAGTCTATATTGATGGTGCATTTGACCTCTTCCATGCTGGACACGTTGAGGTAAATCTAGAATTTTCAACAAGGATCATTTATGTTGTCATTTCATGGCAATAGTTTCGCCCATCCTGCATCAGTATAATGTTACCCATAACTTACTTTTCCCCCTTCTCAGATTCTCCGAAGTGCAAGGCAGCTGGTGATTTTCTTCTAGTTGGTGTATATCCAGACCAGGACTGTCAGGTAAATGGTATTATAATTCTGATCTAAATTCTTGGACCACACATCGTTGTAGACCTGCTTTCTTATGGATCTTCATTTTTTGCCTTATCAAAATTATGATGTTCATTTTTGTCTTCCAAATTTTAGAATATATAAAAAGACTATATAATGAAAATTTTTGTTAAATTCTTGTAGTGAACTTCGTGGACATCAGTATCCCCTTATGAATTTGTATGAGCGCAGTCTTAGTGTACTTGCGTGCCGT
>JBBBVM010000737.1:0-18041 GCA_037355625.1 Petunia x hybrida
GAATACAGACGTCAAACGCGTCCTAGTCGACGCTGGCAGCGCCGTGAACTACATTAAATGGGATCATTTACAAGCGATGGGAGTTGATGAAAAAATGGCTCAGAGTGTCTACACGCTGGCAGGCTTTAACAACTCCTGTGAGAAGTCTTTCGGGGAAATCAGCCTTGCTACACACATTCATGAGCGGATTATGTTTTCTTTTTAGGTTATAAAAATAGGCGTCCCATACAATGCAATCATAGGATAGTCATGGATTCACCAGGTTAAAGCAGTTCCCTCTACCTGGCATCAAAAACTCAAATACCCCCACCAAGTCGGGAATAAAGAGATCAATGGAGATCAGGAGGCAGCAAGGGAGTGCTACACCACAGTAGTCCTAGGAGCATCTGACCCCGAAGAGGCACCAAAGGCTGGCTTCCCTGAAATCGATGAAGACCTCGAAACCTCAATTAACCAAGATTACGATTCTGATTATTCAGTTGATTGACGTGTCTTAAAGGAGAAAAAGTAGGGTATTTGGAAGTATACTTCTTTTCAGCATTTACTTTTATTTAGTCAGTTATGTTACGGGTTTTCACCCACAACAGTTCAGGCCTTGCGGCCCTATTTATCAATAAAACTACTATTTTACTTAGTCAATTTTACAAATAAAATTCAGATCCATCTAAGATCCAAATATTCATAGCCCCAGCCAAGCTCAAGTCGAAGTAGTACACTAACTTTTTGTGATAAAGTAGGGTAAACTACTCGCTTGGAGCTAGACCATATATAACTCAGCCACTAGGCATTATCGTAAGTTGAACTCGTCAATTCAACAAATTTGCACCTACATATTAGTGGGACGCCTGCCTACATAGTGCCAGAAAGTCTTAAAATACTCGAGTAAACAAACAAAGACGTTTTGTATCTGAACGCAAAAATGCACCGTCTCTACATGGGCTGAAGTCCTCCCATTGTGGGCGCAAAACAGTCGTCTATCACGGACGCAACGCAAGCCGCAAAACACTGGCGCACACAACGCACGTAATTGCCCAAGCAGGCTCACTGACAAACGTTCTAGACATTAGAACATGCAGGACGTCCGAAAGCCACATAGAGCCTGTTTGGGTGGGCTTATAAGCAGCTTATTTTAAGTAGCTTATAACTCAAAAAGTGACTTAAAAGCCACTTTTTGAGAAGTTAGGATGGCTTATGGCTTATAAGCCCAAAAACTTTTAAGTTATCAAATATATATTAATGTGCTTATTAGCTTATAAGCCACTTTAAGCACACCCAAACGGGCTCATAATCTTTAACCGCACACGCTCATGAGGGCTCAATTTAGAAAGGACATTACTTAATAATTTACGGTAGAAACTGAAATTGTCACAAACAAATTAACAAGTAATTCACGTTAAAAGCCTCAAAATGGGCTAAAATTATAATTCCCGTAAAACACAGACAATTGTTCAATACACAGATGCAAAAAAAATCGTAAGCATCAAAGAGGGGGATTTCTATTCCTCTCTCTATGGATTCCCTTCAGCGGCAACACTCCGCGAAGGTCCTTCTTCACCAGCTGCAAGTCCCCCAGCAAATACTACATCTTCTCTCTCGCCACTAACCTCTTCAGAACCTTCTTCAAGGTCGGACCCCATCTGAGAATCTGCTTGACCCACAAGCTTGGTCAACAAAGCAATCTCAGCCTCCAGGTCCACACTAGGGTTCGTCGCAGACCTAGAGAAAGCTGGCGAGGGTAGCCGCGATGTTAGCACGATCCACTTCAGTTATGCGACGAGCATTCAGGGCATTCATCTGTTCCTCATTGAGATGAGCATCATTGCAAAGTTTGTCGCGAACCTTCTCCAGGGACGCGACTTTGCTTTCAGCCTATGGTTCTCATCTTGCAGGAAGGCGGAAAGGCCCTTAGCATCAGAGACACTCTTTTCAGCAGCTTCAATCCTCTCATCTACCCCAGACATCCTTTATTGGAGAGCCTCTATAACTGCTTCCAGGCGGGCCACATTCTTACATTGAAGCTGTTCTGAAAGCTTGGCCTCCGTAAGAGAAGATTGGAGGGTTTTCCACAGTCTATTTGTGCTTGCGGATCTCATTGCCTAAAGTCTCGTCAAGGTTCTTTCCTCTTAGGGATTCCTGTTGATAAGCTCTACGCGTTGTATAAAGCCCCTCTCTCAGCCGTTCAACTTCCTTCACAAAAGGTTGTAGGCTAGCAATTTGTCCTAGCAGGGCTTCGTCCTCCTCTCTCAGGTTCTCATCTGTGCCACTTCAACGGAGTATCTCATGATAACCATCATCCCCTGGACAAATGTTGAAGTAGATATTCTGCAGAGGGAGAGTAAGGACTCAACTCATAAGATGCTGAAAAAAAAAAAAGTTTACCTGAAGAGAGCAACCAGCGGCGACCTCAAGTAGTTTCTGGCGACTGTAGCCAGCAAGATGTCTTGGTCATTAGGGCCAATCAACTCAGCGGTGTGGTCTATCAAAACCTCGGGTCTTAAACATGTTAACTTCCGCAACAATGGGAATAACAACCTCACGGGCACCATCCACGGGTGTAGCCACAGCATCTGCATCCATTGCCACCTCCTTACCAGGACGACGTTGGAAAGAGTCGGTCGCCTCGGGGGTCGGAGTCGAAACATTAGGATCTACATGTATACAAAGGATATTAGCTTATGGAGAGCAAAAGAAAATTGTTCTAGCGATGTATGGAATAAAGAACTACCTTGATGACTGAGGCTCAAGGTGAACGGGAAGAAGAACCACTTCGTCTTCCACGACGGTTTCCCTATCGGCCGCAGGAGACTCGTCTATTCGGTGTCTGCGCTTTCGTGTAGATGGGCCAGACTCAACAGCAGCAGAAGAGGGGGTCTCAACAGCCTCAGGCTCATGCACTCGGGGGGAATTTGCCCTCACCATCAGAAATCACCTAGGGTTCACTAGAAACCACCACACTGTCAAGCTTGGAAGACCTTTTTCTCTTCAAAGAGCGGGAACTGCTTGCCCTCTCAATAATTCTCCCTCTAGACGCTCGCACATTGGGCAAGGGAGCAATAAATGGGCAGCAATTTTTATCTCCTTCAGCGTGGGCATCTCATGGCGGGAGAACCCTAAAAAGAGAAGATAATAAATATAGTGGGAGCCAAGGATCAAAAGAGAAATTTGGATAAGATGACTTACCATGGTCCTTTGCACGCCAACCGTTCCCGTTGGCCAAAGATGTGAAAGTCATTGAAGTAGGGGGTTTTATTGCAAAGATTGTAGTAACCCACATGGTAAAATCATCATGAGTTAGTTGTATATCAGTCACAGAATTCACTAAGGAAGAAGAAAAGTCAGTTCAGAGAAGCAACGGACGCGGAATGTACAAAAATGAGGACATAGAAACTTACGTCTCCTATTGAAGACCTCTGAAAAGAGAAGATAGGAAACAATATCTGGCGTCCTCACCGCTACATACTGGTGGACCCAGCTGCAATCTTTGGAATCTTCACTAATGGGAAATTCCCCGTTTGATGAACATCAGCATACCCGCCCTGTGGAGACGGGGAGAGTAGAAGCAAGGAGGTGCCAGAAGGAAAACTTTACCCTGGCATGGTTCACCGAGTGATCTAGTACAGCCACTAATCGCCATACAGAGGGGTCTACTTGACCTAGGCAGATATTGTATTGGCGGCACATCTCTTCAATGACTGAATGAACACGCTCGTTGAGACGTACAGTGAAAGGGTATGTATGGACCATCGAGTAACCAGCACAAAAGGAGGATATTCTCTCTTCAGCAGAAAGAATAATGATGACAATTACTTCAGGCCACTTACAAACAAGCATGATATAATTTATGTCATCCCTCACAACCGCAGACGGATAAAACTTAATGGAAAGGTTGCTACTTTAACCTTCATGCATGGGTGTTTGACCTTGCATTCGGTCATCACTTCCAAAAGTTCACACAGGTCATAAATGACCATACAAACCTAACGACACTTTCGGATTTCAAATCGGAGCTCATTCGCTCAATCGAGCTCGAAAACCTCTTTTTAAGTTTTACCTATAAACTGAAAACTTCTTCCAATACCTACCAAACGAGATCTTATTTTAGCTCAAAATTCACCTTCAAAGTTAAAGGTTGAAGGAAGATAGTCTAGGGCTCTGAAGTTTGCGGGGAGAAAATTTGGTCCTTGTGTCATGGCTAAAGATGGAATTATTATTAAGGTTGGAAGAAGATTTGTTGTTTGAAGGAAAACTCTCAAAACTACTTGAAGATCGATAAAAAGCCTCTACAATCACGGTGTATATATACATGCCTAAGAGGATTCTTGAATGTGAAGCTAAACAATCTTGGTCAAGTGGGATCGTAATTATGAGAAATTGTGATTATTTTAGTTTACGTGATATGTATCCCCACAATTACAGGATATGAACAGAGCAGTGACAACATTGGAAGATACGCAAAAAAACCTCTCCAATAGCGGAGGAGCACGTCATTGTACTAAAGAATTTACATTCAATGGCAACGCATGCGAAGAGATAGGTGACAAGTATTGTATGGGCAAAAATACGCCACCTATTGTTACGGGGATACGAGTCCAGCTGGCGAGACTAGACTTATCCTACAAGTCACCCGGCACTGAGGATATACGCCCGCTCCTAGAGCCAACGACTGTTTAGGCAGCTTGGACACAGGGCGCAAGACACACATCCCGTTCCCTAGAGTTTACAGTCTCCTAGTTAGGGTTTAGTATACCACCGCCTTGAGTTGTAGGCCTATGGCCCTATTAGTACTTGTATTTTACCTTATTTAGGACTGGATATCACTATTATAAATATCCCTCCTTGCATTGTATTGTGCACGACAAGACACGATTCACCATCAACTTCGGCTACTCTCAAGGAATAAGATTTAATTTTTTTCTCAATTATTTCTTGTTTATTTACTCATCTTTATTTTTATCGTATTAACTTACTTTTCCATCATAATATACCGTATTTCTTGTGGCTTTATTCATAATTAATTTATTTAACCTAGACGTATAAATGTAGGCATAAACAGTTTGGCGCCTGCCGTGGGGCCCAACCAATTGTAGGTATTCTACGAAGGAAAAGTCGCAATCATGTCTGACGATGGTAGCAACGTTCCAAAGAACACCACAGACGCAGCAGACGAGTCTGTGAAGGATCTCAATGATCCCAGCGTACAATAAAGGATCCCATCGAGCAACTAAAGGATTCTTCTCATGAGCCAATCCCTATCGCTAGCAATGGTGAAGGCGATCAATCGCCAGCAGGTAATTCATATTTTAAAGGCTTCCTCTTGGACATCCTCAAAACTGCGTTCGAGCGAAACTCGAACAGCATAGCTAAAGGGATATCCCAGAGACTGGGATCAATGTTTGCTGGATCGTCTCAGAGGCCATTAACCCCAGGGAGACTGACGCCCACGGACAACTCGCCAGCATCAGTTCCCAATCGCAGACTCAACCTGGATGCTGCCCCTGGAAGTTCAGCAACGATCAACAATCAAGACCTTAAGGGAACTTCTGTCATTCAAGATCTCATAAAGGAGATGAACGCCATCCATGACCGAATCGGTAATGTGACGGTTGCTTCACCCCAAGTTACCACGGTAGATGAGCAGAAGTTCTACAAATATGATTAAAAAGCAAGCATTGTGCTACTCCGCATACCAAAGCACTTCCACCTGTCGAATAACTTGAAGTATGATAGAACGACCGATCTGGACGAGCACATCGCTGCTTACTATACGGCTGTGGAGGAGTAACAAGATTACTTAAGAAGAAATCCAGTCTGCTCTGGTGAAGATATTTGGCTCAACCCTGACCAAAGGAGCCCTTGCTTGGTACACTCAGCTAGCAATGGGATCCATCGAATCATTCACCGAGATGAAAGACATGTTCAAGAAAGCGCATTCTGGTGCCCGCAAGCAGGAGAAGCGCATGGAAGACATCTTCAAAATACGACAGTGTGACAACGAGTTGCTGAAGGATTACCTCGATAGATTTTAGAAGGAACGTATGGAGCTCCCTCCAGTCCCCTGATAACATCGTTTATGATAGCCTTTGGCAAAAGTTTAAATACAAAGGGATCTTTAACTACCCGAGAATTTGCAGTGGAGTTTGACTCAACATCCAGTGTCCACATGGAGTGCGCTACATTAGAGGTATATTGAGAAACCTCACTTGGAACCGGACCATTCTCATAGCCCCGAGGACGAGCGAAGGAAGAGACCGGGAAGCCCGTCCCTAGAAAGTGAGGGGGATAGCAGAAGGATGAAGCTGAAAGTTCAGAAGCAAGAGTGCGGCAGAATAATTCTCGAGTATCCGGATCCAGGAGAGGCAGACTGAACTTCAGAATTTTAGAGATTTTGGTCTTCGTGTCAATGCTGTGGACCTAGTCGCCAATCACTTTGGTAAACTGGGCCCAGGCTCCGATAGCCAGCTAATGTGAAAGGATCTACAGGAAGAAACACAACACCCTATTGTGATTTTTATCGCAGCGGGGGCCATGCAACGGTCGATTGTTAAGCCTTGATGATCGAGATTGAACACTTGCTAAAAGAAGGACATCTCAAGGAGCTGCTGGAAGAAAGGCCCCGCCGTTTTAAGGTTCGGAGTCTGAGAACTTGAAGACAATCAACACGATCTTCGTGGATGAATGGCCGAATATGGCCCGGGGGACTGCAATGACTGGGATAACACTCGAGTCCATCTAATTCGACCTAGAAGAGCAAGCAAACAACAAGGAGACCTCATCATACCTGTGGAAGTATCTAGCGTACATATCTAAAGGGCTCTTATTGACCCAGGGAGTAGTGCTAATATTATCCGGAGGGAGGTATTACGCAAATTCAGCCATGGTCCTCAAATATCCTTAAGTGCTCGAAACATAATGTGTTTCAACGGAATCCAGGAAGCATCCACTGGAAACTAGCTCTACCGGTTCATATACCGGGCATGACGAGCACAACTGTTTTACAGGTAATGAACTGCAATCTCCCATATGAAGTAATCCTGGGACGACGGTGGATACAAGACGTCAGGGGAGTGCCCTCAACACTTCATCAGGCCTTCAAGTATCCGACCCTACAAGAGATCACCGACCTACGAGGTGAGCGACCTCTCCTTAAGGAATATCAACCTACTTAAGGTGGGAATACATCCACCGAGTTGGAAGTTATAGAGGCCATAGAGCAAGAGGTCAGAGAGGAACTCAGCGAACTGCGGGATCGACTGGCGGCAATAGATCAACTAGTCCCGAGAGCCACTGAATTGGTATGTCGTCTCTCTGAGGTGCTGCAGAAGCAAGGAGGACCACTGTGGTTGATTCGATGTTATTTGACAATAGCTCGGACGAACATTCAACTCCTACAGATTCTAGTGAAAACCGAACTAGAGATAGGTGAGCACCTACTTTTATACGTTTCAATATCTGAGATAGCCTGGAATGCGGTCCTTGTAACAGTAAAGAACGGGCAGCAGTTTTTGGTGAAGTACATTATTAGGATGCTGCAGTGCATAGACAAGTTCTTGCCCTTACCGTTCCAGTTCGTAGCAACTGTGGTAATGGCCACACGAGAGTTGCGCTCATAATTTCAAGAACAGTCGGTCAGTTTAGTCTCTTCGACACCGGTACAAGCTATTTTGTCTAAACCCGGACTGTCGAAAGATATGGCAAAGTGGGCTGAAGAGTTGGAGGAGTACGACATCACCTATCAACCTCGTATAGATGTCAAGTCACAGGTGTTGGAAGGTTTTATCTCAGATTTTGCAGAAAAACTGATACAGAAGGCTGAAAAGCCACTCAAGAACAAAGCAGTAATTGAGTATGACCATTGGGAAATCCACACAGGTATGAATCCCAGCGGGGAGAAGGTCGACCTGTGGATCTGAATGCCGTCTAGAATGGTCTATCATCAAGCCACAAAAGCTGACGATAATGACACAGAGTGTGAAGCCATAATTCAAGCTCTTGACTTAGCCTACACACTGGAGGCTAGGGACGTCATCCTAAACAATAAATGTCAGCTGATGGTTAATCAACTAAGGGAAATCTTCATAATTGAGGACATCTGTGAGCCAGATCGAATGAAGAAAATCAGGGCAATCTTGAAAAAATTTCATGCGTGGGAATTCGTCCACCAAGAAGAGATCTCAGGAGACGCCGAAGAATCCGAGGATTCGTATGATTAGCAGACGATAGTTGAGTTAACCCCCGCAAGCCTGATGAACTTTGAAGTTCCAGATACAGGATCTTTCGGATAGCAGCGCGATGCGCTGATCAACTATCTTAGAAAAGGAGATCTTCCTGAAGACAAGTCAGAAAGAATCTACTTGCGGAAACAGGCGGATCACTATTTCTTGATCGGTGAGCAGTTGTACCACAGGGTCGTCAGCGACCAGAGAGATGACTTTCGAGGCTTAGCACCCTTAAATAGGGAAACCCAATGGAACTCCCCCGAATCTTTCAAGGATCACACATGAAGTACTTTTGCTTGAGAAAGCATTTACTTTGTTTTTGTTATTTGCTTTTAATTACGGTATATATCAGACATGTTATGGGTTTTCTCTCACAGCATCACAGATCCCGCGCCTCTTTTATCAATAAAACTACTATCTTATTTAGTCAGTTTTACTCATTTATTTAGATCCATCTACGATCAAACTATTCGTAGCTCCGGCCAGACCTACGTTGAAGTAATACACTTGCTTTTCGCTACAAAAAGTAGAGTACACTACTTACTTAGAGATAGACCACGTCTAGCTCAGCCACCAGGCATTAATCGAGCGTTGATCTCATTAAATCAACAATTGCACCTATACGCTGATGGGGACGCCTATCCGCATAGTGCCAAAAAGTCTTAAATAATCTAGTACTAAGCGAAGACGTTTTGTCTCAAAATGCAAAAGGACCGTTTCCACACATGCTAAAGTCGTCCCATTGTGGGCACAAACAGCTATCTGCTACGGATGCAACCTAGCTGCCGTCTATCAGTGCAAAATGGGCGTAATTGCTCAATGCAGGCAAATTGACAAACGTTCTTAAATTACTAGAACAGTCAGGACGATCGGAAGCCATCTAATATCTAGGTGCACAAACATACTGCTTGGTTACACATTACAAAACGCATAATAACACAAGTGCGTATGAAATATTGGTGAACATTCGTTTCATTAATAACAAACAGTCTGTAGGCTCATAATATACATTTAGTTCTTCTTGAATACAACATTTGTTTATAATAATTGTAGAAAAAAAAAAGGAAAGGGAAGACTAAAAACAATGAGCGCCTCAAGATTAACATGGCTGCAAATCCTTCATCTGGATTGTAGATATACGCCGTAAACAGTCCAGAGTTCTTCTTTTCTTTTGGCAGCCCGAGATATGTCGGCCCGAGCATTCTTTCAAGGTACACGGCTGCTGGTGCAACCAAATCCTGTCTGCTTAATCAAAGCAAGGGATCCCGGAAGTACCTGAGTACAGGCCTAACCTTCACCCATCTCGTCGGTTGAACAAGAAGAGAAACTAAAAGACTAGCAGCGAATCCTGACCACCTTCTTCAACCTCAACTGGTCAAACCAGAGTGCACAGCCCCGCAGATCTTCAAGCGCAAACAGGAGTTTGCCGAGAGCAGAAAGGCTTGAGCTAGGAACCCCTCACGACGAAAACCTCTTCCCTCGGGTATCCACAGCCAATGGCTAATGGAGCTTTACAATAGCGGTTCAGCTGAACCAGATACCCAAGGTGAAAGCCATGAACTATGAATGATTCCGAAGTTCAGTTACACCTTAGACACCCACTGCTGTGAAGCTATCCCCTCTTGCATGCCGTAAGATTGAGCCAAGCAATGGATCGCCAGCCTGGAGCCATTAAAGGAGAGGCCTGGACACACGAAGTATCCTAGCGGAGAAGCCGCATGGAAGCTGAAAGGGCTAAGCATCTTGACCCCGCATGAAAAGAAGAATATCAAAGAAACTGTTGCATTAGAAGATGAGCGCACCGTTATCAGTGCACGTGAAGCAATGAAAACATCCCAAAGGACATCGTTAGAATCCCGATCAAACTTCATAACTCTGGGGACTTCATTCATTCCCTCATGGATAAAGACAGGATAGAAGATAACAGCAGAAAAGTTTTCTCCTTCATGTAACATCCATTCGGAATAAAGAAGGATTTATAGAAGTATCGAACCAGGATCAAAGGTGAATATTTTTAAAGAAAAGCTTCTCGCTATCATAGCTAAAGAAGTGAATTACTTTCTAAAGAAGAGTTTTGATTTTTCCATTGTCATGAAGTTACTATTTATAGGTAGAACGGGATAGGCATGAGGTACGAAATGGTCACGCGTCATTATTGCTAGAGATATATTATGATTCGGAGCAGTTAATGAAAAGGTGTGTAAGATTGGTACCAGCCAATCAGAAGGAAGCACGCGAAGTTCTCTAAAAGTTTAATAACATTATTGGTCAAAGAGACTGCAAGTCTCGAGGAGTCAGTAAGATATCTTTTCACATTTGCGCCGCTTTCACTTCCTGAAAACTTGCACCAGCACTCAGCAAGTGGGGGGGACTGACTGTGTGGGCAAAAATATACCACCTATTGTTACGAAGATACGAGTCTATCTGGCGAGACTAGACTTATCCTACAAATCACCCGGTACTGAGGATATATGCCCTCTCCTAGAGCCAACAACTTTTTAGGCGGCTTGGCCACAGGGTATAGGGTACAGGGCACACATCCCGTCGTCTAGGGTTTACAGTATTCTACTTAAGGTTTAGTATATCACCGCCTTGAGTTGTAGGCCCATGGTCTTATTAGTATTTGTATTTTACCTTATTTACGACGGGGTATCACTATTATAAATACCCCTCCTTATATTGTATTGTACATAAGAAACAAATGGCCACTGAAGTCGGCTACACTCTAGGAATAAGAATTACTTTGCTTTCTATATTATTTCTTTCTTAATTACTTATCTTTACTTTTATCGTATTTACTTACTTTTTCTGTCATAATTTACCGTATTGCTTGTGACCACATTCATAATTACTTGTTTAACCTAGATATACAAATTTAGGTATAAACAGTTTGGCACCCATCGTGGGGCCCAGGCAATTGTAGATATTCTGTGAATTAAAAGGCGCAATCATGTCTAACGATGACAACAGCATTCTAAAGAACACCGCAGATGGAGTGGACGAGTCTGCGAATGATCTTGACGATCCCAACATCCAACAAAAGGATTCAGCCGAGCAGCCAAAAGATTCTTTTCAAGAACTGACCCCCGTCGCTAGTAATGAAGGGATGAACCGCCCATTGGAAGGTAATCCTGAGTTCAAAACTTTCATCATCGATCTCCTCAAAACTATGATGGAACAGGCAGAACAAAATTCCAACAATGTGATCGATGGGATATCTCGCAAACTAGGCATGATGTTTACAGGATTGTATCAGAGCCCAGTGTCTCCACGAGAACTAGTGCCTATGCAATTCACCAGCATTTGTGCCTAGCCGAAGGCTTAACATGGATGCTGCTCCAGGAGGCTCGTCAACAATCAACAACTAAGATCTTAAGGGCGCCCCTATCATTCAGGATCTCAAAAAGGAAATGAAGGTCATCCATAACCGGATTGGTAATGTGCCGGGAGCTCCACCGCAAGTTACCACGGTAGATGAGCAGAAGTTTTACAAGCATGCTTACAAGGCAAGTGTTGCACCTATCCGCATACCAAAGCACTTCCGCTTGCCGGATAACTTGAGGCATGATGGAACGACTGATCCGGATAAGCATCTTGCTGCTTACTATACGGCTGTGAAGAGTAACGAGATTACTAAGGAAGAAATTAAGCCTGCTCTAGTGAAGAAGTTTGGCTCAACTTTGACCAAAGGAGCCCTTGCTTGGTACACTCAGCTACCAATGGGTTCGATCGAATCATTCACTTAGATGCAAGATTTATTCAAGAAATCGCATTCTGGTGCTCGCAAGTGAGAAAACGCATGGAGGATATCTTTGAGATCCGTCAGCGGGACAACGAGCTGCTCAAAGATTACCTCGACAGGTTCTAGAGGGAACGCATGGAGCTCCCTCCAGTTCCCGATAATATTCATGTGGTAGCCTTTGGCAAGAGTTTGAATTCAAAGGGATCCCTAGCCACTAGAGAGTTGTAGTGGAGTCTGACTCAGCACCCTGTGTCAACATGGAACGCCCTGCTTTAGAGGTACACCGAGAAGCTTCGCCTAGAGCCTGAGGAGTCTTCTGCTCCCGATGAAGCCCGACCGGCTATCCAAGATGTCATTCGCTAAGGACAGAAATGTGGATACGTGGAGAAACCTTGAACGGGAGACAAAGGGCAAGCAAAATAGGAAAGATAGCGGGGATGATTTTCCAAAGCAGCAAGACGGTCAAGGAAAGTCGGGGTCATTGTCCAAAGGATCACTCAACGCGGAGTGGGTTCCTAAGAGATTCGAAGAATTGGGTTTGCTAGTCAACGTCGTGGAAATCGTAAGAGATCAAATGAATAACGCACAAATCCGTGGACTAAGCAACTTGAGAGGAGAACCTGGCAGGAGAAATAAGGACCTTTACTGCCACATTCATAGGGACCACGGACATGACACGGCCGGGTGTAGAGTGTTGATTTTAGAGGTCTTGAGTTTGTTGAACAAAGGTTACCTCAAGGACCTGCTCACCGACAAGGGAAAGCACACCTTCACCAAAAGCTAGAACCAGGACGCACCGCCAAGTCGGCCCGATCCTAAGAGGTCCATCAATGTGATAATCGGGGGGACCAACTTTGCTCAGGAGGTAAGACAATATCTTCGGTGGTGCCCAGCCAGGGTCTCGCCAAAGATGAGACGATCTTATTCAGCGAGGAGGACAACATCATTTGCAGCACCCCGCACCATGATGCCGTGGTCATAACACTTAGGATGGAAGACACAGACGTGAAACGTGTGTTGGTCAATGTCGGGAGCACCATGAACCTCATCAGATGGGATGCACTGAAGGCGATGGGTATTGAGAATCGAATTATTCCAAGCGTTTACACGCTTGCAGGCTTCAATAATTCTAGTAAGAAAGCCAAAGGAAAAATTAACCCGACCACCCGCTTGCCGGGGATAGATTATGTTTCATCATTTCAGGTAATCAAGGGAGGCGTTCCTTACAATGCGATCATCAAGAAACTATGGATTCATCAAGTCAAAGCAATACCATCCACCTGGCATCAAAAACTGAAGCATCCTACTAAATGAGGGATAAAACAAGTGAATGGTGGTGAGGAGGTAGCAAGGGAATGCTATACGAATACAATCCTTGGAGCAGCAGTCCCCGAGCAAGTGCCCGAGGTGAATATTCCAGGAGACCTGAAGACCTCGAAGTCGCAATCAACCAAGACTATGATTCAGACGGTATGGTTGATTGACGTCTTTCGAGGGGGAGAAGGAGTAGGGATAATTGGAAGTACTTTTTTTCATAATTTACTTAGCACATTGGTCTTGCTCTTAGATTACAGTATTTATTTTTGGACATGTTCCGGGTTTTCACCCATAACATCCTAAGCTCTACGCCTTTACTAATAAAACTACTATTATAGTCAATTTTTCACAAATTAAGATCCATCTAAGACCCAAATATTCATAGCCCAGGCCACATACAAGTTGAAGTAATACACCCACTTTCCATGACAGAAGTAGGGTACACTACTCGCTTAGAGCTAAACCACGTCTAACTCAGTCACTAGGCATTAATCGAGCGTTGAACTCGCTAAATCAACAATTGCACCTTCACGTTGATGGGGACGCCTGTCCGCGTAGTGCAAGAAAGTCTTAAATACCCGAGTAACTAAGCAAAGACATTTTGTCTCTGAACACAAAATGACCGTTACCACACGGGTTAAAGTCGTCCCATTGTGGGCGCAAACAGCCATCTGCTACGGATACAACCTAGTCACCGTTTATCGGTGCACAAAAGACGTAATTTCTCAAGGTAGGCACACTGACACACATTCTTAAATAACTAGAATAGTCAGGACGACCAGAAGCCATCTAATTCTTAAGTGCAAACGCCCACAGAGGCATAACTTAGCATTAGTTATTGTTTACAGTGAAAATTAAAAAAACGTCACAAACAAATGCACAAGTATTTTAAGTCACAAAACATGCCAAAAACTTACATTAAACATCTGCAAATGCGGATAAATGTCTAATCACCAGATGCATTAAAAAAGAGCATCAAACGGGAGGGATTTTCATTCCTCTCTCAGGGGACTTCCTTCATTGGAAACAATCCGTGAAGGTCCTGCTTCACCAGCTGTAGGTTCCCAGTCGGCGTAGCCTCTCTTTCTCCACTCATCTCTTCAAAGCCTTCCTCAAGGTCAGGACCAAGTTGAGCATCTGCCTTGGCAACAATGCCAGTATACGAAGCAATCTCAGCGGCCAGGTCAAAATTAGGGTCGTCATGAACAGGAGAAGAGTGGCAAGAGCAGCTGGGATTTTGGCATGATCACCTTCTGCCACGCAACGAACATTTAGAGCTTCTCTCTGTTGATCTTTCAGGGGCCACTCCTCGCAAAGGTTGTCACGAATTCGTTCAAGTGATGCCATTTTACCTTTCAGCCTGTCATTCTAGTCTTGAAGGAAGGCGGAGAGACCCTGAGCATCAGAGATGAACTTCTTAGCGGCATTCATTCTTTTCTCCATGCCAGATAGTTGCTGCTGCAGGTCTTTCATGATCCCCTCCAGATGATTCACGTTGTTGAGATAAAGCTGCTCCGAGACCTTGACATCTGTAAGGGACGACTTGAGGTTCTCCACATCCTGCTTATGCTTACGGACTTCACCAGCCAGCGCCTTCTCCAAATTCCTGCTCTTTAGATCCTCTGCGCGATAGGAATCACGAGTGGCCTGCAGCTCACCCTTCAACTCCTCAACCTTCTCCACAAAGGGCTGAAAGCTGGCTGCTTGTCCACGTAGAGCATCTGCCTCCTCGACCAGATTGCCTACTAAGCCTCCCCGGTGGAGTATCTCATGATACACCATCAATCCTTGGGTAATGGTAGGAACAGAAGTTTGGTAAAGAAAAAATGATGTTGAACCTGACACGGTAGTGGCAGGAAACTTACCCGAAGAGAGCATCCGGTAGCGACCTCAAGCAGCTCGTGACTGTTATAGCCAAAGAGGTGTTCTTGTTCTACAGGGCTGATCAGTTCAGCAGTATGGTATGTTACAACCCGTGGAGTCGTCATCAGGTTAACCCCTACAGCAATAGGTATTACAACCTCCCGAGATCCACCTACGGGTTCATACACGGCCTCTACGGCCACTTCTCTATCAGGGCGCCGCTGAAAGAATTAAGAGCCCTTAGGAGTCGGAGCAGCGGTAACAGGTTCTAAGCATAAATGGGTGATGTCAGCCTTTGAAATCAATAAAGAAATATTGTTATTTCAAAAAAAATACAACAACAACTAACCTGGAAATTTTGGATTATAAGGTACGGCAGGAAGCAAGACATCATTCTCCACACTAGCTTCTTCCTCGACTATGGGAGTCTTTTCGATCAGATATCTACGCTTTCGTGAAGTAGGACCAGCTTCAACAAGAGCAGACGAGGTTGTTTCAACAACCTCGGATACCGGCACTCGCGGGACTTCTCCCTCACCATCAGAAATCACAAGAGTTTCACTAGCAATGGACACGTTGGTCGGCCTAAAGGATCTCATCCTCTTAGAGGAATGGGATCCTCTTCTTCCACCAGATGCCAGCACATCAGGTAAGGGAGAAATATACGGGGCATCCATCTGAATCTCCACCAGCGGGGGCATATCACAATGAGACAACCCTGGAAGAAGCGGTGAATCAGAATATGGGAGAAATTTCATGTAGCAAGAACGGCTCAATAATTACTTACCGTGGTCTTTCGCCCGCCAGCCATTGGCATTCACTAGGGCCGAGAAAGTCAAGGATTCAAGAGGATTCCTCAAAAAGATGGTGTGACCCACACAATCAGTTTATTGTGACTCAAAGAAATTGTGGACACGATGTCCACTGCACAGAAGAAAGAAATCAGTTTGAAGCAACCACTGCTGAAAGCAAGGGGATAAGTTTCTGTGGACTTACATTTTCTGTTAAAGACCTTTGGAAAGGGAAGAGAGGATATTATATTAGCCATTCACACAGCCACTTACCTATGCACCCAACTACTGTCTTTGGAATCTTCACTATTGGGGACTAAACCTTTCTTCCCCCGCTTTATGAACATAAGCATCCTAGCTTTATGAAGACGAGGGGAGTAGAAGGCCAAAAGGTGATCAAAGGAACATGCAACCTGCGGATAGTTAGCCAAGTGATCAAGCACGGCTACTAGTCGCCACACGGAAAGAATGATCTGGCCCAAACAAACAATGTAACTGCGGCATATGTCCTCTATGATCGAGTGGACGCGCTTCTAAAGATGAAGAGTGAAAGGGTACGTGTGAACCATTGAAAAGCCAACCTGATGGGAAGAAATTCTTTCCTCAGCACTAGGAGCAAGAACGACAATGAAATCAGGTCATTTGCATTCATGCTGGATGCACATAATATCACTCTCCATTACTGCGGAAGGGTAGAATTCAATGGAGAGATTATTGTTTTCACCCTCTTGTCTAGGGGTTTGGCCCAGTATGCAGCCATCGTTTTCAAAATTGAAAGAATTGGTGAGGTAGTCCTGTGCTCTGAAGTTCGCTGAGAGAAAGCTTGGACCTTGTGCCATGATGATAATATTAGTGGGATTGGAAAAGAGATTATCTTTTGAATAAGAGTTCTTGAAAATCTTTGGAGGGTTGTGAATAAACTTTCTCACTTACGACGTATATATACACATCTGGGATGGAAACGTAAAGAGGAAGTGGAATGATCTCAATCACGTGGGATCGTAATTATGATTACTGCAGATTAAGTGATATGTATCCGCATAATTACGGGATGTTAACAGAGCAGCAGCAGCATTGGGATGATATGTGGAAAACCCTCCAATCATTAGGGGATACATCATTCTATAAAGGGATCTTCATTTAATAGGACGCACACGAAGAGGCAAGGAAGCGAGCATCAGTATCGTTACACCTTTACGTCTGCTATCACGCTTCTTTCACTTCCTGACTGCTTGCGTCAGCACTCAGCAAGTGGGGGAACTAACTGTGTGGGCAAAAATATGTCACCTATTATTATGGGGATACGAGTCCAGCTGGCGAGACTAGACTTATCCCACAAGTCACCGGACAATGAGGATATACGCCCTATAGCCAACGACCGTTTAGGCAGTTTTGTCACAAGGCGCATGGCATACATCCCGCCGCCTAGGGTTTACAGTCTCCTAGTTAGGGTTTAGTATACCACCGCCTTGAGTTGTAGGCCCATGGCCTTATTAGTATTTTTATTTAACCTTTTTTAGGACTGGGTATCAGTACTATAAATATCCCTCCCAAGACACAGTTGGCCACCGAAGTCGGCTACTCTCAAGGAATAAGAATTACTTTGCTTTCTCTATTATTTCTTGCTTAATTATCTGTCTTTACTTTCATTGTATTTGCTTACTTTTTCTATCGTAATTTACCATAATTTTTGTGACCTCATTCATAATTAATTGTTTAACCTAGATATACAAATTTAGGCATACATATCTATTTACTTACTTTTCCATCAGAATTTACTATATTGCTTGTGACCCGTTTATAATTTAAGTGTTTAACCTAGACGTCCAATTTTAGGCATAAACAATTTTTTTGTGTTTTATGGATCAAATGCGCGCACTTATCTTGCTTTGGTTTCATATTGATGGTTGTTGGAGCTGCGGAAATGAAAAGATTGAAAACAAGTCAAAACAATGACTATTTGTGAAGCTACAGGTTCTGGTCTGGAAAGCTATGCATCACGACCGCGCCGGTGCAGGTGTGACAGTGCAGGAGAACTAGAGAAGCCAGCAAGATAGTGCTAGAATCAGTCGCGATCACGAATCTTGAGTGAGTGGAGGCAGCGCGATAACG
>JBBBVM010000738.1:0-21666 GCA_037355625.1 Petunia x hybrida
AAAAAAGGCTTTAGGATAGGCAATATACTTCGTTTTGATCACCTGTTCCACAACATATTCAATGGTAATGCAACTGTTGTTTTGAAGTTTCTGTCATAAACAATCAGGATGGTCAGGGAGGGGGTGAAGAAGATGATGATGATGATATGATGATGATGATGATGATGGTAGTGGCAGCAGCGACGAAGATGTAGGATCAGCCAGAAGCCTATTGTGATTGAATAAGTTTTTGTAGTTTTTAAGTTTTTCAGATAATATGGGGATGTTTTGTTTTCTGTTTGTTTTTTATTTATCTGTGTTTTAAGTTTTTCGGCAGCTGATCAATATGAACAATCCTTTTAGCATTATGAACTGTGTTTGTAAGTACTGTGTTGTTGTGGTCGATGAAAATGTTTGTTGTTCAATAAGTAAAAAAAACTAAAAAATAGATAAATGGAGACTACTATTTTTGGACAAGCAACAAATGAAAAGTGTATTTTTTATAGTATATATTAATCCTTGTTAAAGAATACAGAGGAAGTAAATTTAAAAAAAAAAAATTCTCTAGTAGTGAGAACAAAAATGCTGTTAATTTCAACTGCATAACACCATTGCTCCAGCACAAGTTCTGGGACCAAGTATAGGACCCTCCAGATCAAAATGCTGTTGTTTTCAGCTGCATAATACCATGGCCCCAGCATAAGTACTGGGGACTAATGTATGTGACAACAGTTTTTTATAGTACTGCAAATCTATTGTGCATTTTAAATATTGTAAAAGTGTTGTTATAGTAATTTAACTACTTGCAGAATCTTGTAAGATTTTTATTGATTTGACTTGTCATGTAAAATGACAAAAGAATCTATCTACTTTTTTGACAATACACAAATGCTGTGATTTCCAAGTTAAAGTAGTGAATATTTTGTGGATTTCAATATATTTTTGGAACAAAAGAGAGTCTGTTCTAACGTATAGAATCTTCCCACAATCTGTTTGATTTCTTTTTGGTGTTGTCAACTGTGTAATACTGTTACTTTAATACAGTTGAAAATCTCAGTTCAATCTTTTCAATCTCAGTTGAAAATGACCTCTTCTTTACAGAGAAAGAAGCAAGGAATCTTTACAGCTTTTTTGAGTTACAATGTCAGCTAAAATAGAACAAATATTCTTTACATGTTTTCTCTGTTTTTGTTTTCTATAAATTAGACAGTGGTCTTGTTTTTTCACTTGTACAAAAAAAAAATATTATTCCAAAAAAAAAGGAAAAATAACAAAGAAAAAAAAAGAAAATGGCTTGCAATGATGAAGTAAGAAGACAACAATGGCGCCAGTTGAATAACGATGTTAGGAATTTGAAAAGTGATCTTGAGTTTTTGAAAACTGAGGTATCAGTCGTGAAGAATAACTTGGATGTGTTGTTTGAATTTTTGTAGCTTTCAGAGAGAAAAACAACAGAGATATGGATCGACTTTTTGACAAACTCTTGGACATTGAATTGCAGAACTTCACAGATTCAACCTCTGGTTCTAGCTCTCGCGTTCCTAGTAATCATTAATGTTTTACTGTATTTTTTTATGTGTTTCGCAGTGTTCTGTTTTTATGCTTCCATGCGAAGCAAGTGTAATTTATCTTTATTGTACTTGAGGATACTTCTTTGTGTGTTTTAGAAGTATCCTTTTTTATGTAATTTTTATGTTACTGTTATTGAAAATGCCTGTAAGTTTGCTGTTGTGTTGTCTGTAAAAATAATGTTTTTGTATAGTATCAGCAATATATTCCCCAGTATTTTTACACCAAACCCCAGGATATTGTTATGGGGCTTTCGTTGAACGTAACACCAAGACACAGCATTTTTCGTTATGGGTGATTTTGAATTGGAGCTTTATAAGCCCCAGCATTTAATGCTGGACCAACACACAAAGTAATTCAAAAATCCGGTTAAACAGTGTGACCCATTGTAACAATGTGACTTTATCAAACTTATGACAAAATACACATTGTAACCTTTTTCAGAATTTCCAGAAGTGACTCTTACAAACAAATGCCAATGTATATAAATTCCCACCCATAAAACAGATAGAGAGGAATCCAATTTGTCATTTTTGTTATTGAACAAATAAAAAAAAAAAGAAATTGTGTCAAATAGTATTTGATCAAAAGTATCTATGGAGAATGCCCACCGACCATCCAATGGCCACGGACCATCCAATGGAAGACAGGTTTTCCAGAATGGTTATGGACCATCAACTCGAAGGCATGTTACGAACTTGCCTACAATACCAAGAGACCTGTGTTGGCGTTTTGAATATCTGAAGAAGGAGGTGGAATACTTGAACGAATTCAGAAAGAAATGCGAAGATGAGTTGTGGAATTTAAGGTACACACGCAGCGACAATATTATGAAAAACTGATGGAATTGCTTAAGGTGATGGCAGATCCGCTGCAATTGCACAGCGCAGGGCCAGGGGAGCCCATGTTTAGGAATTATGGAGAATAAATAATGTTTTTAATTTGATATATTATGTATTGTTGTTCTTTTCACTATTAGTAATTGTTTTGTAATTTTTCCCTTTGTGTAATTTGTTGACTCTTAAATAATGTTTATGTATAGTCCTAGCATACATGCCTCAGCATTTCTGATTAAAACAGTTTGAACTGCAGACCTTATAACCTAAAAAATAGCACAGCTACAGTATATTGTAATGGGACTTCACTTCAAAGTAATACTAATCCCCAGATTTTTATGCTGTGACCATTAGTTTAAAGGACAACCTCAGCATTTCTGATTAAAACATTTGAACTGCAGCCTTATAACCTAAAAAATAGCACAGCTACAGTATATTGTAATGGGACTTCGCTTCAAAGTAATACTAATCCCCCAGATTTTTTATGCTGTGACCAGTAGTTAAAGGCCATGGTGCTCAAGCTTTTTATCCTCAGACCTTAGTGTAAATATAGAAGCTTTTACATTTTTTAAGAGTCTGTCAGCAATTCTCGGGTACCAGCATTTTATCAGGATAACAGTGGCATACGAGAAGACCTCGAACTGGAAGAAACATAGGGAAGAACATAGGAACACAGCTTTTTTGACTACATTTTATAGTGATACTTAATCTATTTTGACTATATATTCTCTTTGACCATAACAGTTGAACTAAAGTTAGTAACTCCTAGCCTATAAATAAGGCTTTGCAGTTGAAGTAAACATAACAAAGATTGCAAGTAATTTATTTTTTTATTAAAACATAATATGGAGGATGATCGTTGGGAAGAACTAGGCAATTTCACTATGCGAATAACAAAATCATACTTCAAAAGAGATGATTTTGTATGTTAAAAAATTACCAAGTTATTTTTTATGCTTTTGTTCATCTAATTATTCATTGTTCTTTTTGTATTAACTGTTAAAGTTTATTTTTTCAGATCTTTCCAGAGAGTTGGAAAGAGAAGCTGCCAAAGGTCAATGGAAGTGCACTTTTACTTTGTGAAAATGATGACACCGATTATGAAATGAAGTTCAAGGCTGGGAAGAGACATTCAAGGTTGTGCAATGGATGGAAGGAGATGCTTCAAGCGTAAAGGCTACAGACTGGGTGATATTCTTCAGTTTATCATGTTGTTCATGAGGTTACAACGGCGTTGCCACTAGGGTTTTTGAAATTTCATTAGTAAAACGTCAGGTTGGTCAAGGCCACAACAATGATGATGATGTTTATGATGATGATGATGACACAATGATGATGATGGCAGCAGCGACGAAGATGTAGGATCAGCCCAGAAGCCTATTGTGATTGAATAAGTTTTAGTAGTTTTTTATGTTTTTTCAGTTAATGTGGGATGTTTGTTTGTCTTTTTTTCATGTGTGTTTTTTTCAGTTAATGTGGAATTATGACAATGAGTTTTCGTAGTATGAACTGTGTTTCTAAGTACTGTGTTTTTATTATTTAAGCAAGATCAAAGTGTTTGTTTTTGAATTAAGTAAAAAAACTAGAAAATAGATAAATCGAGACAACTATTTTGCACAGCAACGAGTGAGAAGTGTATTTTTTATATATAATAATCCTTGTTAAAGAATACAGAGGAAGTAAAATGTAAAAAACAAACAAAAGTTCTCTAGAAGTGAATAGTCCTTTTTGAGATCAGATTTGTTGCGACTGGATGAAAATAGAGAAGAATAGTCTTCTATCTATCTAGTGTTGACGCGATTCCTAACTGAAAAACAAAAAAAAAAAGAGAATTTTAACATAGCCAGCTTTTGGGGTGTTGAATTGCAGTAAAATAGAATTAAAAAAATAAAATGCATATAGAGAGACATACCTATTGGGAGTTATGTTTCTTTGAATATGGGTGAAGTACTGGAGTGTGTCTGCAAGATGTTCTGTTGTGTCCACGCTTTCTACATATCCCACAGTGTTTCCCCTTTGTCTTACATATTCTGCAGTCGAGACAAATCTTTTCTCCTGTCTTCTACCTGCCTTAACTTTAAAATCTGGGGGTTTTGTTATCTCTTCTTTAATGGTATCAGGTACAACCCATGATTCTTCATGTCCAACAGTGTTGATTTCCGCTTCATACTGTTTTAACCATGTTTCTCTTTTATACCATATAGAGCAATAATCCGACTTGTTTAGGTGCACTCTGTCTATAGCAGCAAGTGTATGTTCACAAGGCATTTCATCCATCTGGAACTTGAGGCATTGACATTCTTTCTTCTTCAAACAAACAATGAATTCTCTCCCTTCATCTGTTACCTTAAAGCTTTGATCCGCAGTCCGGTCAACCTGTAAAAATGTAATGTATAAGATTACTTGACTAGCATAAAACATATGATGCTGCAAATTACTGGATCCCCCACTTTTGCATACCATGTAGTCCCCAGCACAAAACCGGGACTTCATGAATTATCATTGACATAACTGTATAAGTTGATATACTCACATTCATTCTATATGCTTTTTTTATTTTTTTTTTCAATTCATCATCTGTCCATTTTGATGTTGCAAAGAAAATATACTGCGCACTCTTCCGTCTCTCATAAAACCAGGTCTGTAGCTTGTTCATTATGTTGTCCACCATTGACAGTATTGATTTCCCCCGAGCATGTAACAGAGCATTATTCATTGATTCCACAATATGTGATGTCATCATGTCATATCTTCGATTTCGACAGCAAGCTCTAGTCCATCTCTCTGGTGGTTCTTCCATGAGGTAATCATAGGTTGCCCTATCAGTTTCCTTCATTTGATTCATGTCTGTTTAAAACTCTGCAATCGTGTAGACACGACATGCACTATTGAATATACTTATCACTGCAGGACTCACGTTCCTTTTGTTAAGGTTCTTTTCAGATGATATACACAGATACCATGGGCACATTCAGGATATACATTTGCAATCCCATTTGCAATTGCAGGATTACGATCTGAAAGGAACAGTAATTCTCACGGCAACCAATGCAATGCGCAACTGTCTAAAGAACCAATTGTATGCCAGATTATTTTCTGAGTCCACAACTCCAAAGGCAAGTGGGAAGATTGGTTATTTGCATCTTTCGTCACTGCAACCAATAGTGTCCCTTGATATCTTGATTTGAGGAATGTTCCATCGACAACTATCACAGGTCTACAATGTTTCCAGCCTTTGATAGATGCCGCACAAGCAAAAACATATATTTGAACCTGGATAATAGAATTGCAGTGTTATCAGTAAAATTCATGTTAAAATTTTTGAGTCTCAGGTTTTAGTACATAATGACGACATCACAGCATTTTGTGACGGGAATCCAAGAAATAACACTTGCAGTCTCAGGATTTTTTTAATTGGCATTACTGGAATTCTATACAAAAATATATAAGTACACTTTTTCTTTTTTTTTTACCTGTTCTCATCATCTCTTTGAAGAGCAACATGTGAGCCTGGATTGATGTCTTTTAGCACATATAAATTGCTGGTAACTTCTGAAAGTTCTCCTCAGGCGTCCCTCTAATTAAAGACTCTCCTTCTTTTATAGCACGCCATGCCTTATTATAAGAGATTACAACTCCCATTTTCCTTCTAATCTCTGCAACAACAAAATTAGGCTTAACAGGATAATTATCGTCTCTTAGATTCTCAACTATCTCATCTCGAACAATCTTTGACGTAGCATGTTTTTGGTCTCTTTTTCTATCATCCACCGAGCAAGTATGATTCTTCTCAAACTTCAGTATTTTGAACAGCGTGGATTGTTTAATTCTGGAAGATCGAACAGTCCACTCACATTTTTCATTCATGCATGCCAGTGAATATCTCGTTGTGCTTGATCTCACAACCTTGAATTCAAAATGGTGTGCAATTGCAGTTGTCTGGAAACATTTAGTGACACACTGTTTGTTTAAAAAAATTGATCCAACCTTGATGTCGTCCAAATCTGCATTTTCTTTTAGTATTGGATGAGGAGATTCTCTTATTTTCTTCCTTGAATACCTCTTTCTCTTTTTTCCAGCACCTGATGTCTCAGGAAGTTCAATATTTACAAGCTGTTGTTCTGTGTTTTCAGCATGCATTAACTGTTGATCTACTGCTACAGCTTCCACAGATGGAGGTGTCAAAACTATCACTTCAAAAGCATCATCGTTGTCTATTTGCATTATCATTTGGCCTTCAGTGTAATCAACTCTCTCAGACTGTGGAGATCGTTGTGTAATGTCAACTATGAAACGTCTACTCCTATACTCGGAATTGCTCTTCATCAAGTGTAAACAGCTGATTAAATCATCGGTATTTTTTATAGGGACACCTTTGCTTGTTCCAAGTTCCATATCAAACCATATGAATGCCTCACAATGTTCTTCGTCTAAATTTATCTTTTTCCAAAGGTTTCTTCTGAAATCTTCAAAAGTATCTGTTTCACTATGTAGAAAAATCCTTGTCTCATGATCTATGTACTTATAATCTGGTGTCCATTTCCCATTGAATGCAAGAACAATCAACTGTTTAGCCATCACCTGTAGTTATAAAAGACAGTAAAAAACTAAACTAAGTTACAAAGAAATCCACACGGTAAAATACTGTAATTGTAGCTTAATAATGAAAGCTTAAGAACTGCTAACCTATAAGATAAATATACATTTCCATAGTTTAATGGCTAATTATACAGCGGGGGAGGGGGATTTTTGAAGTGCAGCTCTTTATGCTAAAATATAGCATAGGCACAGGATATTGTAATGGGACCTTGCTTCAACTTAACACTAAAACCCAGCATTTTGTGCTGGGGACATTGCTTCAGCACTAATACACAGCATTAAATGCTGTAGGTTGAAGGAAGGTCCCATCACAATATCCTGGGGATACACTCACGCCATTTTGAAGTGCAAGTTTATATCCTAATATAGCACAGCTACAGGATATTATAATGGGGCTTTGCTTCAACGTAATACTAAGCCCCAACATTTTTAGCGTTGGAATACAGGATATATTCTAATGGGACATTGCTTCAGCAGTAATACCCCAGCACTAAATGCTGGAGGTTAGTGTTACGTTGAACGAAGGTCCCATCACAATATCCTGGGGATATCAGGCCATATTGAAGTGCTAAGCTAAAATGTAATTATAGCTACAGGATATTTATAACGGGGCTTTTGCTTCAACGTAACACTAACTCCCAGCATTTTTTAGCGTTGGAATACAGGATATTTTTCTAATGGGACATTGCTTCAGCAGTAATACCCAGCACTAAATGTTGGAGGTTAGTGTTACGTTGAACGAAGGTCCCATCACAATATCCTGGGGATACCAGGCCATATTGAAGTGCTAAGCTAAAATGTAATTATAGCTACAGGATATTTATAACGGGGCTTTTGCTTCAACGTAACAATAAGCCCCAGCATTTAGTGTTGGACAACAGGATATTTCTAATGGGACATTGCTTCAACATTAATCCCACAGCATTAAATGCTGGAGGTTAGTGTTACGTTGAAGCAAGGTCCCATCACTATATCCTGGGGATATCAATCCTAGGTGCTGCATACTCTTATGAACTTAATTCAGATTCATATTAATTATATATAACAGTAAATTCGCGTTTCAGAAAAACAAATTCAGATTATAATCACGAAAACAGATATATTTATGTAAAAATAATTGAAATTCAGCACAGAAACGTCGGAGAAACTGTGGAAACGCACCTGCAATTAGCTTTTACAGTTTGAATTTGAAAGTTCCGGGGAGAGACGATGATCTGGAGAGTTGAGAGAAGTAATGTATGCTTTGTTCTGTTTTTTTCCACGCGTTATTTTGTATTTATTGTTGAGCTGTAGGTTTTTAAGGGTAGTTTAGTAAATTCAATATATGAGGCAGTAGCCTGAATGTATGCGAGTGTTTTATTGGCTATTTCTCAATGAATTTTGAAACTGTGGATGGAACTCATTTAACGTGTGCAAAATTGGCTAGTCATCAATTTTTCGCGTCATGTTACCCAAAAAACACGTCTTGCATAGCAAATACTTATAAGAATCATTAATTTCAATTTGTAATATAACTCAACTAATACTTATTTCGAGACTGAAGTAATAAAGCAATGAATTACAGTGATAATATATACTCAAAATATAAGTATAATTAAATTAAATATTAAATTAAATAGGAAAAAAGGGGAGCAATTTAAGAGTAGTATTTATTGGGCCTGCGCTCGCGCAGGCGACCTGACCTAGTATATATAAGTGTGGAAGAAAGGTGCTTCTTGTCGTCCTGTGTACTTATGTTCTGGGGGCGAAGTGCACCAAAGGCCATTTTTGGCTGTGGTCTTTGGTTTGATGCCACTTTTTTTTATTGGTTTTACATGAGAGGCCACTTTTTGAAACTTCAATTCTTTTAAGTTGAACTTCACACAAGTTCAGCCCACAAGGATTGAAGTTCAACTTCAGCCCACCACAAAGATTGAAGTTCAACTTCAGCCCACAAGAGGTGAATTTTACGCATCTATACCTAAAAGTTCAGCCCTTACAGATTGAAGTTGAAACTTCATAATTTAGGCATGAAGTTCAACCCACAAGGTTTGAACTTCAGCCCACAAAGATTGAAGTTCCAAAAAGAGGCCTCTCATGTAAGACCAATAAAAAAAGTGGCTTCAAACTAAATACCAGTATCAAAAGTGGCCTGTGGGTGATTTTTTTTTTTTTTTTTTTTTTTAACCCCACCCCTCCCCCTCTTTCGGAACAAATAGTGGCCCTTCCACTTTTTGCTCCTATGGTGACTCGAACCCACAACCTCTTGAATGTAGGTGGAGGGTGCTTACTATGTTCTGTTATGAGTTGAAAAAAGTAGCCACTTTTTGGATAGTCACTTTTAAGGTTTTTAATTGAAAGTATAGTTAGTTCTTGCACAACTCACCAATTAAGTAGCCATCCTTAGAGTTATTAATTGGATATAACCACTTTTTGAAAGTAGTTGAAATATTTTCATTGCTTCAAAATGCACGAAGTAGTTGAAACTTGAACATGAACTTTAGAAATTTTGTCTAGAGTTTTGCTTGTACAATCTCAAATTCGGGACTACATATTACAAACGCGATCGAAGTGCTGGTTGGGGTTGTACTCTTTGCCGACCAAGTAGTCACTTTTAGGATTACTAATCTCGGATATAACAATTTGAACAACTACTTGAGATTGTCGTAAAACTTTTGCCCACATGTCACTTTTGCCACTAGTATTTAGTGTGAAGTCACTTTTTTTATTGGTCTTACATGAGAGACCACTTTTGGAACTTCAATCTTTTTGAGCTGAAGTTCAAACCTTGTGGGTTGAACTTCATGCCTAAATTATGAAGTTTCAACTTCAATCTATAAGGGCTGAACTTTTAGGCATAGATGCGTAAACTTCAACCCTTGTGGACTGAAGTTGGACTTCAACCCTTGTGGTGGGCTGAAGTTGAACTTCAACCCTTGTGGGCTGAACTTTTGTGAAGTTCAACCCAAAAGGATTAAAGTTCCAAAAAGTGACCTCTTATATAAAACCAATAAAAAAAGTGGCCTCAAACCAAAGACTACTGCCAAAAGTGACCTTTGGTGCACTTTGCCCGAGATTGTCCTCCAACTAAGTGACCAATTTTAATGTTAAATAAAGCCAAAATTATACAATCTGTCAATTAAGTGGCAATTTCTAGGGATTGATAATGGGATATAGCCAGGACGAATTCCAATAACATAACCACTTTTAGGGCTAATAGTTATAATACAACAAAAATTTCAAAATGTGAATAATAATCACAACTTCAAAATGCAGCAAAATATTTCAAAATGCGAAATAATATAAGCTTTGGAATCTTGTGACTTTTTGATTTCTTCTTCCTTTATTATACACACACATAGATAACACACGTTTTTCAAGATATTTCCGACTATGATATAAGAGAGAAACAGTTGTGCTTAATTAAGGTTGTCCAATTTAGTCGATCATTTTAGGAGCTCAAGATGTCTACGCGAGTTGTGTTGATTATATTTCTTTGATTGCCTTAATAATTTAACAAAGTAACCCTTAATGTTCAGTTAAATTTTTAGGTATTAGATTATACTATTTTAATTTGTCGTGTAACAAATGGTTGTAACTTATATGATAGGTAGAAAATGATTATTTAACTCTATTGATAGGCAGCTATCATCGCATATTATGAATATTAGGGGCGGGGAACCAACTCCTTGTTTTTTTTACAGAAGAAATTCGAACCGCCGAAAGGAAAAGACCTTGGTAATACCTTTTAGGGGCTAGACTAAGACTGCTAAAAAGTGTAAGAATACTAAAAAAATAACAAAACAATAAAAAGCGAACACGGGGCCTAGTGTCACAAGTACGATGTGATGTAGGGAAAAATACACAAAAGTACAATTTTGAGACCTTTTTTATAAAACATAGAGACATTTTGTCCTAATTACAAAATATGGAGGAATTGAGGACTAAATTACAAAACATAGCAAAACCTCGTCTCCTCCTTCCATTTTCACTCCCTCTCCCTCTCCTCTTAGATTCCCAATCTGCCGCCGGACACTACCCACATTGCCACCGCCAGAATACTTCCCCCCACTGCCACCGTCGAAAATCTTCCTCTGTCATTGGAGAAATTGCCGTCGGAGCAACTTTGAACAATTTTTTTTAGATATGTTGATTTTTGCTCATGTTTGGTATTTTTTCGTTTAAATATGGTATTTTCCGGTCCAATTTAATGTTTATCATTTCTATTTGATGTTTTTGGTTCAACAATAATATTTTTCAACTAAAATTTGGTGTTTTTAGCATGATCTGATGTTTTCAGGTCAAATCCAATGTTTTTTTGCGGCCAGACTTGGTATTTTTTTCATTTTTGTATTTATTGTATCTCACTGTTTTATATTGTATCGAAGTGTTTTCAACTATTTCTACAATATTTCTTCATTGTATCTACGTTTTTGCAACGTTTCTACATTATTTCTTCACTATTTCAGCATTTCTGCACAATTTTTGTATTATTTTTGCACTATTTTCTGCATTATTTTTGCTTATATATCTATACCGTTTCTGCACTCTTCCGTAATTTTTTAGCACGATTTCTGCTATTCTACATCATTTCTGTACTGTTTTTGCAAACCGGTAGCGACAGAGGGACAACAGGCGACGAGGGGGCAGCTGGGGGAGGGATAGGAGATGGAGGCTAGTGTTTTTTTTTAAAAGTTATTTCTAGCAACTTGTATATAAAAATATTGCTATATTTTGTAATATCAATAATATTATTATTTTTTTTGTAATAAGGAGTGGGATTGTATGTAAGTGTAAAAAGGCCTATTATATAAGCTCAACATGCTTATAGCCAAATGACATTTTTCGAATTTTAGAATTTTGTATTGTGTGGGCATACTGAGATGGATGTGTGGGCATACTAAGATGGATAAGATCAAGAACGAAGCCATTCGTGACAAGGTGGGAGTGGCTGCAGTGGCGGACAAGATGCGAGAAGCGAGGCTGAGGTGGTTTGGGCATGTGAAGAGGAGAAGCACAGATGCGCCGGTGAGGAGGTGCGAGGGGTTGGCAGTGCGGACTCTAAGGAGAAGTAGAGGTGGACCAAAGAAAAATTAGGGTGAGGTGATTAGGCAGGACATGTCCCATCTCCAAATTACCGAGGACATGACCCTAGATAGGAAAAAGTGGAGGTCGATGATTAGGGCAAAGGGATAGATAGTAATCGAGTGATTTTCGGTATATTATGCTTTCAGCTTACTCTGCTTACTATGGATTTTATTTGTTATTGGTGTTTTCTGTTTATTTTGATCATGTTAGAATGCTCCCTAGCAGTATTTTATTTCATTTATTTTGACACATCGTGCTTCTCTCAAGTATGTTTTTCACTGATGTTATTTAGCTGAAGGTCCATCGAAAACAGTTTTCCACCTTGGTGGAGCTAAGGTCTGCGTACATCTCAATCACAGCCTCCCCAGATCCTACTTTGATATTAGGTATGTTGTTTTTTGCGGTGGTGTGTGTAACTTGTACTGATGTATTAAATTGTTTTGTGTGCCTAACGTTTCATTCCCGAACAAGAAATAGATTATTATTTAATTTCTTCTACTCTATCTAATTCACTTTAATGTCATTAATAGCTAATTTTTACTGAAAATTCAGACATTGACTTTTCATATGTTTGCGAATAACATTATATAAATAAAAAATTATATAAAATATACTAGTACTGGCCCACTTAAAATTCTTGCGTGCCTGTCTGACTGTGCAGCCTTAGAGAATTCTAATAGCCACATGCCTTTTTTACTATGGCTTCTCTCTCCCTCTGTCCCCCTCTCCATTATTCCATATAAACACTTCATTTTGTACTGTAATGAAGTGTCAATGTTTTCTTAAATTGAAATCATGGCACAATTTGTTGAGCTGTAATAATGTCTATTGTCACATTAATCATTAATATTTACCCTAAGGTAGTAGCAAATAAAGCAATAATATTGAATTTGAATAAAACTAGTTGGCCTTCTGTTGATTATAATATATGCAAGCATTGTTAAGACAGTCATGTAAAGCATAATTAACGACCAACTTGCTGGCTGCTGCTAATTTTCTACTTAGCATTATAATAGCAAGCTTAAATACTTTTGGTCAATTCTTGCAGCTCACCGTCTTGAATGATCTTCATAAAAATAGCTGCATTTTTTCTCTCCCTCCCTCTCTCTCCCAAAAGTTTGAAAATCGGCTAATTTTAATCAATGACAAAATCAATTCTTTTACAGAATTCCAATGCAGTACACCATGCATGCAGGTCTCCTAATAGGTTTCATCTTTTGTCCTTAAACCTTAGTCGTTGTTGCTTGAATGTCCCGAAAGACAAAGATGTGATGAACATCTTTAAAGGTCACAATCAAAGCTTGTCACTTCTCGGTACCAGCAAAAGCCTGATAACTTATAAAGACAAGATCAACAGGTAATTATTAAGTACTCTTGAATGATAACTGCTCAAATACTAATTAGTACCTTTTCAGCTTTGTTTTCACCTAATCAACATGACACTTACCTCTCTTATTTTTATTATTTGAGAGTAGGAAGTTTGTGGTATGCAGCAATGTTCCACCGGGAACTCCCTTGCCTTCTCAACCTTCTTCAAATCCTTGGTAAGTTTGAACAAAAACGAATGCAAAAGGGATCAAGAAATTAAATATATCGTACGCTCAAACCTAATACTACTATTATCTGTAATGCTAAAATTACTTTTCTAAATATAATATGGCAGGAATGGCTGGATTATAGGAATTGTTCTATCAATGATTCTACCATTCATCCGTGGTCAGAAATGGAAGTCATTATTGTTATTGAAAAGTAAGATTCCTCAATGAAAACTCACATGCTTTTTAAATCTTTTGTTGGTACCAACATATAAATAGTATTTTCTTTTTCATAGCAAAATATGCATAGTTTTCTATAAATGCGTCAAATCCCTACAGACCAGGTTGAAGATATAGTACAAACGGTAGAAGACGTAGTAGATGCAGTGGAGAACGTGGCCAACGAAGTAGACAAAGTGGTAGAAGATATAGGTGATGATCTTCCTGCAGGCAAACTCAAAAATGCGCTTAAAACTGTGGAGATTTTGGCTGAGAATACAGCTAAGAGTGCTAATGTGGCTTCAGATCTCATAGATAAGGTTATTAATTACCTATTTCACGTTAATTATGTACACCTTCCTTTCTAATACTCCATTGTTTCATTTTACTTTTTGATTGCCAATATTGTTTGACCGTTGAAAAGGTCACTACAAATGACTTCAATAAGAGACAATTGCTAGTAGTTATTCTACAATTATCCTCCTTGTTCAACAAAGAAAAAAATTGGGGAGGGGGGCGACTGTGCTTTTCATCTCCAATGACCAATATATATAGTATATTTTTCCATTGCGTGAGTGTTTATACTAATTAAAGTAGTTGAATTAAAGTTATCTAAATTTATAAATTAATGTTTGTTTTATATAGATCAATTATTTGCAATTATCTTTTAGCTGACCTGACTGTGTGCGCACACACATATATATCTGAGTGTGTAGGTGAAAATTTGTTTCATTTTTTTTTTCTCTTTTTCTTCACCAGCGCATAAAACATATATGAGGATAAACGGGAAATAATCAGAGGTTTTTTTTTTCTTGCAGGTACAAGAACTAGACGATAAAGCGGAGGAAAGTGTAAGCTCGCTGGTTGAAATGGTCACAAACAAAGCCAAGAAGCCTACGATATCTGAAGCAGTAAAAGTTCAGAAGTGAACATTAAGAGATTACTTTGAATAGGTCAATAGAAATTTGTAGTAACACATGCTCTATACGGATGTTGCTTTCAACCTCTTAATTGTCAACCAAAAGATATTCTCATGTGATATGTAGTGTTTTTATTAAATTGTAATCTTGTATCCCTAATTTCTTTAGTTCTTGTAGGTATGTATTGGGTAATTTTTAATTAGCACGGGCTTCTTGACTTCCATAAAATTGCAACTGTTCCTAGAAAGATAAACTTCAAATACAAAATTTTAAAAGGATAATAGATGAATCACACGTTTGTATCTATTTTTGTTTGGAAAAGCAAATAGGAGTAGTTCACAAAGCAAAGAAGAAAACCACCGGCGAAAATCATTTTCTAGACACGACGAGCTGATTATCACTAGAAGCTAATTAATCCACGACATATTTCGAACTTTCACCAAATTTAGGTTTTCTCTCGAAAGATTGAATATAAGCTATTGCCTGGAATTCCACTCTTCACTAATATGAAGTCATAATCTAATCATATATGAAGATATTGTGAAGGAGAAAAACGTTCAAGTTTCGAACCACCGTTTTTTAAAATCGGAGGAGTCTAGATTAATTAGATGATCCAAACCTAACAATTTAACGAATAAACACATCATCATTCCAATATTTTAGTTGCTAAGCATGTGATCGGCAATATTAGTACAAAAGAGAAGAATTTTGACCGCACATGGCCATGTTAGTTTGATAGTGTATTATTATTGCTGACACCATGTTAAGGAAGAGAATAATCTTGCATTGCTATATAGTTCTTAATCAAATTAAATGTGGAAGCTAAATACAGGAATTGATGCTATCACCAAAAATTAGATCTTGAGTTACAAAATTGTTAAGAATGACAGCTTATGCTGACAAATTCTGTTGTTTTTCTCAGATTAAAACACATAAACATGGTTAGTGTCTTGGTTAGGATCACATCGATGTGACTATCTGACTAGGATTAAAAAAGAAAACAAGAATTGATAGGCTGCTAAAAAAATCATTTGTCGTAGAACAAATTAAAAGAGAATAATTTATGGTAAAAAAAAATTGCTCATTGTTGTTACACGTACAAATACAATCAAATACCAATAAATATGAGTAAAATATTGTTCCAACGACGATTGATAATTAGTTCCTGGGTGAGTTAAAAACAATTCAAGTACCTATTCAAATTTCAAGGTATATTTAACTAAGGGAATACAAATTTTAGATATCAACAAGAGAAAATAATCAAGAATTATGGGACGCTGACCAAACTGTTAACGAGTAGTTAAGATAGGCTTAAAAGTTAGTTAAAGCTGAATTTAAATATTAGTTAAGGTGTTAAGTAAGTAAGGGTAGTTTGGTAATTTCTCAGTTGCCAGAAATTAGTTAGGGAGGTTAGTACTGTTATATATACTCCCTCGTGTACACTGCTTCTGCATCAGTTTAATCATCAATGTACTGAATTCATTTCTTTCAATTCTCTCTTCCTCTCATCATCATCATCTTCTCAAATCATATCATGGTATCAGAGCTTGGCCGGTTCTAATCAGACCGGTACTAAAATTCAGTTGAAAAATAAAGTTCATCATCTCTTCTTATTCTTGCTGTTTTCCCTTTCTTGTTACATCATATTCCCAAGAACCTGTGTTTACGTTGAAATCTTGGTTCTGCAACAAATGGCTGAAGTTCAGATGAATGGAGCTGGTAGCCCTGCACAAACCATAATCGACCACAATCATCCTCTTCACTCGCATTCTTCAGATGTAAGTGGCATTTCTTTAACCTCTGTTCAATTGTCTGGATCTGAAAATTATTCATTGTGGAGTAGATCCATGCGTATTGCCTTACTAGGGAGAAACAAGTTAGGGTTGGTAGATGGTAGTTGCAAGAAGGAGAATAACCCAGAAAATTCTGTGGACCCAATGGGAAATATGTAATGTAATAGTGTTATCTTGGTTAATGAACACTGTGACTAGTAATCTTCTGGGGGGAATTGTCTATGCAACTAATACACACACTGTGTGGGAAGACCTGAGTGAAAAATTTGATAAGGCTAATGATTCAAGAACCTTCAGTATCCATAAAGAAATAACAACTTTAAGTCAGGGTGTGAATTCTGTGTCTGTGTATTACCCAAAATTAAAGGACTTAGAGGATGAATTTGAGGCATTAGTCCCTCCAACTGGATGTAATTGTGAAAGATCAAAGGATTTTGTTATGTTTCTGCAAAGGCAAAAGTTGTATCAGTTCTTGATGGGACTCAATGACTCATACTTACAAGCTAGGAGTCGGATCTTGTTAATGAGCCCTTTGCCTACTCTAAATCAGGCTTACAACATGATTATGAGTGATGAAAGCCATAAGGGGGGTAGTCACTAATCCAGGAGTCTTGGGTGCTGCACCGGTTATGAGCAATCTTGATCCTCTTGCTATGTACACCAACAACAGGAATGCAGGCACCTCTAGGTACAAGAAGAATCAGAATCTGTTTTGTGATGTATGCAAGATTAAAGGGCATAATAGAGAGGGTTGTTGGAAGATCCATGGGTATCCTGCAGACTTCAGACCCAAGAGAAAAAGGGAGAATCCAGGTCCTACAGCTTACAATGTAGCTTCTGAAGGCTCACTAGGCAAAACAAAGTTTCAGTATCATGAATATCAAGATCTGGAGTCTCAGTTTCCTCACACCAAAAGGCAAGATATGAACCAGATGAATTCATGTAACTTCACTAAACAACAGGATGAGCAGATACTACAAATTCTGGGCACTAGCAACAACACCTCCACAACTGCATCAGCTAACATAGCAGGTATAAGTAATGCCTTGTTAGTCTCTAATAGTGTGCAAGAGTGGATCATTGATACATGAGCTACAAATCACATGGTGTCTGATATCCCTACTAGATCAAAGTTCAGTAGTTAAACATGTTAATCCAGCCAAAGTGTTTCTACCTTATGGAGATGTGTCTCATGTTACACACACTGGATCTAGTACAATATCTATTGGGAGTAAAGTTAACAATGTCTTTCACATACCTCAGTTCAAGTACAATCTGTTGTCTATCTCTAAGATCACCAAAGAGCTGGGATGCTCTGTGACATTTTATCCCAATTTCTATGTATTTCAGGATCTTTACAGTGGGAAGGTGAAGGAGATTGGTAAAGAGCAAAATGGCTTATATCTGTTACTCAAGAAATCTGTTGGAGCTAAAGAGGAAATAAGATTGTATGTGAGTCAATCTGATAGTATAGATATTTGCTTGTGGCATAAAAGACTAAGACATGTATCTACAGGTGTTCTCAAAAGGTTGTTCTCTGTAAAAGGTGATAGAATAACAACTATAATTTATAAATGTACTGTGTGTCCCTGTGCAAAGCAAATAAGACAGTCTTTTCCCACAAGTGCTATCAAAAGTACTAAGTGCTTTGATCTTATTCCTGTTGATGTTTGGGGCCCGTATAAGATATCTACTGTGGATGGCTATAGGTATTTCCTTACAATTGTTGATGATATGTCTAGGATGACTTGGATCTATCTGCTCAGAATGAAATCTGATGCATGTGCAGCTTTAAAACAATTTTTCAGCTATGTGTCAACTCAATTTGAGACTGCAGTTAAGATCATAAGAACTGATAATGGTGCTGAGTTTGTAAACTCTTTATGTAGAAAAATGTTTCAAGATCTTGGTATGATTCATCAAAGATCTTGTGCCTATACTCCACAGCATAATGGAGTGGCTAAAAGGAAGCATAGGCATATCTTAGAAGTCACTAGAGCTGTAAGATTTCAAGCCAATATTCCTCTACACTACTGGGGTCACCGTGTCATGGAAGCTATATATCTTATAAGCAGGATGCCTTCATCTGTGCTAGGTAATTTTTCACCTTTTGAAAAACTTCACAACAGAAAGCCATCATTGAGTCACTTGAGGGTTCTAGGCTGCTTATGCTATGCCAAAATGGTGCATCAGACTGACAAACTGCAGCGCTAGAACCAAGACTGCAGTCCATATGGGCTACTCAGAGGTCCAGAAGGGATATATACTCTATGATTTAGACACCAGACTGTTCTTTGTCAACAGAGATGTGTCCTTCATAAAGGACATCTTTCCATTTAGAAAGCAAGGAAAGTGCAATCCATTATTCAATATACGTATACCTCTGAAGTGTGGCCTGATGAAGCAGACACACACATATCTTTAGATACAGAACTTCATACTGATCTTGAAGAAGCTGGTCAGGAACTTAACCTAGACGTACAAATAGAAAGAAGAAACTATTGAAGAAGTTCAACATTACGAAGGATAGATTCTAGCTGAAGTGCATAATCAACAAGCTGACATAGAAGTTGATATACAACCAGCCACACAAACTCAACCTCAGATCAGTGAAACATAACTAGATCAGGCAGACACACCAATCCTCCTATCTGGATGAAAGACTTTGTATCCTTAAATGTTCACAAGGACCAACCTTATGCACTCAGTAACTATGTGTCCTATGAGGGCATAAGTACGAAATACAAAAAGTATCTAGCAGCTTTCTCATCCACCATAGAGCCTTCTACTTATTCAGAAGCTGCTAAAGATCCAAAATGGATAGATGCTATGAAAGTTGAAATTGAAGCCTTGCAAAACAATCACATGGGACATAGTCCCACTTCCTGAGGCAAGAGACCTATAGGCTGCAAATGGATCTACAAGATTAAGTACAAAGCTACATGAGAGGTGTTGAACCCCAAAAATTACCCTTTCTTAAAGAAAAGACAGGTTTCGGGTATATTTCAACAAAATGGGACTCTAAAGGGTTTTCTTTGGAGTCGCCACCTAATTTAAGGATTATTAGGAACCTAAGTTAACTAAAGAGTGCAGTTTATCCTTTATTTAAAAGAAAATTAAATTCAGAGATTCTAGGTAAGTGATTCTATTAAATTCAAAAGAAGGTCCCTTGCGGGAGCACTTTCGAAAATCCGCTAAATGCGGTTAATCCGGCGATTTTCACGAATTCGTTAAGGATAATAAGTATATAAAATTAATTTTAAATAAAGATGAGAGGAATAAATATAAATAAGACAAGATTTTAATTATACCGATACTTATACAGATAAATGACCAAATTTAAGGTTAAATAATGATCAATTGATTAATTAATAGAATGCGTAAAGGTTAAATGAAGTTAGATAATTAAATAAAACAAACTAGATAAATGATTGGATAAAAGATTAATTAATTGATTGAATAAATAGATAAATAAATAAGCAAACTTAATTAAATAAATGAATACTTATCAATTTTAATTGAATAAAGGAGTAAATAAATAATAATTTATTAACTAAATAAATAAATGAATAAATATTAATTGATTGAATAAATAATTAATTGAAATTAAATAAATTAGATTAAGTAAATAAATAAATAAATAAATAAAGGATTAAAATTTAATTAATTAACTATTATAGATTAAATAAATAAATAATTGAATATTAATATAATCAATAAATAAGTAATTCAAATGCAAATTATGACGAGGGTACGATTTTAATCAAATTTTATTTGCACTCACTAATTGACAAAATGATTCTAAACATCCATAAATAAATTGGCGATTCGCAAAGAAATGATACAAAGTATTCATATAAAAAACGGTTTAAGTAATTTACAATAATTATTCACAATTCAAATATCATTTCTATTCTATCAGGCTACTAATCCGGTCTATGGGGAAATCTTATACAACATGCATTTTCTAAGGGAGCGGGGAAGGATGGAGTTTAGAAAAGAACCCGGAAGCGCAAACTCAATCATTGAGCCTTGGACTTTATGATTACATTTTCGGGGATATCAAGTCCCGAAAATGCGAAGCGGAGCAAACAACTTCAAATGCAAACAGCCGTCCCCGTTTGTGAGTTTTATTTAACTCGTCCCCAAAAGAGCGTATTATGCCAAGAAATAAGAAAGAAAAGGAATTAATAAGTGCTCAAAGATAGAAAGAACCTCATAAGCAGAACAAGAACTCAGTTAAACAAAACAGCTAGCGCAATAAAAAGAGAGGCCAAATGCCTGAATACATTTGGTTAATAGAACTGGCAGGCTTTACTTAGTGGAAAGGAGGGTAACGAATCATGCTTTTAAATGTAACAAATAGCTATGAAAAATGACAGCTCAATCATGTAGCCACCAATTCACACTTTCATGCTAACAGGATTTCATATTACGTACCATTTCAAAGATAAGCAACCAGACAAACTAAACATACTACTTCAAAAGATATAGATTAACAGAAAATAAAAAACAACTCCAGTTCAACTAATGCTATCTCGAGGAATGAGCTGAATTTTAAATGAAGGTCGTAAAGGATTTAAATTTTAATACCAAACAGAACAATTTATCATGGGACTATCGTAGTAATGTGATCTAATAGTTTTACTCCAGGTTTGAAATCATGCAACAAGTATTTACCATGAGGGAAAGGATCAATTTAAGCTTTAAAGTTAAGGAAACAAACCAAATGGACAAGATCAAGGTTGAAAATTGAAACGACCCTAGAGCTTAAACACATAGATCATTTGGGTTCAATAAGACAAATTGTTTAACTTGAAAAGGTGTAAATAGGGTCAACAACTTCAAATCTCACACCTAAAGATAGCAGGATTATTTTTTTCTTATCAAAAATTTATCTCAGAGAGTAATGCCTTCACCTATGAACAATAACCAGATTTCATTTAAAACGTAGCATCTATAACTGATTAATTTTGAGAAGAAAGTAAGGGACTATACTTGACACTAGGGAAGATATCCAAACTTTGAAATTAATTAACTAAATACACTCCAAAGCAGGAGAGGAAGGCCAGAACACTCAACCTCAACAGACGACCTGAAACTAGAACAAATGCCCCAGAAACTCCCTCACTCCCTCAACAACCCCACA